>VXAC01000636.1:232859-310330 GCA_013399225.1 Rhipidura dahli | reverse complement strand
AGGTTGGATCAACGGAATGGAGAACAGCACGCAAGCCAGCACTTCTGTCGAGAAAAGAAATCACCATTGGAGAAGTTACAAGTTGATTATTGACCCGGCTCTGAAAAAAGGACAGCACAAACTCTACCGTTACGATGGGCAACATTTCAGCATGCCTGTGAGTGGGGGCTCCCGGGTTTCCCCCATTGTGTCGTGTCTCCCCCTGCCAGCCTCCGTCTTACCGGCGTTTTGGGGGCTGGGGGTCCCTCCGGGTCGTGGTAATCCCCGCCGTAGCGCATGTGTGTGGGAGGGGGGTCTGGGGGGGACACGCACAGCTACCAAAGTTACAGCCACCTGACACTGTGTATTCAACTGTCAGGAGCCCAAACCTGCGGCTTTTTTCTGTGTTTCCAATCTCTGTGCATTTCCCAGCAGTTTTGCAATTTGACACGTGTGTGTGTGCGCGTTTTCCCCTTCCCTTGAGACAGCCCGTGCTTCCTTGGGGTTTATTTTTTCTTTTATTTTTGTCTTAAATTTCAAGCCTTGTTGTTGCTGTGTCTGTGTTTTCTCTCCTCTTCCTCCTCCTCCTCCTCACAGAACTCGGGAATCGCTCCTGTGGATTGTGTCAGGGATCCCAGAATAGGGCGAATATGGACCAAAACTAAGGAGTTGGAGCTGTCTGTCCCCAAATTCAAGGTACTGCCCTGACTTTTGGCTTTAGCTCAGTACACTTGTTTATCTGGTAGTGAAGCCTGAGTTCCAAATAGTTTAATGGACTGTTTAAATGAGAGTCATATTCTTATTAACATTGTTATTTAGCAAACTGTTTAACAATAATCCTCTTCTATGAGGATAACAAGAAATCAATGCATCTGTCTAACGAGATCACTTGAAGGTTTTGGAGCTGGGGCTTCTCGGGTGGGGGGCAGTGGGGGGGACTCTCCACTGACAGTACTGCTCAAAATGCATCTTTGTAGCCCAGAAAGGAGCCGGTTCCAATGAATGGCTGCAGCGGCAGAGCCTCTGCTCAGCTCTGAGGTTCATCCAGAGCCTCGGAGGCTTTTTTTTTCCCCCCTAAAGTTTTCAGGATGCTTTAACCCCCTCCCTCCCGTGCCATGCTTAGGCCCTCCCCCACACTCCTTAACAATGCCAGTTATATTCATTATTCCCACCTTGTGCCCGTTTCCAGATTGATGAATTTTACGTGGGGCCAGTGCCTCCCAAGCAGGTCACCTTTGCCAAGCTGAATGACAACATCCGTGAAAACTTTTTGGCCGACATGTGCAAGAAATATGGTGAAGTAGAAGAGGTGGAGATTCTCTACAACCCCAAGAACAAGAAGCACCTGGGCATTGCCAAAGTCGTCTTTGCTACTGTCAAGGGTGCCCGGGAGGCTGTGCAGCACCTTCACAACACCTCTGTCATGGGCAACATCATCCACGTGGAGCTGGATACAAAAGGTGAGGGGGCACGTTTGGACCTTATGCGTTTGAGGTTTGCAGAGCCCCTGCCTGTCCCACTCCCACCACAGAGGCTGTTCCAGAGGGCAGGGACCCGGTGATTAAAAATATGAAGGGAGCCGGCAGCGGGTCTGTTGTCTGGGGCCTGGGCGAGTCACGTGGAGCCAAATGTGTTGTCTGTTGCTAAGAGACAGCCCTGTAATTTGCAAAATGCTGCCATCCTGCCTGTCCCCTGCCTCTCCCCTGCCCGTCCCTGTCTCTGCTCGCTGCCCTCCCTTGTCCCCCACCTCCTTGCCCCAGGCTGGTCCCTCTCAGCCACCTGCCAGGGCTTCTAGACCCTATGCTACCTGCCTTTCACAAACTTGGGATTTTTGGGCAAGTCCTGATGGTTCCTGGGACCCAACCGTGTGGATCCCGGTGGCAGCAGTGGGGCTGGGTGCTGTCCTCTGCGTGCCTGGCATTTCATTGATACTTTGGGCGGCCTGGGGGCTGGCACAGCAGAGTGCACACGCAGCACTTGTCAGTGTGTGCGAGTGTGTAAGTGTGAGACTGGCTCTTAAAGCGACAGCAGCCCCCTGTCCCGGAGGAGCCAGCTCCCAGCCCCACACTGAGCCCTCAGAAGCCCAACAAAGTTTCTGGAAGTGCGAAAGCATTGCGTTTGGTCTGTTCTCTCTCCTCCAAGCGTGCTAGTGAAAGGGCTTTGCTGAAATCTGTCTGAATTTTAGAAAATGTCTCAAACTGAGGAGGTGTGGATCAGTTGCTGATTGCATTTCTACATTCCAAAGGCGGCATTTCTAGCTTAAAACTGACTTGCTGCACTCTTTCTTGGGAAAAAGACATTGCTAACACCATTTTCTTGAAAATGCTGATATGTTTGTTCTGTATTAAAAGGTTTCAACAGTTTGGTGCACAACCAACACAGCAGTTGGTGTGCCACATGTGATAGAGTAGAACAGGATGTTTATTGACATTACTGACCACTGCTAGAAGAAAAATCACGGTAGTAGTATAATATTTTCTGTTGGGAGCTAGGCTTGGGCTTACATGTGTATACTTTGAAATTCTAGTATCAATAATTTTTACAGACAGGCTCCTTCCTTTGTTTTGAAATTTGA
The DNA here is from genome assembly GCA_013399225.1 of Rhipidura dahli. Lineage (NCBI taxonomy): Eukaryota > Metazoa > Chordata > Aves > Passeriformes > Rhipiduridae > Rhipidura > Rhipidura dahli. The sequence goes on along the minus strand of VXAC01000636.1, from coordinate 307,776 downwards.
AGGTAAAAATCACGTTTAAGGACAAATTAACCATTTGCAGATTTAATAATATAAGCTAAAGCTGTTTTGTAAATGATGGATGTCTTAATGACAATCATTTTAAACAAGCTACCTTCCTCCTTGTTCTCCTCCGTTTATAAACTATGCTGCAAGTCTTGACCAGGCAGCTGTTCCAGAAAGTTTGTAGCACATCAGGGAAATGAGGGGGGGGGGTTATGCTTCTGTTTCCTGGGAGAAAATGCTGAAGTCAGTTTCAAATTGCATTGCTGTTTTATTTGCCAGCTTTATGCTCCTAATGTATTTTTTTTCACACAGTTGCTTCTCTTTCGTTCTAAAAGAGTAGGATTGTCAGTGTGCTATAATCTGTCAGAATCAAGTAAAAATGGTGATCCTAGAATAGCATTAGCAGGTTAGAACATACTTAAAATATATATGTGTCATTTTCAACATTTCTTTCTAGTATTCTGCTTTGCAAGACAATGAAAGGGTGGTTAAAAACTTTGTTTTCACAGTGTAGCAAAATAAATATTAGGAGTGAAAGTGTCATTTTTATCTGTCTGGCGCGAGCATAGGCCTCGGAATCTGAAACTAATAAATCCAATCTCCTCATTTGAGACAGGGTTGTTTAAAGAAACTTCTCTGGCTCAGTTTATCCATCTACAGACTGGATACATTTAGTAATTACCTGTCTTAGAGCAATAGCTAGGAAACATTTTCACATTCATGAACCTCTTTGAAATTGTTACTTTTCCTGCGCTATGCTTGGGATCCAGGAAGAACTATGAAACTGTAACAATTTCTTTATATATTTTTAAGAACAAGTGAATATTAGCCTAACACTTCCATATCGTGGTGTCGTAGTGTCATGTGTGGGTGGTGTGTGTTAATATTTCAAGCTTCAAACTCTTGCAGGGAAGAGATCTATTTTGTCATGACTTCGGTTAAACTAAAATGGTTTACATAGTTGGGGATGTGGCTCAGGATTTCATGAAATGAGATTTGATACCCAAATAACTCCATCTGCAGCATTTGTTCACGATAAATAAGACTTTTGCAGGACAAAATTGTGCTGAGGGGTGCTTTGTTTTTGAATTGAACAGGGTGATTCACAGGGAGTTTGGGGTTAGATCCTGCAGGACTTTCTCATGAAAATAGTCCTGGTTTTGAGGAGATATTGCCTGAATTCATTTTCTGGCTCAGGTGCTGTGTCTGTCCATTTTTCTATGTATTCTTTATCTTTCAGAGCAAAATTCAGACAATTTCAGGGTCTGATTCTGTTGCCTTTGAAGCTGATGACAGATTTCTTACTGACTGCAAAATAAGTAGGATTAAGTTTTTGTAGCAATGAAAAATTCAATAGTAAGAAACTGGGTCTTTGTAGACTTCAGGAATGAAAAGGCTGAGGCTCAGTAACACTATATGGGACAGTTTGCATCTCTGCCTTTATTCTTTGAAGGATGCCACTGAGTTCTCCTTAAACTAGGGAGGGAAAAAAGGGTTAATTGGTGTCTTTTTGGAAAGACAGCCTTAACGGTTTTGTCCTCAGCATTCCCATGCATTGTGTTTGCATTAGTAACTGGCAGTTTCTATGAGCAAGGTGTGTGGGGAGAGCTTTCTGAAGTGGCTCTGGGTGTTGGCAGAGGCTTCTCCCTTGGGTGAGAGTTTCACTTCTCAAATCTGCAAGCTATTTGCTTGGCACTTTGGAGAGGAGGGAAACGGCTGCGCTCCAGAAAGCATGGTAGAGAGCAGAGCTGCCAAGGAGGCTGAGAAGAGGAAAAAGGATTTAGAAACCTCCTTGTCTTGGCTGGAGAAGGGAGTGTCTGACTTCACTTGTCCAGCAGATTATTTGAAAATGATCCCTGCGAGCTCAGAGGTGATAAATGCTCCTCTCCTGCATGGATGCAGTGGGCCAGGAGTGGTAGCAGGGTCCATGTGAGTGTCAAGAATGTGTATTTTTACATGGACTGTGATATTTCTGTTTAATCAACTCTTGCATTGTGGTCTGTGCAGGTGAAACCCGCATGAGATTCTATGAACTGCTCGTTAATGGTCTTTACACTCCTCAGACCCTCCCTGTAGGCACCGAACAGGACGTGTCCCCAACTGGGAACGAAGCTCTCCAGGTAGGTGTGCTTGGCTTTTTTTTAAGAATAATTTTCTAGAAAATCCTAAACATTAACATAAGCATTTTAACATTTTTAATTTAGCTTCCTTTCTGTGTCTTGCTGTAGTTCCAGTGGATGTTACTAATTCACATTTAAATAGAACTTGCTCATAATTGCCATAGCAAATGTACCTCTGAATGTGGAGCATGTGGCTGATCTGTGCCTGCTTTGCACGGGAAGTCCTTTTTGTCTTTCTGAGTGAAAAAATGCCTACAGAACTGACAGAACATGCCCTATTAACATTAGAAATTCCTGCAGTTAGGACTGGATCAGATCTGTCCCTGAGATGAGATTATTCCCTTGAAGTCAGGGGAATGATTTACAGTGGTACATTTGGCCTGGCGTCTGCGGTGTGTAATCCTCAGCGCACACGGACTTCAGCCTTGCTTAAAGGCTAAGAGGTGGAAGGTGTCTGAGCTTCAATAGTAGCATCAATTTTCCAGAATCTTAATTAGTTGCTGGAATCAGCTTTTCATAAAAGCAGTGGACAGAATTCCTGCGGGCTTCCAGGGGTCCCTCGATATTTAGGGCACAATTCTCTATGTGGCTTTGCACGATTAACTGCTTCCCTGTGAACCCACTGGGATGACAGGGCCAGGGGAAAGGGAAGCCTGTTTGTGTGAAGTCATTAGCCTCTTTGGCTTGTCTAAATGTACTTTGGCTCCTCATTGTGACTTAAGAACTCGTTTTAAGACATCAAATTTGAAAGAGATTTGGCAGAGATTTTTTTTTCCTTCTCTCTACTTCTCTGTACTCCTACAACTTCTTAAAATGCCATGATTTCATTAAGTCTGTGATCGGGTGTTCTCAGGACAGGTAATAGCTGTATATTGAACATGAAAATCCCATTGATCTGGAAAAAAAAAATGTCCTCCCACCAAGCACCAAGGCAAAACCTTGGTATCCTTTTAACAAAATCTTAAAGAGGTTGGTTCTTCCTTATCTCCCAGCAAGGTGCTTTTAAAGGCAGAAGGGAGGCAAGTAATGATTTTGCTGGGAGACCTGCTATGAGTAGACCCTGACTGCTCATTTCTGCTGCTTCCACATCTCAAATAAAAATGGGCAGATTTGTTCTTAGTCTTTTTTCAGGGTTAACAGCAAAACACTTAATTGATGGTATCACCCAAAGCAGTCCCTGCTGTAATTATCCTTAAGATTCTTTCTCTAGATATTGTGTTCATATGTGTTATTTATTGTCCTGAATTGATTTTTTCCCAATTACCACCAGAATTATTGCCTTGTGAGTAGCTTTTAACGGTTTGCTTCATGGTTTTGACACTACAATCTGCCAACAAACTTGTTTGCTGTTGTAGTTTAGTAAATTACTCCTGGCATTTGCTCCTCCCCTCATGCAGAGCAGCAAAGACCTGGCAGTTCTGCAATCCCTGCCACCAGGCTGTACACAGACCCCACTGAAAAACAGTCCACAGCACATCTAGACTAAAGGTGCAGAAGTGTAGATGTTGTTAAGCATCAGCCATGTGCTTCCTGCTCCTTTCTGTGGGTTTTAGAACAGTTGAGGAAGAAACTTTACTGATGTCTCTGTGGTCGTGGTGTCCAGGGGGTCAAACTGAGAGCAAGTGCACACTACTGAGTGGGTGAGACGTGTGAACATAGCAGGCAGGTGAGAGTTCAGCTTGAGTTTGATGGTGCTGGCATGTTCCACACTGGTCATTTTACAGGTCTCTGCCTACCTGTGCTGGAGAGAGGAGCAGCCAGCCTGTGGTCTCACCAGTTGACTATCCTGGTGTGCTCTTGGGGAACTGGAGCTCAGTCCATCCTCTGTTGCCTACAAGGAGGATTCTCACTGAGCTCCTGCTTTGCATTGTGGAAAATTGATTCTGGAGCTGATGATTAGTTTGGCACTGTTATGACTCAGCAGAGTCTGAGCTGGAGCAGGGCTGCTCCTAGAAACCCCCTGAACGTGCCTGTGAAGTGACTTGCAGAGCAATTACTTGGCTGTAGGTTTGCAGGGTTTCAGTTTCAAACCCCATAATCAGTAGCTCTCTGAGCATTTGTCTTTGTGAAAAGCTTTAAAATGGTGTTTCTGGTGGTTGAGGACATTTTTATATGTGTAGCCTTCTTCCTTGTTACAGATGAGTGGTAGGGACGATGTTGGATCACCTCTGCTGCATGGGTTTGGCTGCAGGCTGGCAGGTCACTCATTTGTATGTTTTGATTTGTTCACAAAAAAGATAAATTGAAAATTTCACATCCCAGGACTTTTCTTATTTTCTTCCCTGTTTGCAGTTTAGACGAGCATTACATAGTTGCTAGAAACTGGAACTCTTTCAGCCAGAAGTGGTATGCAAGTCTCCTGTTCAGCTGATGCTCTTGGGGGTAGCTTACAAGGAAAACTTGTATCTGCTTTCTTCTTCCTCCTCTTGCAGACAAGTTCCTCTGCCTGACTTTTTCTTTTAAATCAAAGGGGACTGTTGATAATGGTTTGTGTTTTCAGGGCTGCTGTAACCTATTTTTTTTTGCCATGGAAATCGGCACAAACTCTTGGGTACTCAACTCCTCTGAAAACCAAACAGATTAGACAAATATCTTTATAAAAGTGTGTGTTTAGGTGCTTTTCTCTCTTCTGTTGTTACAGTTGACGGATTCCCTGAAGCGCCTGAAGGACAGTTCTCTTTCTTCCACGGGATCCTCGGTAACCCCAAACAGCAGCACGCCCTTTTCCCATGACACAGCCTATTCCAGCTGTCGGCAAGACACCCCAAACTCCTACAGCCAATTCACCCCACAGTCTCAAGGAACACCCCACACCCCGCGCTTGGGGACGCCGTTCTCCCAGGATTCCACCTACTCCAGCCGCCAGACAACGCCTGTGTACCATTTTGGGCAGGACGCTGGGTACAAACCCCGGAGGCACGAGACAAAATTTACGGATGCGTACAACCGTCGCCCGGGACACCACTACGTGCACAACTCGGCTGGGGTGTTCCGAGGCACGGAGCATCAGTTTAGTACATTCAAATCCCATCAGCAGGAGCCAGTTCAGTTCTCTCACACTCCTCCCCTGAGCCACTCTAGTTCTTCGAGCTATAAATCTGCCTTCTCTCCCTACCAAGCACCAGCTGTATTTCCCCAATCTGACGAGCAGCCGTTTCCCCAAACTTCCAGGGAGACAGAGTACCGGAGACCTGCTCCACCTCCCACCGAGATGGTTGTGGAAAGCAGTGCTGCCCCAAGCATCGATTTTGTCCCAGTGAAGGAGAAACCGGAGGAGCCTCCACCCTTGCCTGACTCGAACTCTGTTCCTGAACCGAGCACAGCATCCTTTTCTCAGACTCCAGAGAGGAGTGAGACCCCTGGCACCCCCACCATGGAGTCTGAAATGCAGCATAACAGTTTAGACTCAAGGATTGAGATGCTCTTAAAAGAGCAGAGAACAAAGTTACCCTTTCTTAATGAGCATGACTCGGATAATGAGATCCGAATGGAAGGTAGCCCTATTTCCTCCTCTTCTTCCCAGCTCTCCCCCATCCCAACGTACGGTTCGAACTCTCAGCCCGGTTTCAGGGGTCAGACGCCTTCCTCGCGCCCTTCCAGCACAGGCTTGGAGGACATCAGCCCCACACCGTTACCTGACTCTGATGATGATGAGCCCATCCCTGGGACAGCTTCACTGAGTCAGAATTCCCGGGGGACGTCGGAGGCCAGCATGACTCCCATTGATCAGCTGAGCAGGACCTCCAAAATTGAAACCTCGGAGGCTAAAGAAATGGTGCCTGGTGACCAGACTCCAACGTCAGAAAAAATGGATGAGGTAAGTGAGCTGGAACTATGAAGCTTTGCATGTGTCCCCAGAGCTGGACAGGGTGGGGAATTGCACTTGGCTTTGTGTCGTCAGAGCATGGGGTTTCTGGTGGCTTTTCCTTTTACTCAAGCCAGCTGGAAATGAGTTAGATGTGACACAAAGTAATGGTCTTAATCAATTTGCAGTCTCCAGCTTTCCTTATTTATAATATCAGCCTGCTGCAATTTATAGCTTCAGGAGAGCTCAAGGACTGCAGAAGCCACCAAAGTTTGGCCAGTATTTAGGCTGTGTGAATGTCCTGAGTGTTGACAGGCACTTAAGCCACTAGAGGAGTTAATGGAGCACTTTTTGCCATTGCTGTGGTCCCTGAGCAGGGGTGTGTATGCAGGCACACACTTGCTGAACGGGGCTTTCATGTTGCACTGAAGTATTGAGTATATAGGGTGTTTGAAAGCTCTCCAGCTATTCCTGCCATCTGGTTCCAACAGGAGACAGTTGCTGGGTTTTAGTACTCACTTTGCTCGGGAGGGAGGGAGTATTTGAAAGGGGGAGGTAGTTGACTTGTGGGGGATGTGCTCCACTGAGTTTTCCAATAATAGAGCAGAACTTGTTGCCTCTGCCGGGGCATTTGTGGCTGAAGGGGAAGAGAGAGCTGAACAGTGTGGAGTGGTGCCAGCAGACAGGAATTATGTTGCATGGCATGTCTGTTTGGGAGGTCTGTTGCAACAAATGTGAGTATCACTGCAGTGGACGTGTTGGTCCTATTGTGCTGTGTCAAGGAACAGTCAAAATACAGATCTTTGCAAATGCCAGACCTTTCTTCTCAACGTTTAGAATGGTCATGCAAGTAGATGAAACTGCTGTCCCTGGTGTGTAAGAATGCTGCAGTCAAGAGGGCTGGTCTTGTGTAAATGTCCTGAGTGTGGTAGATCAATTTAATTTACTCATGAAAGTTTACTGGGGTTAAGCTGGCAGAATGGATTTCCCTCCAGTGGTTTGCAGATGGGAGGTTTTTACCAGAGAAGCGGCTGCGTTTTGAGAGAGGAGGAGCTGCTCCCGTAGCCATGGGCTTTGCCGGGTACTTCACTGGAGGGAAAGCTCTGCAGCAGTAACACAGTGCAGGTCTGGGTGCTAAATAGTGAAAACAATGTGTCTGTGGTGGATATTTTGTTTTTTCTGCATGCTTTTCCAAACCTGCTTGTCCTTGCAGTTGCCAGTTTAGCCTTTGAAACAATTCAGCTGCTTGAGTTCTCATTCATCATCCAGGCTGGCCCAGGCCCCTCTCTTGGGAGGCAAGTCCCTGGCTGGTGGGGCCTGATGATGTGTTAATTAGGAATGGAGTTTTGATTCCTTGAGCTCTGGTCTGGCAGGCTTAAGAGCGGATACTCTTAGTTTGCCTAAAAGCCAGCGAGGAAGACATCCCTCATCTCCTTGCCTTTCTAAATTTGTATCTGCTCTCCTTGCTCTCATGCAAGTGGGTTGCAGCCAGTTCTGAGTGTGTTTAGCAAGATGGGTAGGTGCCAGCATGGTGTGTGGGGTCAGGCACTTCCATAGCTGACACTGGGGTTGGGGTTCTGGCTGGGATGTGTTATGGGGCAGCAGCGTGCTGATGTTTAAGCCCATGTTAAATCTTTGTTTCTCCATAATGAGATGCTGGTGTCAGAAGTTCACATCGATGATTCTATGATACAAAATGATCTAAGTGCCTCAATCTTCTGCAGAAGTCAGAAGGGTGGTAGCTGGGTCTCCATGCAGGTCATTGCTGCCTTATTCGTCTCCTCCCCCAAAAAAAGTTGATGTTTGTTGTTGGAGCTGTTTATTCAAACTTCCTCTTGGTTACAAATCACACTAAGCTATCCTGACGTGTTTGAAAAGTTGCCTGTGCCTTTCGTTGCTTCTTGTGATGCATAAAAACGATCTCCATGTGTTTTTGCTTCCTTTCCCCACCCTTCTCCCCACAGTTTTTTGCTTTAGAAAAAGGCTCTTCTGGCTTCTCTCTCTTTTGCTGAAGGAGCAGAGCTAAACAGTGACTTAACATAGGCTGAAATTTGAGCTGCAGCTTTCCAGCTGAGTTAGAGAGGGGCATTGAGTCTGTGTAAGGGCTGGAAAGCTGAACCTCCGGCTTCAGCCTATTGTGATACCACTATTCAACTCCAGTCCTTCAGAGAATCCTCCAGCAAAACAGAGGAAAGGCAGACACGAATGTTTCTAGTGACTGTGTGGCTTGGGGAGCAGAGCAGGAGTGATACCTTAGCACAGGGAAGGCTCATTAAGTATCATAAGGAAGCAATAAAGGACAGAGAGTTTGAACTTACTGACTTAATACTTGGCTCTTCAAGGGTCAGAGCAGCCCCAGACCTGCTCTCTTTGGGTGGGTGCTCTAGCTGGGAAAACCTCAGGATTCATGAGGATGCCAGCAAAGTCACAGGGATGTTTTTCCTGAGGTGATCAGTGCTTTTGAAGGACCTCCTGTTTCCCATCAAAACAAGCATGATTTTTGTCAGTGATTGTTGATACAGTAACATCTATTCTATAGGTGAAATGCTGTCAAATCATCAGGCAGATTAACCCACCCAGACTTGCCATAAGTAAAGGAGGTATGGCCAAGCCCAGCAAATGCTCTGATTTATCATTCTAGAGCCTGGAGTTTGATTTCAAGATCCGGTATGATACTCCTAAGCCAGAGTTTGGCAGGGATTTTGGGTGTGGGAGAGGAAGGGCTCTGCATCTGTCTGCAACACCTAACCCCACTAATCTCGGAGCAGTGATTAAGGTCTGCAGAGAAAGTCCAGCTAAGCTTAGCCAAGGGACCAGGCTGAGAGGTGGAACAGTGGGATGTGGGCTGTATGAGGTAGGGGAGGAAAAGGATCCTTTCTGAACAGCACAACCTGCCAGCCAGGAAAGCAGGGCAGAGAGGGTTTTTTCAAGAAACTGGGAGATGGCAAAGAAAAAAGGAAAGAAAAAAAGCTGAGCTGCATTGTTATATGAGGGAAATTTGTGAGGGAGCAATGTACAAACTTTCCTTCCTATGTACTTGAGAAGATTAAAAGGAAAGAATTGTAATAATTTTTTTTTCACAGGATCTTTGCTGTTTTGGAAGTGCAAAGGTTAAGTACGTACAGTTTGACGTTTTGACATCCCATCTGAGCCAGGTCTTGTTTTGGCTTGGCTTGTGACGGGAAGAGGCCCTGCCTTTGTGCTGGGGAGGGTGACAGGATTGCAAGGAGTCACTTTGTTGTATATTGATGATGCCTTTCATGTTTCAGCTTATGAATGTATCAGTTTGTATGCATAGCCAGTGTATAATAGGAAGAGTGTATGGTTGACAATGGTATTTTTCCAGATTTATAAGTACAAAGCACTTTTTAATTGAGGGATCAGCAGTCTCCTGTCCTCCTGGTAGTTTAGCTAAGCACTGATTTATTGAGATGGGAGGGGCGCCTTAAAAACGCCAAAGATCATCATAAAAAAAAAGATCCTGAAGCATGAATGAGGCGAGTGCAGTTCTGCTGCTTGCTGGGAATTTTAGCAAATGGTTTGGGGAGTGAACTGGAAGTTACACAGTGCCCAACAGCCCTAGAGACCCTGAAAGCCACTGGGGTCACCAGCTGTCTCACCTGGTTGCTGTGCATGTTTTTAATGCCGTGCTGGGTGCTGAGGTGCCTCTTGCAGGACAGCATCAGCATCCCTGGGACAAGCTGTGTGGATGCAGTGGGTCCTCTTGCAGCTACCCAGGGAGAATTTCCCAGCTGTGCTTACCCACAGATGAGGTGGGTCAGGCTCAGCCCTACAACAAGCTCTGCCGAAGTCCCTGAGGTTACATCTGGGCTGAATTTGCCCTTCGTGTTGAAGCATCTTTGGGTTCTTGTGTGGTCACAGCCAGAACTGGAAGAAATTTTTGTTGAAGTGTCATATTGTCCCTCTGGAGCCTTAGCAGGATGTGATGACATTCCCCTCAAGACACTGCCTCGTGTCTTGTGTGGCTCCATGCTGCTGCATCCCCATCCAGACTGGGCATTGTTTCAGTAACTGGTAAATGATTCCCCATTCCTGCAGAGCCAAATTCAGCCTTTAGATGTTCAAACTCCTGTGAGACAAAACAGAGCCCAGGTGTTGTCCAGGCAGAGAGGAGCTGTTGGAAATTTTGGTGCTAGCAGTACCCACAGTGGTTGCCCCAGGGGCAGCTGATGTCCCTTGGGGCTGAGCTGAGCAAGAGCAAGTCCATCTGTGTGTGCAGGTGGATGTTCTCCTCCTGTACCCTGCTCCCACCCATGGATTGTGTGGGTTGAAGGCAGCCCCTGGGACATAGGTGATGAGTTACATGGAGCCTCCGAAAGATGAACTCAATCCCACCCTACTGAGGGATGTTTCTGGGCTGAAGAGCTCAGAAGTGATTTATTCAAGGTAAATTCACATAAGGTTGAGAGGGTAGATCCTTAAGAGCCAGGAAATTTGATACCTTCGTTTCCACAGTAACTGTGCAAGAGCCCTTATGCCCATGAGTAGCTGTTATGTATATATAATATATATGGCTACACCTGGGATCCAGTTTACAGCTGGAGTGGGATTCATCATTTCTGGAGGGAGATGGAGAGAGTAAATGGGGAAAATGGTTGCTCTGAATGTAGTCTTTTAATTGAAGAAGAGAGAAAAACCTAAGAGCTGTGATTTATGCCCAGTCTCATAAACACTTTTTCAAATTTTCCTGCCTCCTGAGCTCTTGCAACTGCGATCATGCCTGACAGAACCGGTTCCTAATGGAAACTCAAAAAATAGGTATCATGTTATGACCATGAATTTCCAGAAATGCAGCCAGCCAATGCCCAGGCAGCAGAGATTTGGATAACTGCTGTGGTTTTACATGTGAATTACACCAGCCATGCTAAACCTGTGAAATTAAAATGAGAGTGAACTGCTTAAGCTGTGGGTTCAGTTCTGCCCTCCCTGACCCATGCGCAGCAGCAGCAAGAAGCCACAGGGACTTCAGGGGATCTTGTGGACTTTATGCTTGTTCAGAAAAGAAAGGCAGCACACAAATCCCTCAAAAGGTGATTTAAATGTGACTCTACACTGGCCCCTTTGAGAGCTCAGGGATCTGTTCAGCCTCTGTGTCCTGAGGAAGGAGCAGGCTGGGGCAGGGCTGCTGCCCTGCATCCTCCTGGGGATGCTGAGGGTCAGTTCCTAAATAACCTGACCAAGGCAAGGAGGTCCAGGCTCCCAGAGCAGTGGAAGTGCAGGTTGTTATCTTACCTTTTTTTTTTCAGAACTGATGCTGGAAGACCACAGGCAGGGACTGCTTCCTTGTACACTGATTCATTTACCACATGGCAACCTGCTGCTCCTGCAAAAATTTATATGAAGCAGAGGAGTCTGTTCATTTTTGCTAAGTTGTATTTCACTTTTTGTATTTGGCTCTGATCTGATTCTTGGAGTGCTTGCAGAGTGGTTAGCAGAGCAGAGGGCTTGACCAGCCAAATGTTCAATAGAGGAAGCAGCAAGAGGTAACAAGCCCAGTGTTGGTTTTTACAGTCACTCTTTTAGAGCAGGATTGTGTAGGATTCACCTGGCATTCCTGATGATACACCCCTCATACGTGTGTGCTTGTGGGGGGAAGGAAACCTGAATGGAAAAATATTTGACTGTTTGTGGTTTGGTTTTTTTGGATACCAAACAACTCCAGTAGAGTGAGAGAATGTGTCTTTGGTTGATAACAGAGCTGGAAATGGTGAAATGCTCTGGAGTGTAACTGAAAAATAGAAAGCAGGCTGTGGTTGGGAGGCTGAGTGGTTCTTTTGCTCTCACACCAGGCCAAGGCTTTGAGGCTTTTGCATTTTGCATACCTGATAGATTTGACATTGCCATTCCTTTTTATAAATCACTGTTGCTGACAATATTCTTGCCACTAGCTCAGTTTGTTCTGTTTCTCCACCAGTGACTTTCTGTAAATTTTCAGTTCTTGGTGGACTGGCTCTGTATACTTGAACTGCTTGTTAATAGGTAGACCATTGCTTATTTTGTGTTTGTGTGATCTGTAGATGCTCCCACACTGCGAAGTTACATCCAAATTACAGTGTTTAACCGTAGCACATAACTTGTGGTGGAATAATATCTACAAATCTGAGCTCTGCAGACCATCCACAGTTAACCTTTGGCATCTTCCTTTTGCTGCTTGCAGAGTTCTTCCTATTCTTTACGACACTGAGGATTTAGCAGTGACGATATTGAATGTTCAGATGTCATAAATGCAGGCTGTGAAGCCTCACATTGAAGTGACACATTTTCCTCACAGTTTCTCCAACCCATTATCATTCCAGTTGCGTTTCGCATCTGATGGCTGTGAAAAGTGACCAAGGGAATGCAGACAAGTTACTGGATGGCGGCGTGTGTTGCAACATGCAGTGACACTGAGAAAACGTGCCAGTGTGTTAGGTAATCAGTAGAAATATTGAGAAATTAATTGCTGTTAACATATTGTGCTGCCAGCCGCCAGAACAGCGCTAATTTCTGGGTCTGGTTATGAAGATGCCGGAGCAGTGGCTGTGTTTTATGTGTGTCTGTGTCTGACACAGAGCACTGAGCAGACGAGCTCTTATTCAAATTTCTGCTGGCTGGTGCCTTTCCTGGAGTCCTCTAAATAGATAGTTCATCAGTAGAACGTTTTTTCCATATTGCATCAGTTTTGAGGCCCATGACTTTGCCACCCCCCTTCTGTTAATGTTAATTTTCAGTTTGGGGTACTTGTTTGTACATAGTGAAGATGGGGCAGAACTCAAAATGAAACTTACGGGACTGTTAACTCTGTGCATCACGTACCTGCCCACGAGGGCTGCTTTGACCTAGACATGTTACTGCTATCTCAGGATTTATTATGAAAGTGCAATGCTTGCTTTTGGAAATGCCCATTCATCATGACAAAAAGATTGCTCAAATTTTGTGCTCCTAAAAGCAAAATATTTAAAAAAAAAAAGAAGAAAGAAAATGGTAAAGGAAAAAAAAAAAAGAAGTTTAAAATGCTTTTTCATTTGCATAGTGCTAAAATAAAGTCAGTGTCTGCATTCACACATCTCCAGTGGTGCAGACAGGCCTCATGACGTGGAAATAGCAAGGCAGCAAATTGGCGTTTCTCATTTCTCTCCAGGCTGGAGTAGGTGGAATAGGTTTGCTCCTCTGGCTGCTACAAGAGTGTTGCTCTAGGAGCAGTGTGAGTAGAGGAAGTTGTTAGTGGCTTGGGCTCCAGCAGTGGCTCTGGAGGGCACCATGAGCCTGAGCGGCACAGCCTGCGCCGGAACCAAAACCGCCCGGACACGGAGCTGGCAGCAGTGCCTGTGCTTGGGAGGCTTGCCTGCAAAAGGGTCAGACAGCTAGAGCTCAACTTCCAGTTTTCCCTCAAGTTTGGCACTTTGTGTTGGTGTTTGGAGTTGCTGCCTGCTCTGAATGCTGTGTTTGGACTGTGTATTTATGTGGAGTTGATAACAGTGTGCTAAGTGCAATTATCACACACCTTTGACCAGCTCACCTGTGTTTTGCCCAATCTCTCTCTCTCTCTGTATCAGGCAGTAAGTCAGGGAGATAGTTAGGAAAAAGGCTCTGAGAATGGTGAGGAGGGGAAGAAGAGGAGAAGCAAAGGTGGTCTCACTAGGGTCCCGTCCTTCCTGTCTTTCCTCCTTGCTTGCAGCCTCAAGCATTCAAGGTGGGATGTCCTCAGGCTCACCTCTGCCCAGATTCCCTGTGCCACTGGGTGTGGTGGCATGGAGCCTTAAGAAGAAGAGGGCTGATGGTGCAGGTTGGGTGACATTAAGGACAGATGGTGTTTGTTTTTCCTGGGCCTTTTGCTGTCCTGATGGAGGAATCTGATGTCTGCTGCTTTTGTGGGTGGTGTGAAGTGGGAGTTGCTCTCTTACATCCAGATTTTCTCCAAAAGAACTGTGTTTGGTGGTGAGCAGGTACAGTTTTGTGCTTATGTCCAAGCAGTGTGTCCTCCTCCCGTGGTGCAGCAGCAACATGTGTTGCATACACCAGGGAGACATTCCCTGTGGAGCCTGGGCAGGGATTGCTGAAGTAGGCGGATATTTTTCCAGGTTTCCCTTTTCCCAAAGGAGCTTGTTATTTTTGGTGTCTTGTGTATCCCAGGCACAACAAAATACACCTATTTGAGGTGATGGCAGTGTTTGGTGGAAGCAGGAGCTGGGGTGGTGTTGGCACGTGGCTCTGGGGGCCATTTCCCAATCCAGTCCGTGTTGCTAAGCAGTTGCCAAATGTGGCATTTTGGTCGGCAGATGTGGCTCTGAGTTTCCAGTGCAGATAATTGAAATACTGTCTTTGAAGGATGCAGATAAATGTGAGCAACTGTTATCACGGTGCTACAAACATTTTGCTATTGTCAAGAAAAAGAAATACTCGGAAAATATGAAAATCCTTCATACTGCATGAAATTATTCAAATTGCAGTAAGACATAAAGGGCAATCTACCAGTGGAATGTATGCCGTGGAGACGGGTGTGAAAGGATGAATTTTGACAAGGGAATCTCAACAAATTTATTTGCTTGTTAATATTGTGTCAGGTATCTCCCAAATTACCTCAGAAAAGTGGTAACAGCAGATAGGTTTGCAAAGCTGAGGTGTGTTCCAGGTCAGTGAGAGGCAGGCAGGTGGTGAGGGTTTGGTGGCAAGGGGCATCCTGGCCCTAGCAGAGCCCTGATGGAGGATGTTGTCCTGCTGCTGGGGTTGCTTTTAAATTCCCTGGGAGCTGGCATCATGCTGGGGGCACCTGATCTGGCTGCAAGGCAGCTGTGAACCCTGCTGGGCTGGATGCTCAGGCTTCAGCTTGAGGAAGTCTTGTTGCATGGCTTTGTCTTGGATTGTTGCTGGGACACACGTGCTGCAGTCAGAGAAGTGGCAGCTTATGCAGTATTTTTACTATTTAACTGAGCTCTGATATCAAGAACACTGCACAGTGCAGTTGTTCTAGGGAGGCACAACCCTAGTGTCATGTCCAGTGAGATGTATTGATGGTGGTCTGTGATATAAGGACCACTGTGCAGCTCTGGTGCTTCAAAAGGTGCTGAGGCCAAAGGGTGCTAAATAACAAACGATGAGCTGCAAACCACCACGGCAGCTGTTCCTGCAGAACTGCTTAAAAAATAAAAAGATGCCCATGCCTTCCAGCTGGCCACCTGGATCAGTGAACAGGGCATGGAATGCATGAGCACAGAGCTGTGTTTGCCTGGTTTTGTGCCTTTCTCGCTACTGTTTCACATAAATCTTTAAGTAAGTAACTTGCCTTTTTAAGACTTCATATATAACTTCAAACAAATGAACCAGTCTAATAGGAATGCTGCTTTAAAAATACAAATAAAGAGCTGTGTGATGGAGAGAGGTTTAGCTGTGTCTGCTCAAGGATGGGCTGTAGTGATGCTGTGCCGCTGTGAGCTTCTGCAGGGCTTCACTCATCTCGAGCATTTTAGCAAAGCTCTTTAAAGCAGGTAGTAAAGAAGTGAGTAAAGTGTCACCAACATGGGGAAGCCTAGAAGAGCCTGAGGGTCAGAGTGGTGGGTCTGAGGAGCAGAACATGGACCCCCTGCTGCTGGCTGCTGCTGAAGGGCTCTGCTGTGGACACACTGCCCTTCCACTTGAGCAGTCACCCATGGGAGAGCTTGATTACAGCTCTGCTGCAAGAGAGAGCAGGACAGACTTCAGACTAACTCATGAGTAAGCAAGGAAAAGGCACATCTTTACCTTTTCTTGGCTGTTTTGTTGGGAATTATTTCCTTTGGGTCTGCAGTGGCTGCCATGCAGCAGCCCCTCAGCAGCTCCCCTGGGGTCCCTCCTGACCAGCAGATTAGCAGTGCTCGGCTCAGTAGCTGCTGCTGGGCCTGTCTTCCACAAACATTTAATCCATTTTTCTACCCATCTGCACTCCTGAGCCTGTGCAGTATCCTGTGACAGTGAGGTGCACAGCTGAATTCTGTTCTAGGTGAAAAGTGTTTCCCTGTGTTTGTTTAAACCTCCTGCTTGCTAATTAGGGGACAGGTGGGGAAATCAGCACACTTTACCTCACCTCTCTTCTTTGCATATTTTATGCCTGCACAAATGGCAGTGGGAATGCAGCCCAGCTGGGGGGTATTTCCATTCTGGTGCTTTAGAACGCTTGTGGTTACACAATTTACTTTGCATATAGTGGGGATAGTTTGATAGTAAAAGTTTGGTATCTTCTCGAAGGCCATGAGAAATGTTATGTCCTGTACAGGGATTATTTTTGTTAAGGGATCAGTCAGCAGTTGGCAGCCACAAGGGTTATGTTTCTGGCTCCCAAAGGGAGTGGTGGAGGAAAACGTTGCATTTCCCTCATGGAGCAGGTTTTGAAAAAGGACAGTTGGGAGGTATTTCTTGCTCTTTGTCTTAGAAAAAAGATTTATATCGCTTTAATTAAAATAAATTTAAAATCAGTTAAAATAAATTTAAATCAGTTGTTTTGCCTGATGCTGTCCTCTCTAACTGCATGCACTTAGTTAAATCTGAGTACAGCAAGAGAAGGAAAATCTAAGCAGAAAATAAAGCAGTGAAAAATTCAAGATGCCTCCAGAGACAAGAGAAATGTTACCAAAGGGGAACTGTTTCTTGCTGGCCTCACCCTTACTTTGAGGAAGAACATCTACTCAGCTGCTGGAAATAGGCTCCTCAGAGTGAAGCATCTCCCGTGGCCTAGCTGGCTTTTAATGTACCTACGGCTTTGCTGGGAAGGACTTGTTAGGTTTGTGTTGTAATGCTCAGAAAATGAGGAGCTGCTAAGCTCATTAGGGTGCCACTCATCATTTGTGGTCACTGCTGCGAAGGATTCGCAGCCTGGCCACAGCCAGGGAGGGTTTGTGTCTCCTGAGCCTGAACAGGACACTGAAAATGCTGCCATAACTGATAGCCACGTGATTTCAGATAGTCAGTAGTACTGTGTAAAAGGGGAAGAGTATCAAACTGGCCTAGTTGTGCTGATTAGAACTGTTTAAATACAGCATGTGTACAACCTATTCTTCAACAGGCTGCTATCAGCTGGGAAGCTAGACTGTTTTCTATGCTTATCTCCTTCCTTATCACCCTCTTGGTAGCAAGATCTGAATTCGTGGCTCCATTTGACCTAAGGTTTAAGTATGAGGGTGAGGTCAGGGGTTGGCATGTGAGCTCCTGCCTGGCACTGAACTGTGAGGGATCTGTGTACTCTGCACATGCAGTTATTGCAGGGTGGATTTTTTTTTTTTACTTATAGGTGGACTCTGATCTAATGTTGCCAGTTCCCTTTATCTTTGATTGCAAAGTACCTTCTTTAGAAATACGGGTGCATTTCTGCACACCAGTGTGAAGAGCAAGAATCATTTGGGAAATGAGTTCTCTGTGTACAGTGGGATTTCTTCTGAATTTCTTTGCTTTTCTTTGCCTCTTTAGAGAAGCAGATGCTGCCTTGATCTCTGCTTTTTTTTGTGAGTGGACAGACCTTAGAATAAAATAATAGCTGAGGTGGCAGAAAATGAGAGAGGAGCCCATGGCATGCATGCCACTGCCTTTCTGCTTTTCAGAGAGACTGTTCAGTTCCTCTGTTGGATTTGTTTGGTTAGTTCCCAGAACTCTGCATCACTGAACCTGGTGTCTGAAAAGGGCTTTACCTGGGTGAAGCCAGTCTGGCTGTATGAAAGTCTCTGGGAGAAGCAGAGAACATTCCCTGACTAATTTATCTGTAGGGGGTATTTTCTTGCCACTCTACCATCCTTTTATGCATGACTTAGCTTCCCAGCTGACTGAAGCCTTTGAAGTTAGATTGCAAATAGCTCTTCAGCTATCCCTTCCCCCCATCTAAAATGGGGAAACCAGAACAACCATTGCTGTGGAAAGAGCCTGCCTTGTTACATGGCTTCCCAATGTTAACACCCCTCTCTTTTCCTCCTTCCTTTTCCCTACCTCCTCCTCCCCCCCATAAAGAAACCTTTTTTTCCCCTTAATAAGATCTGCTTAAGACTTGAGGGAAAAAGCCATGGTTCCATGAGATGGTAAATCCAATTTTAGGGTGTTTCACATGTGATGAAAAACACAGTGGCCACATGATGCTGCCCCTGAATTGGCACACATTTGCCAATTCGGACACAATCTGCCAGTTCGGATTTGTCCACATAATGCAGGAGGGACGACTGTCCAGGCCAGCCTTGCATGGGGGCATGCACAGGCTGCCCAGGCCTCCCTGAGCTCGGGCTGGGAGCCAGGGACTCCCCATCTCATACTCTCACTGTATTTTGTGACCTACCCAGTTGGATGTTCACGGCGGTCTCTGCTCAGATCTGCACGGTCAGGGCGTCTGGAATTTTCCAGTCTCGGCGTTGCTGAGTGTGGACCCCAAGGATGCTGTGTTGGCCTCTCCCTGGCAGACACCAGAGAGTCTCTTGTGCTTGGGAAGCCCAGAGGCAGTGTCTGCCTTCTCCAAATATCCCTTCTTCGATGATCTTGCCGACAGGAGCAGTGTAACCACATCATATGCCATGAGATTTGCAGTTCAGAGCCTCCTCCCTTTGGAAGGGAGAAAGACCTGAATTAAGCCATCCCCTTTGTGAAAGGTGATGCACTACTAACAAACAGAGCAATACCCTCAACCTAGCTCTCTTTGCCAGTTCATCTCTTCAGGACTTCTGCTGAGGCAGATCTGGCAGTTGTTTTTCCTCTGGTTTAATTCCTCGCTCTGAGGATTTCTGTCCTAGGAAGCTCTTGCAGTGGGCTCTTGAAATCCACGTTGAACTGGATTGTGGTGCTGTCTTGCCAAGAGAGTGGGTTTTTGAAAGTACTGAATGATGATTGAGTGTTCTCCCCTTGGGATCACATTCCTCGAGTTGTCTTTTTTTCTGGATCAGTAAAGATCTATTTACCTCAGACTGCACCACATGGGCTTCCCTTCTCTTTCCTCTTGCTTCACCTAGAATTGTCTGTCCTTTCCTGCATCACTTAATGAATGAAAGAAGTTTTTAGCCTCGTGGAAATGCTTGGAGGCTGCTTGTGTGGGTGTTTCTTACTCCAGGATCCATTCTGGTTTCTGGAAGGAAGAATCCGTGCATCATTTCCTACAGCCACTGGATCTCCTATGTACAGTCAATTAAAAACAGCCTGAACCCCTCCTGTTCAGTTATTGCATTTATTTTTTCATATTTTTTGTGCGTTTTTTGTGTGGACCATTTAATGCCCTGTGTCACATCAGGGGCTTTGCTTTGGGAAATACTGATTTAAGCTACTGTTCAGTTCCTTTCCTTGGAGATGTTGATGTTGATGTTGATGTTATTCCACTGTCCTGCAGGGAGACGGGATAATCCCCTCTGGAGTCTGAAATGGGACCTCGAAGTGTCGAGACCCATTTCAGCTGCTCAGTGCATGTGAGGGCCTGCAAGAAGTGTGGTGTGGATTTGCATGAGGCTGGGATGCTCTCTGGCCCTGTTGTCCATCCTAAAAGAGTCATTTTAGCTTGTTTTGTCATCTTGATTCACTAGAATTTCTGATGATGGCATGGACTGTTGGGCAGCTGTCCAGCTCTCCTGCTGTCCTTAAAACATAAGTCAATTTACTTGTGTTCCTGGTGTCAGGAAATACTGGAAGTGACTGAGGAGACCTTTTCCCTTTGTAAACATTAGTCCCACGTACCTCCCCCTCTCAAGAGCCCTTCCTGCCCTACACCAACAGCCCAGTTGAGCTGTTTCCCTGCTGCCTTCCAAATTCCTACTTGTGGCATCTCCCCATGTGCAGGATGGTCTAATTAGGGACCAGCACCTGATGGAGCACATTGTGAGCCACAAACAAGCACGTGGCATTTCCTCACCCCTGTCCCCCTCTTCTGGGACCAGCAGGGTCTTCTAGGGAATTCTCCCTCGATCCTTCTGTGGTTTGAGATATCAACTCAAAGTTCCCTCTTGGCTTTGGGAAGGAAAGTAAGTGGCGTAAATTGGGCTGGTGTTTGCAGTGCTGTTTGTTTACAATGAGCACTTGGATATTATTGTCACTTGTTTTACTTGTTGGGCAGCCCTGTAGGTGTGGGGAGCATTGTGTGTGCCAAAGAAGTGCTGCAAGTAAGTACCAGACCAAAACACAACCTGAGCCAACACAGAGTGTGTGTCAGGTGGGATATTGTCATCACAGAGAGCTTGAATTCTCCTTTTCAGGTACTGAGAGGTACTTTGGCAATTGGTAATAGAGAAACCAAACCAGCCAGTGTCTCTCCTTCTGTGAGAAATCCCTGTTCCATTAAGGCCTTTTTGGTGTCCCTTTTTGTGGGCTGCAACACTGAGTCCATTGCTCTGATCTGTGTATTTGCAGCCTTTGCTTGTGAGTTCATTTACAAAGTGCTGTATGAATATATAACTATATAAAAACCTTGTAGTCTTCTTTTCTAGAGATAGAATCACATGATGCTGGAGATATTTTATAATCACTGATTTGTAATATGGAAATCTTTCCATTTGCCAATTACTGAGCTGAGCATTTTATTATAGTGCAAACACCAGAAAGTTGTCCCAATTAAAAGCTGCTGTGGTTGCCCTCGCGGGCTCTGACCGCAGCAGGAGGACGGGAGCTCTCTCAGCTGCCCAGAGGAGGTTGAAAGACCTGACTAACCCACGGGGAGGAGGCAGCAACCTAATTCCAGCATCCATCCAGGCTGCGGTGGTGGTGGCTTGGCCACCACGAGCCACCACGGACACTGGGGACAGCACAGTGACCTGACCAGGTTGGAAAGCTCACCCAGGAAAGTGTAGGCAGTGTTTGCTCTGTGTTTTTGCTGCTGGACTGCTGGCAAACCACCTGGAGTGGCTCTGCCCTCCTGTACTCCGCGTCTGCAACAGCAGCGAAGCACCGCCCTTGTGCGTGTTCTTCCCGAGGCAGGGCTGTAATTATGGTTAGCAAGGTAAAAATACCTGTGTGCCTTGTAAATAAGGTGCCGAGTCTGCCTTGTTCACGCCTGACACAACGAGGTGTGAACGCTCAGCACGGTCCCTCTGCCATGTCATCGTGCCCTCCCAGCAGGACAAGAGGGCAGTTCAGAGCCACGGCTCCTCCTCATGTGCTTTGCCAGGAATGTGGCACCTGCGAGCTAAAAGCAGATTAAAAATGAGCAAAGCAATGCTCTCTGAAACCCTCAATGGGCTTGTAGATTTTGGGCTGCAGGAGGTATTTGGTATTTACTCTGTTAGCAGAGTGAATGGTGGGATTCTCTGGGCTGAACTTGAAAAGAGTTTTTCAGTGAAGTTGTCTTGTTTTGGAGGAAGAGTTGCAGGTGGCTGGTTCGTGACCTCAGGCTTCATTTTTGTTCCAGATGGTGGCATAAGAAACGTGGCAGGTTTGAGAGGTCTCGTTCTCTTTAACATGCTCTGCTGAAGGAGTCTGGGGAGGGAATTGTGTGATAGAGAACTTGAGCTGGTTTCACCCAGGGATCATGGCACTAGGGCTGTTTCCCTTGTCAAACACACAGCACAGGCAGTGAGGAGCCTGGCGTGAGCCCAGCGTGGGGAGGCAGCTGGAGTTGGGGTACAGGAGGTCAGAGAGACCTGGAGTCTGTTGTTGACTCTGTTGGGAACACGGTGTATGACCCTCTTCAGTCAGTTGTCCTCTCCTCCTCACCTCTGAAGGCTTTTCTTTCCCTGCTTTTTTGTAAGGATGAAGTGTGAGATGATCACTTGTGAAGTTTTTTCAACACTTGGTTGGACTTAATCCAAAACCAAATGATGACTGTTTAACCAGGGTAGGAAAACTTTTTTATCCAAGAGTCCCTTCTGATTTTAGTTCTGACTCTGTTGAAAAACATGAAAGCTAATGCCCTTGTACTGTGCTGAATGCCATCAATCCTGCATTTCATTATTTTGATGCACCAGAGCTCAGCCAGGTAATGCCAGAGTAGTTGTTATGTTCAGTGGTACAATTCCCTGCCTCAAATATAAGTAACTTAGTACCCTGCAGAATGTTTAAGCTAAATGAGCTGTAATCTGATGGTATTCAAAATGCATTCTGAAATTCTGAGTAGATTCTTTATCAGATGGCCTTTTGGAAGGATGAGAAGTTCCTCTGCCTGTAAGAAAGGTACTGAGCAATGTGTACAGTGAAGGTCCCAATCGCTGCCACAGTGTCAGAGCTCCTCGGAGTCAGGGGATGGAACAGCCTCTTCACATCTGGAAGCTGCCAGTTCTGCATGCAAATATTAGGATGTAGTTTATTTTCTCTGGAGGTACTAATGTTTGCTTGCAAAATGCTGGCTGTGGCTCTGAGTCCTGCAGCCAGTGGCCCTACCCTGTCACTGTTCCAGCTGATGCAGGAGTGGCATCTCAGGATGTTCCCTCATTTAACTTAAGAGTTTCTGCACACTGTGCTGGTGTTAAAGGTGGCAATTAACATTTTGGGTGAACAGTGAATGAGGCCATTTATAACCAGTTACGCTGACATGAATCTCTCCCAACAAATTTGCATCATTAAAGAACCTTTGGAAAAATGTGTCATGCGTATAATTAAATACCTGTTTTGCTAACTCTTAATTTAATTAATCCAAAGTAAAGATGGCAGCACAAATTAATTTAGCTGGAAATGGCTTTTCTCTCAGTGGGCTGAAGGGAGGTTTTCTGGTGGCATTGTACCAGATGACCTCAGAAACAGGCAGGTGAACTCCGGGACTGATTGACACAGGTTTTTTTGACAGTGATGGCCGTGACATTCTCATAGCAGTATGTATGTCATCTATCAGCTCCCTTTTTTCTGCTTGTGAGAGCAAAGAGGGAGGCCAGCTAGAAGGCAGTTTCTTTGAGAGGACAGCACAGGTGCTTTTCAGCTCTACCCTGAGAGGTATTTGGTAGCAAGCATAGTAAATCCAGGTTCAGACAGGTGAATGAAAAGAAATTGAAATAACAGAAGATCTTTCTATGTCTCCCCTTGGTTTTTCTATCTGTACCTTGATCTCTTTCACTTGGTGCCTACATTTTTCCCCCCTTAGATATGAGCAGTTACAGGAAAGTCATCCTCTTTAAATATTCGGTACTCTTAACTTTCTTTAAAGACTTCCTTGTAGATGACTTTCTTTTGGTTTGACCTCTTTCCTAACCTTGTGATTCTTTCCTCCTACCCCCTGTGCATTTTCTGATCCTTTTCTCCCTGCCATTTAATCTCCTTCTCTCTCTCTGTCCAACTTGCTTGGGATAAAACTGGAGCACAGACTGTGTGCACTGTGCAAGTGGAGGTGAGTTGTCAGCCCAGCATTGTAGGAAGCAGGGAATCTGTTGTTGCTTCCTGTAGATCCATCTGACTTGCAAAAGTAAAAAAAAAAAAAAAAAAAAAAGAAAAATCTTTCAGTCTTTCAAACATGCTGGTTATTGCTTTAGCAATTCTCATTTCAGCTTAAATAAAAATTAATGCATGGATGGATGAAGGAAGCTCTGTGCCCTAAAGCATGGAACCCTGCTAGCTCTGCCACCTCTCTGCAATTTCAGGACTGGCTTTTCTATGTGATGTTTCCTTCAAAAGGGAAAACCAGCCTCATTTATCAGGCTGGACTCATTGGTACTGAGGCTGACTAAGGCTGGTGTGGATGGCAGTGGGCTCTGGGTGATGGGCAGGAGCACAGGAGTCTCCTAAGGCAGGACTGGCTGGGACAGGCTTGAGGCTGCTGGTGCTCCAGGATGGGAGCTTGGGAGGGCTCTGGGAGGGTGCAGGGTCCTGCAGGAGGGACTGGGGAGAATTTGTGGCTTGACACTGCTTGGTTCTGGTGCTCTCCTGAGGCCTCACGAGGTGACTTTTCTCCATATCCCATCAGATGAGATGAATGTGAACTCGAAGCTGATTTTGTCTGTCTTTGGTAGCCTGAACACTCCTGGCTTTCTATCCAGTGCCGACCTTTAGCATCATCCAGCGTTTGCAATTGGAGCCAGTGCTTTTAACAGGGCCTTTTGTGTTCACTTACTGAAAACCAGGGTCTGTTTCACAGGAATCTTGTTTACACCTGCCACAGTCGTCCTTTTTGCTCTTCCTCTGCTCCTTTCACTGAAGCTGCAGTAGTTGAAACTGCAGAATGTCCTTTCATTCCCCGGCATCCTTGGCTTGGGACGTGACCGCAATAGAGCAGCTGGGGAGAGGATGCAGGGTGTGAGACCCACTGGGAAGTGTGAGCCAGATGTGGGCAGCTCAAGGTCATGATACAATTGGGCTTTGGAAAGACTCGAGTGCAATGGGTTATCACCTCTACTTCTTTTTAAGCTGTTCATTTTAGGGTTTACAAAACAGCCCTCGGAGTCCTCCCTGCACACACAGATGCACTAAAGTGACTCTACAGGGGAGTCCCCTCTCCATCACTATTACTGAGGATCAATAGCTCTTGCTCAGGGTTTGCCAGGTGAATGGTGTCTCTTTATTGGGCATTTTGGGCTCTAAAATTACGAGTGTTTTTTTGGGGGTGACCCAGGCGCTGCGGGAGGCAGTGAGTTTGTGCCGCAGCAGAGGAATGCGGGGAAGCCAGGGCGAGGGGAGGTGCCAGGACTGGAGGATTTGCACAGCTGCTGCTGCAAGCATCGTGCTCAGCCTGCTCTCTGGTGGTAGCTGCTGTAGCAGAGATGACCTTTGATAAAACGGGAAACATTTGGAGTGATTTGGATAGTTGTGGTTGCTCAGTTTCACACAGCGACAGTTTGTAGCAGAGTCAACTCAGCTGCTCCTGCTTTTGTTTGCATACCCCAGTAAAAAATTCACAGGTTAAGAACCAAATCACAGCAGCTTCAGTGTGAAAACTGCCAACAAAGTCTGCTCCTCATCAGCTCTTCCCAGAACTTCCAGGTTCTCTGGTGTCTGATACTGCTCTTTCCTTTCAGACCAGGAAGACTGGTAGGAGAGCAGACAGAAGAGGCACTGGCTGGCACGAAATGTGGAGCAAATAATAAATATCTTTGGGATCTACCATCAAATTTGTCTGATAGCAGCCAGCAGGCTCCAAAACTCTTGCCAGGATTGTGATACAGAGAGGCACTGACAGACCACCTGATGGTGACCTCTTCCTGGCTCAGCTGGGCTGCCAAAGCTCCCAGGGCAGCAGGAGGGCTCTGGCCAGGAGCAGCATCCCTGCCGTGCCCTGGGCTGTGCTGGGGAACACAGGGAGCCTCTTCACTGACATCAGCAATGTGAGACATATGTTTGGACATTACAGGGACCCTGTCCTGTCTGCTGCCATCACTCTAGTCAAAGATCACCACCATTCATGTTTCCTAGATAAACTGTCACTGTGTGGATGTGTCTTCCAGCAGTACTTGGTTGCTGTACTTCATATCAGGGTTTTGATACCTGAGGGGTGTGAGAGTCATGCATGTGGATTCCTGGTGCTGGAGACACCTGTAGGACACTGTGCAGGTGTGACCATGTGCTGCTGAGGATGGAGGTACTTCTTGAGACTTTTCTTTTGTATAAGACCCAGTCAGGCAGCTTTGAGACTTGAGAGCAAGCAGGCACCTTCTGTTTTAATCCAATTTCCATCCTTTTGGCAGCAGAGGTAGGACGTAATTTTAGCATTTTCTATAAGTCTGTATTTCTTTTGGCTAGTAAAGTATTCAATTTGTCCCAAAACACAACATGGGCTTTATGTCTTTGAATCCCAGCATTTATGACTTTGATGTTTAAAAGCAGTTTAACCAGATTTGGGGTTCTTTTTTTCGCCACATGAATTGCTGTGGTCTAGTCAAGACAACTTTCAGTAGCAGCAACCATGTGGAGATATTGTCTTTCCACAATTAGAGGTTAGGAGTTGACAGCAAATAAGCCAGGGATTATAATTAAAAAACAAGGTAATTATTTGTGCTTGGAGAAACTAAGGAATAAAACCTCACGGTATAATGTGCCTATGAGTACTAGATGCAAATAAGAGATAATGTATCTTGCAGTGAAGGATGTTTGGATTGTGTGTATTTCACCAAGCATGGGAGCAATTCCTCCTGCTCCATAGAAGCTGAGGGTTTTGTTCAGTTGGTGCTGATGCTCTTTTAGAAAGCTTTTACCTCTCTGATTCCTGAGGTTTGACACAGAAGAGAAAAGCTTCAATAGGCACCAGCTGCTCAGTGGGCCCTGTCTTTTCAGAGCATCGCTCGCTTTTCTCCATTCCCAATTAAAATGTGTGTTAAACTTAGCTTTTGTTTGAAGCAGCCCAGCGTTGTGGTATTTAATGTAAAGAGAATGTGCTCGTCACCTTTTCTCCCTCTTTTGTGGCAGGGTCAGCATTCCTCAGGGGAGGACATGGAAATCTCTGACGATGAGACCAACCCTGCGCCCATCACCAGCGCGGAATGTGCCAAAACCATTGTGGTGAACTCCTCCGTCAGCAACACGGCCGTGATGGCCCCGTCCATCCCCCCGCTGCCACCACCGGGATTCCCTCCTCTTCCTCCTCCACCACCTCCACAGCCGGGCTTCCCGATGCCTCCGCCGCTGCCTCCGCCGCCGCCACCCACCCACCCGGCCGTCACCGTGCCCCCGCCACCGCTGCCCGCCCCGCCCGGGGTCCCTCCGCCCCACATCCTGCCCCCGCTCCCCCCGTTCCATCCCGGCATGTTCCCGGTCATGCAGGTGGATATGATCAGTGTCTTGGGCAACCAGTGGGGTGGCATGCCAATGTCCTTCCAGATGCAAACTCAGATGCTGAGCCGCATGATGCAGGCGCAGAACACGTACCAGTATCCACCTTTCATAACGGGCCGGATGCAGTTTGTGAATCTTCCTCCCTACCGCCCTTTCTCGATGGGAGCCGCTCTCGCCCGCGGGCAGCAGTGGCCACCACTGCCCAAGTTTGACCCCTCAGTTCCACCCCCGGGTTATGAGCCGAAGAAGGAAGATCCCCACAAAGCCACTGTGGATGGAGTCCTCCTGGTCATAGTGAAGGAACTAAAGGCCATCATGAAAAGGGACCTGAACCGCAAGATGGTCGAAGTGGTGGCGTTCCGGGCGTTTGATGACTGGTGGGACAAGAAGGAACGTCTGGCAAAGGTGGGTTTTCATGTGCTCTGTCCTGGGGAGAGCTGTTCTTAGTGCTTGTGGTCAGGATGTGGGGTCAGCAGGGGTTTGGAACTGACCTTAAAAAACTCACAACCCTAAGTTACTATGTACAAGAAGAAGCTGAAGTTTAGCTCCAAAAAACTAAGGTCAGGTGCAAGAGGAGTGTTTGAAACCACCAAGCTTCTATTTTGTTTTCCCCACTTTGTGCAATGAGATTTGTGGGTGTTTCCTGTTCTCCCCTCTCCCCAGTGCACGTACAAAGCAGCAATTAACTCAAAAGCTGAATGTTGGCCAAATACATGAAGAGTTCCGGGGATTAGTTGAGAAAACAGCTTTGCATGAATCCTCTGATCCTTTTCTCACCCAATTTGAAGTGTACCTCAGCCAGCAAACAGCTCTGCGATCTAACGTGTGGTGAATTTGTCATTACCCAAAATACCTAACACTACAGAAAGGTTAATGCAAGCCTCAAAATTACCATTGCAGTGAATTACTGTAAAAATAACAAAACAAACCACAACCTGCAGGTAGATCTTCTGTTTCAGATGCCAGTTTTCAGAGCAGTATCCTCACCACCTGTTTTTGTAAACCAATTGCGTGTTAATTCTGGTGCCTGGGAGAGCTCCTTGGCTTTCTGGAGAGGTTGGTAATGCTGCTGTTTAACAGCTGTTTTATGACAGTGTAATTTGCTCTGGCTTAGAGCTGGCTGGCGTGACGTGCAGCAGAAACCTCTCCTCCTGACTAATGCTCAGAGCTTTTCTCCTGCCAGCGAGCGTGTGCTGACAGTCTTGGAGGAGGCCCCTGAGTTTCCAGGGCAATGAAGGAAACAGATCCAGCAAATAGTTGCAAAAACAGCAACTGAAATACTCTAGAAATTGCTTTAAACCAGACATCTGCAGTGAAGAAGCAGAAGCAAGTCCAGGCAGAACTTTGGGCTCTTTTACATCCTAATCTATGGCTGTATTTGGTGTGTTCTTCCCTCACCTGGGATTTGAAAGACATTTTTTGAAGGGAAGCTGACTGTACCACAGTCCTTGCCACAGGTTATGTTGGATGTGGGCAGTGTAATTGAAAATATGAAATTGCATGGAAAACCACTGTGCTTTTTGTCCAGGAACAGAGATGCCAGAACCATTTCTGCCCCAGGGCACGTGTTACTGTTTTGTGCAGAAAAACCTCACAGATTCCAAAGCCTCCTTTTCTGCTAGGGCTGGGCACCCCTGGCATTGGGGTGGGACAGGATTCCTTCTCAGGCACAAGCTGCCTGCTTTTGCAGAAAACAAAATATGAACATTCAGCTTAAACTGTGCCTTCCTATTGCTGGTGTCTGTGTGTGTGTGAGGGTGAGGCAACTGGGCTCCTTGGTGGCAGCTGGGGGTCAGTCCCCATGTGCTCTGCCATCACACTGGTTCTGGCTACTATATTCCATCAAAGGCAGCTGATTGATTGATTCCAGCTCTGGCAGCTGATTGACTTCCAAGAGGCATCATGCCCTAAGTAAAAGATGGGAAGGCTCAAGGATAAAGCTGGTGTCCTGGTTCAGGCAGGGTGGAAAATGAATGGGGTGAAAGCTGTGAAAGGAGCATGTTGCTAGGAAAGACATTCCATGAAATTTCTGCCTGAGCTAGGGGAAAGCTTTTCCTTGTTCCCAAAGCTAGTGGTGGGTTTTGGTTTGAAAGCCTGAATAAGATGCAGTAAGCAGAGTGCCAGGAATAACCAGTCATCCCTGGCCACGGAGTGCTGCTTGGATTCTCTGCTTGATACTCCCATTACTCTTGCTCCTTTATTAGTGGGAAAGCTGAGCTTGTGCTGCCTCTTTGGTGATTACAGCTCCAGCATGTGAGCTCTGTTAGGGTGTGCAGGATTCCTCCTGTGTTTGGTGGGGTGTGCCATGGGCTGAGGCAAGTGAGGGTCACCTCCAGTGCCCCTGGCTCGGGCAGATGTGCCCATCGTGTGACATTCTCCCAGCTTGTCCCCCTCTCCACAGCTGCAGAGGTCTGAATTCCTGCTCTTCCCTCACACCTCAGCTCTGGTGAAAAAGGATTTGTTGAGGCTGTGTGTCTATTTGTAGACCCTTTGGTGTTTCAACTAAATATTTGATGTTCCTGTTCGAGGACTGGAGCCTTCTGACAGGTTTTGTGGACTTGGGCTGTGGTTGCTAAGGAAACACAAGGATGTGTGTGATTTTTGACGCACTATATTTGGCCTTACACTCAAAAGAAGGAAGGTGCTCCCAACTGGAAGGTCTGGAATTGCTTTCAGTTGTGTGGGTTAGCAAAGAAGGGTAAATAACACATTGTTGGGCTCACTTGCCTAAAGCACACTCCAGTTACTTGTATTATTATGTGCAGCTCTATTTCCTTTCAGGTGTGGGGCATCTTCAGATGCCCTCAGAGAAACTGATGCCTGGGCAGTGATATTTCCCAAACCTTGACTATCTAAATGGTTTCCAGAGTTTGTGTCCTTCCCAGAAAACTTCTCCTCTCAAATGTGCCTTCTCTGTTGCAGGCATCTCTCACTCCAGTGAAGTCTGGAGGAGAATTGGAGGAAAAACCAAAGCCGAAGGATCGAATCGCCTCTTGTCTTCTGGAGAACTGGAACAAAGGAGAAGGGCTGGGATATGAGGCAATCGGCCTGGGCATTGGCTTACGAGGGGCCATCCGGCTGCCATCATTCAAGGTGAAAACAAAGAACTGTTTTCCTTATGCTGACATCCCCCAGAGGAGCCTTGGGAGGACAGACCTCGCTAAGTTTGTGCCCCAGAGCCCTCAGGCTGTTCACCCCACTCTGTGTTCACTCAGGGGGTTGCTTCTGACCCCCCAGGACCAGAGCAAGGACCCTCTGTTCCAGCCTTAGCTTTTCATCCTCCACTTGTGTGAATTGTCACACTGTAGGGGATGTCCCTGCTCTGCAAGGGAAAGGGGCCATTTGCCTGTGTTTAGGACACAGCGTTCCAGCATGATCATGAAAAATACACTCTTTAGAGCTCATAGTGCTTGTACACAGTTGTTATTTTGGTTGGAATGTCTGATGGTTTGGCAGCTGAATCTCACCTGAAGTTTGCTTAAACTCTGTCTCCTCAGAAGCACAGGGTATCTATTTTAAAAAGCATTTGAATAAAAAATTAAAAGTATCTTAAAAGAAGTGTGGGGTAGGGGATTGTAGAGGGCTTCCCTGAAATTAGGATTTTTGAATGCACAGAAGGTGCAAGTAAAGGTTTGGGATGAGAGATTCTGCAGTCTTTATTTAGAGTAAAACTTGCTTGGAGGTTCTTTAAGATGCCGTGGGCTTAGGCTCTCCTTCTGTTCTGCTACAATCTCAGACACATGGATTTGTCATGGAGTTTTCTCTCTCCTCCTCAAAGTACTGGGTGATGACATGCACCATGCTGGTACCCAGGGTGTTTTCATGCAAATTGAAGGGGTAGAGTTTCATTCAGAGTGAAATTCTGTTTGCAAGCAAATAAAGAGATCAAGAGCTGGGAAGTGGCCCTTGGTTTCTGCTGTAAGTGACCACAGCAAAATAAAGAAGTGGCAATTTGCTTAAGAAATTGATTTCTGCTGTTTCTAAACTTTCAGAAATGCTAATGGTGTCTTTTGTTCAGGTGAAAAGAAAGGAGCCACCTGAAGCTGCCTCAGCAGGAGATCAGAAGAGAATCCGGCCTTCTACTTCTGTGGATGATGAAGATGAAGGTTTGCAAAGCACATTTGTTTGATACATAAGAGCAGATGCAAACCCCACGCAAGCTGAATCCCTTTAAACTTCACAGCAGTGTGCTCGCTTACAGTTAAACACAGAGTCAAGGATCTGAGCCAAGCCCTGCTTCTCACAGAGCTCTGATCAGCTGGGAGATGGCCCCTCTGGGTTCAATTATCTGAAATTCACTGGTGGGAAGTTTAAGACCCACATTTTAAGAATAACTCATAACCTATTTTAGCTGTGCTGAGCCCCAGCAGAAGGAGCTCAGATGGGTTCATGGGCTGTTTGGGGTGTGCTCACAGCTCGCTGGGATGTGCTGGGGAGGAAGCACGAAACAGTTTGCTCTGCATTTGATTTGAAAAAGAAACCAAAGTTATTTGCCAGAAAAATCTGTTTGAAAATATCTTAATATTATTTCCTGTAACCAGGGAAGAGTAAAGAGAAGACAAAGCTTTGAATACCCTTTGTTTTGCATAAAAACATGGGTTCATCTTAAAGTTGATTCAGATTAACAAGTGGGTTTGAAGCCAAAAAAATGAAAAAAAAGGATTAAATTCAGGTTACCTGTCTTGACCTCAGTCATGCCATGTTTCCTGTCTGCTCTGCCTAGGGAGTGTCAGCTTTGGCTGCCCACATTTTGCCATCAGCACTGTTCACTGTGACATCAGCAAGTCCCTGTAGGCCTGGGGGCCCTCACAGCACATGGGCACATTGCTCCTAACTTTGATCTTCCCAAACAAGAAGTTTCCCTTATGTAGTTAACTCTTTCCATCCTTTCCAATGTATTTTGATGGTAATTTCTGTTGCTTTTGCTTCTCAGAGTCGGAGAGGGACAGGGATGCTTCTGATACAACATCTGACGTGTCAAAGAAGGATGCAGAGGCAGTGGGGCTGCGACGGCGACCAGCAAGGCCACTGGAGCTTGACAGCGAGGGAGAAGAGGGAGATGAGACATCAGGGAAAGAGGAAGAGTCCTCCTCAGAGAAGGAAGAGGAGCAGGAAGAAGAGGGAGGCTTGGTGAAAGCAGCACCTGGCAAGGTGTGTTGGTTTGTGGCTGCGGTTTCAATGCTGTCTGTCATTAAAAGGGGGCCTGGTAATGCCAAAAGCCGAAGTTCCCTTTTCTAGGAGATGAGTGCTCCTGTCCTCACAGAACCTCTGTCAGGTCACTCCCTCTTCAGGTTCTCTGAGCAGCCTCCCTGATGGCTGCTCTACTGACAGCCAGGTCACAGGGTCAGGCACTGTTCATTTTTGGCAATGCTTTCTTGCAAAGGAGGAAGAGGAGGATGAGGAGGATGAAGATGATGAGGATGAAGATGATGATGAAGACGAGGATGAAGATGATGAGGAGGAGACAGGCATAGACACAAGTGACAAGGAGGAGGAGCAGGACTCCGAGGATGGTAAGCAGCTCCAAAGGGTCACCACGGGGTCAGCTGTGGTTTCCCTTTTGCCTTTGTGAGCTGATTCTGTCACTTGTTCACCTCTTTTCACTGATGGGCAGTTTTACACAAGAAAATGCACAGAGGTATTTTTAATTATTACCTTTGAGGTTTCCATGATCCCTCAGTCAGTGGGTCCCTTTACAGTAGCTCTCCAGTCCCTACCTGATCTCAGCCCAGCCTGGCAGAGGTCTCAAAGCCAGCTAAATGTGTGCTTGTTTTACGAAATGGGAGCGGCCGGGAGGAGAAGGGACCAGAGCCCCTCGCTCTCTAATAAAGCCAGAAAGCAGAACTAATGGCAGTTTGTTCTTGTAGATGTAGCAAGCCCCTCATCTTCCAAGGCTGAAGTTGAGTCATCTGATGAAAGTGAGGACTCCTCTGAATTCGAGTCAAGTTCTGACTCGGATGATGAAGACGAGGAGGACGATGATGATGATGAAGATGAGGAGGAGGAAGAGGAAGAAGAGGTGGCTGAAGATCAAGGCAGAGAAGCCATGGTTGCTGAGCCAGAGCATGAACCTGCTGGTCATGAGCTTCCTGATGATGAGAGGGAGACTATTTTGGATCTGTATCCTGTGGATGACTACATGGATGCAACAGGCTTGGGACTTGCTGAGCCAGCTTTGGCAGTGAAGGATGAAGGCAGTGAAGAAATCAAAGCAGGGGAAAGTGAGTGTGGCCAAGTCCCCGGGGCATCTCTTGCTGCTGAAACTCTAAAACACTTGGTTATGGAAAGAGACCAGGAGACAAAACTTGCACTCTCTCCCATCTGTAGGCCAGGTATGCCCTTCCATGTGCTTTGGAGTTTTGTTTCCAAGTAAATTTTCTCCCAATATCCAATATGTATGGGTCTGTATTTCCCTTGTTCTCTTTCTTCCTCCAGTCTCAGCTCTAGGCTAGGGATTATCTGTGCAGGGAAAGAGGTCTGTGCTGAACTTTCCTTCCTAGTAAGGAGCTTTACATGAGCCATCTGCTACTAAAAATACTGTGGTTACTGTATCCAGAATCTTATCCTGGGCCAGTTTAGTTGGAGTCCTGCAGGAGCTGAACAGTTGTCATCGTCAGAGGGTGACTGATAGGGTGGTGTGGTGGCTGAAGCTCAAGATAGAAAAGCCATGGCTGCTAAAACAGAACAGGAACGTCACTACTGGCTCTTTTTGGTTTTAATATCAAAGCAGTATGTGACAGGGAAGCTGCATGGGGCAGATGAGGGGAGTCTCAGAGTTATGTTTGGTTCCCAATATTATATGTGGGGTTTTTTGTCACTTACTCCTTTTAAATGAATGATACTCTCTAGTTTCCTGGAAGAAGGAAATTATCTTCAGTCAATACAGGTTGTATTTAACCCAAGGAAATTGGAAACCTTTTACTAGAACAGGAGTGAGATGCATAAAACAAACTTGGCAGCTAGGGGGAATCTAAAAGTTAAAATTGGAGCCAACAGGGAGGGCACATCCAGTGGGGGCTGCTGTGGAGCCTTGGGCAGCACTGAGGTGTCTGAGGACTGGGCAGTGTTCTGCCACTTGGAGAGCTGGAAATCCAGTCCCTGCACAGGTTGTCACTCCTTGGCTGCTGCAAAATCTAAAAGTCACAAAGAGGTAAAATGTTAAAGTGGGCAGGGTAAAGAAGTACTGGTTTTGCACGAATCCTTTCTAGAACAGGTCAGTGTGCAGAAAGGACATGAATTTGGGTGCATTTGAGCACCTTGACATGTGTAAGGAGCTTTCCAAGTAAGCTGTGGGAACAAGCTCTAACTGCATCATTGTTCTTGAGCAGCCCAGCCCTGTCATACAGGAGTTGCAGGGCTCAGACCCTTCTCCAGCAGCCCTGGTTTGTTCAGCACAAACAGGGAATGCTTCCCTTCCAAGTCCCCAGGCATTTTCTCCTCCTTTCATTCTCCCACTTGAAAATGTTATTTTGAGCTGCCTAACAAGATTCACCGTTGATTCCTTTTGGACCTGGCCCTAAGTGGGTAAATAAACTCCAGACAAATGAGGCTGCTGCAGGGAGAGCAGCATATAAATTGCCTCATTGATACCATCTGAGTGTCTCCTCATCCATTACAAGGCCTTCCCGTTTCCTTCATGAGTTGTTCAGGAGTGTTCCACTCCTCCCTTCACTGCTCCCTCCTTGGAGAGCTGAGGGTGTTCCTTGGCCTGCAATTAGTTTAGTTCCCACATTAGAAAAGGTGATAGCTCTGGGCTCTGACAGCTCTCCTCCAAAGTCCTCGCCCCACAATCCTCTCATTCCTTTAATGTCTGTACAAAAGGTTGTCAGGGCTTTTGAAAGCAGAGAAACCTTCGTTCTGGTCTGTGTCATAGCTAATCCTCAAATTAATAGTGTGGGTTTTTTATGGTCCATTAGGAAAGTGTGTGGTAGTGTCTAATTACTGTACACTCTGCGCCTCCAAAATGTAAAGCACTGGCGTTTTAAAGCCTCCCAGTGGAATTGAGCTGTTCTGTAATTGTGGCATCTTAAACATGTCTTTACTAGCAAGTGGCAAGTAACCAAGTGGAGGCAAAGCTCCTGATTCTCCTCTCTTTTCCCCTTTCAGAGGAAGAGTCCGAACCCACTTCCATGCTGGAGCCAGAGGTACAGGAAGGTCCAAAGCCCGAATCTCAAGATGAGGAGGCGACGCTCTGTATCTCTGCTCCAGTGGGAGTCTTTGGAGAACCTCTGCCCAGCAAAAGCAGCTTCTTTGTCAAGTCTGAGGACAGCAGTTTGGAAGGCCGAGTTAAAGCAAAGCCGCCGTCGGCAGCGGAGGAGGACGAGCGGCTGCCTCGCACACCTGGACGGGAGGTGACGATCCACTCGGAGACTGAGACTCTTCTGCTTCCAGCCCACAAGGTGCCATCCTCCATGCTTCCCTTGCCATCGACTCCTGGCAAGGAAGAATCTTTAGTCCCTCCAGAAAAGTTCCCTGTACAACTAATGGTGACCAAAACATCCGTGGAAGAAGAGATTCCTAGGACTCCTGGGCGGGACATTTTGGCCAAGTCTTCACACCCCCTTGCGAAGTCGCAGAGCACGGACACTGTTCCAGCCACTCCAGGAAGTGATGCTCCCCTTACAGGAAGCAGCTTGACCCTCAGTTCCCCTCAAGTCCCAGGGAGCCCCTTTTCCTACCCATCCCAATCTCCTGGCATTAACAGTGGCATTCCTCGGACTCCCGGGAGAGATTTCAATTTCACACCTACTTTCCCAGAGGCTGGTGCTACCATTCCTTGCCTTCTGTCTGGCAAGAAACAGTCAGAGGATGAACTAGAGGAGAAACCCTCTAAAGAGCCTCTTGGTGCTTCCCTTACGATCAGCATGAACAGTGTTCCTTCCCCCATACCCTTTGCCAGCCCCCCACAAGCAGATTTCCACATGGACATGGGTTTGCCACCTGATGAGCCAATCCCTGTAGCAGCCGTGCCGTGCATGCACGGAGATGGAAGGATGCCCATCGAGGAATGCAAGGCAGAAGTGAAACCCGGTTTGCTCTCCCCAGAAGTACCCCCTGGGGCTTCTATTCTTCCTCCCCCACCACCACCTTCTGTTCTTCCCAAAAGGAGGCCGGGTCGGCCGAGGCGGTCCCCACCTTCTGTCCTCTCGCTGGATGTGTACTCAGACAAAACCATGGAACCTCCTCCCATGCCAGTGGCCTTGGTGGAAGGTGCTGTGGGCAAAGAGCTGTTGAGTGGACATCCTGATGCCTACTATGGACTGAAAGACCCTGAAGCCGTCACCCTGGACTTCAGGAATGACGGTTTCCATGAGAAAATAGCAGCTGAGACAGTTGCAGAGAAACTGCCATTCAAGGAACTGGAGAACCAGTGGAATGAAGACTTCAAGGAAGAAGAAGCTCACGCAAAACCTAAGAGACAGTGGAGAAGGCAGAAGAAGACATCTGAGGAGCTGCCAGTGATCCCTTCCCCCGAGTATTCCCCGCCCCGGCCGCAGTTCAGGCCACGCTCCGAGTTTGAGGAGATGACCATTTTGTATGATATCTGGAATGGAGGCATTGATGAGGAGGATATCAAATTCATGTGTATCACATACGACCGCTTGTTGCAGCAGGACAATGGTATGGACTGGCTCAATGACACCCTGTGGGTTTTCCATCCTTATATCCTTTCTCACTGTATCGGCAGCACGCGGGAGATGCACGAGGTGGTGGCTGGGTAGGACTTCAAATGCAAAAGGCTCTTTGTTGGTGGGAGAAGCAGTTGCTTACAGGAATAGCAATTGCTTGGATGAGCAGGGAATTTTAGGCTGTTTTATTCTCTGAAGCTGCAATACAAAAATACTGCAGAAATGGCTGTTCTTGCTGCACATTCAGTCTGGGACTGCAGGGACAGTCTGTAGGCACCTCTTCTGGGGAGGTTTCCTTCCTAGTTTGAGAAGCTTCTGTCTGCACGTAACCAGACTTTTTTTCCAGCTTGCCTGTGGAATTTCTAGTCTGCATATACAGAGCTTTCACTTGGAGCTAAAACTTGCTGTAAAAATAATCTCACCATCTGTGCCCAAAATGATGAGTTAGTGGTTCTTGCAGCTTTAACTTGCTTTGAGTTTGAAATACTGATAAAATCAGTGGTTTCTAGGTGGCACATCAGGGCTCTGTGTGTGTGCAGCCACCAGTAGTGATCTCCAGAGCAGAGCCTAAAAGACTGTTCTTAAAACCTCAGAACTCTCCTGTACTGTTTTTAGGAAGGATATACAGGTTTGTGCTCTGAAGAAAACAAACACACCACCTTGTGTGTTGCTAGAGATTGTGTGAAGTTCAGATATCTTCATCTTTTGCTTCCTGCAAGACAGGAAAGCAAAACCAAAAAAGCCCAAACCACCTAAAACAGTCAGTGATAACTAACAAAGCCCATAGTGAAAATAAATCTGTTTCCCTGATGATAAGGATTATATTGTAACAGCAAAATTACACTCACTTTTTAAGCCACTTAAAAATCACCTTGAGTTCATCCTGTGCCATACTGCATGACAAGTGTGAAAGTACCTGCAAGCTCACCTGCTTTGCAGCAAACCCTCAGCTCTCCAGTTCTGAGGCAGTCACGTCTTGGTTTTTATGGTCTCTCTGCTTCAGTTTTCTGGTGTCAAGGATATGTTTTGCCTCACAGGGAGCATTTTTGGGTCAGTCTCAACTGTAGCCTTCATGGCTGTGTCTGTGGGGTGAGCTGGCAGTAGGAGAGCTCCACTGTCCCTCCAGGGGCCCTGAAGGTTTGTGATGTGTGTCTGAGGGAGCTGATTTCCCAAGGCTGGTGAGAGCAGCATCTCTCCAAGGCCTTTGGGCTGAGGAGCACCTCAGCAATAGTGTTATTTTTTGCAACCCCACAAAACCTTCCAAATTTTCCACACTCCTGGCGTTAGCTCCGTGCAGCTGTAGCAAGTTTAGTCTGATCTCCACCTCTGGCTGTGTTTCTCCTTAACTTCTTGCCACCTACCAGCTTTTCTACCCCCAAGAAGAAGAAGCGGGATGACGGCATGCGGGAGCACGTGACGGGCTGCGCGCGGAGCGAAGGTTATTACAAAATTGATAAGAAGGACAAACTCAAATACCTCAACAATAGCCGAGCTTTTGCAGAGGAGCCTCCAGCTGACACACAGGTGAGGAGGAATTGTCCCCCACGAGTGCCAGGTGTGAATGGGATTTGGTTTTACACTCTGTCACACACAGTAAGGTGCTTCCTGCCTTTTGGCAAGGAGGGAGGGGAAGCTGCTGCGTCGCCTGGGTCTCGCTGGTCGTGCTGGGGCTGTGTGGGAAGTGTTAATGTTTGATGTCAGGTGTCCTGTGGTGATGTGGTGTGGCACAAGGGGCTGCTCACAGGGAGACTGCAGGGTGTTGGGTCAGCTTTGAAACACCCATTTGTCCTCTCAGGGTATGAGCATCCCTGCCCAACCTCATGCTTCCACCCGGGCTGGTTCCGAGAGGCGATCAGAGCAACGCAGGCTCCTCTCCTCCTTCACTGGTAGCTGCGACAGTGACCTGCTCAAGTTCAACCAGCTCAAGGTAGATCACTCCCTGCTGCAGTCTTTGGACCCACAGGCATCCTTTCCCTTTCTGTGCTGTGGCTAATTCAGGGCTGGGCTTTTGGGGTGTTTTCTTCATGCAGTTCCGGAAGAAAAAGCTAAAATTCTGCAAGAGCCACATTCACGACTGGGGCCTTTTTGCTATGGAGCCCATTGCAGCTGATGAGATGGTGATCGAATATGTGGGTCAGAACATCAGGCAGGTAAGCTGTGGGTGAAATCTGAGCAAAAACCTGCCCTGGGAGAAGTCCTTGGGTATGACAGCAAGGGTTGGAGTCCTGGGTTGGAGGTGTCAGCTCTGTGGGCTGGGCAGAGGGTTTGCAGGTCCAGGGGTGGGATTTTCAACAACCCATGGAAACTGAGCACTCAGGAGAATCCTCCTTAAGAGGCCCATCCTGAACTTCTGTGTTTCCAGTTAGGTCTGTGTTCTCTTGGGGTGCTGGGGGTTGTATAAACCCCCAGTGCCTGGCACAGGCAGTGCTCAGGGGAGCCTCGTGTAGGTGGCTGCTCACAGGTCAGCTGTGCAGCGTGGCCTGAGCCTGCCTGGGGCTTCCTGCAGGTCATTGCTGACATGCGTGAGAAGCGATACGAGGACGAGGGCATCGGCAGCAGTTACATGTTCAGAGTTGACCACGACACCATCATCGATGCCACCAAATGCGGGAACTTCGCCAGGTTTATCAATCACAGCTGCAATGTGAGTATCAGCTCCTCGCCTGTCACTGCTCCCTGATGTGCTGATAAACCCGGGGAGTCCCTGTCAGCCTTGATTGGGGTGCTCAGAAGTGGCAGGGGGTGGCAGGGTTGTGATTAAATGTTAATGAGCCACAGCAGATCAGAGCAGGGTCTAAAGTAGTGTAAAGAGGTTGGAGGGACCTGAGAAATGAAACATGCAGGGGGACTGAGTGCACTCAAGAGCCCTCCTGACTGTCTTGGGGAACCCTGATGGACACTGAGCAAGCAAATCTAACAGATATTTCCTTAAAACATACCAAATACCAGCTGTGGGAACAGTCACCTTCTAATATCCACATGGGAAAATATTCCCTGCTGTTTCCCCCTCTGCTCTGTGCTGCAGTCTGCACTCAGACTTGCCTGCCTGGCCAAATTGTTAAGCATTGAGCTGCTCTTAACCTGTGACAAATTTGGTGGAGCATCATCCAGGCTCTTTTGCTCCACTAATGACCAGAACATGGATATTTTGGAGCAGCACAAGGAGGGCTCCTCTGTTTCCTGGCTTCATGCCTCACTCCCTAGGATTGCCCTGGGTCCAGGCTCTGGAAGCTTGGCCGGGCTGTCTCGGGAAAGGACTGCCCTGTTTTATTTTATCTTGGAATGATTGTGTGGAGCCATGGCCCTCGGGAACCAACATCATCCCTTTTCTGTCACCCTTGCAGCCAAATTGCTATGCTAAAGTGATCACAGTGGAGTCTCAAAAGAAGATCGTTATCTACTCCAAGCAGCACATCAATGTGAACGAGGAAATTACCTACGACTACAAGTTTCCCATTGAGGATGTAAAAATCCCGTGTCTCTGTGGCTCTGAGAACTGCAGAGGAACCCTGAACTGAACTCAAGGTTTCTCGTCACACTTGCACCTTCGGCCATGTCAAAACTGTGGTAACCAGGTGTGGTTGCACTTTGCCAAAAAAAGAGGAAAAAAAAAACCAACAGAAAAAAAGGAAGAAAAAAATTTAAAAGCAAAAAAATACTTGCAAAAAAAAAAAAAGAGGAAAAAGAGAAGAAAACCAAGCAAGTTTCGCACTTCTGCCAGGATCACGAGTGAAAGCAAAAAGCGCACACGCTTACGAGGACTGTTCATGTTTCAGGTGCTCTTTCCTTTTCAGATCCAACACGCACACAAAAAGGTGGCTACCTTTTGTGGCATGGTCTACCCAAACACTAGCTTCTCTGTTCAGTCCCTACAGTAATGCTCCGTAATGGGATAATGGTACCTTTTTTTTTTTTTTTAGTTGTTGTTATAAACCTTCATCTTTTCATAAATGCTGCTACCTTTTTCTCATCAGTTTCGTTGGTTGAAAAAGACATTCAACGTTTAAATGTGAAGCAGAGACTGAAAATGCCATATAGGGTTTGTTGGGAGCTTGATAGGCTGAAATTGCACAGATTTCTCAGAGTAAGCTGTAAATAAATGTAAGGTTGATGTTACAGAGCAAGCCAGAGGCTTGAGGGTGTGTGAGTGAGTGTGTGCTTGGGGGTGTGTGTGTGTGTGGAGATGTGTCCACAGTGAGACTAGAGCTGAACTGTCCTGCCTTTTCGTTAGGGATGAGCCTGAACAAGTCCCCTCAGCCAGACCCCCGGGGCAGAGTGGGGTCAGCCAGACCCCATCTCCCCTCCTTGGGCTCCTCTCTCATTTTCTATGCCATGCTGGTCCATGGGGGATTAAAACCTCTGCACCTGCACGTGAGAAACCCTTGGATACTGCAGTCACTAGGAAGATGTAGAGTCAGCTGTGCAGCTGTAGCATCGTGTGGCCTTTGGGGATGCCCATTCCTTGGAGATGGGCTCGTCTTGCTTGCAGAAGAGGCAGAGATTCAGAGGACAGCTCAGCCCTTGTTTACGCTGTAGAAATCCTGCCCTGCTTGCGAGCAAAGACCGTGGCCCACGATTGTAGCAGGATGTGGATGGGAAGCAGGCTGATGTGTGACTTGTATTCATTTTTTTCTCACTTTCATCTGCATTTCCCTGCCCTTCCAGTGTTTTATGTGGAGTATTTGCTCTGTCCTTGGATGTGGGAGATGCCTCCTGTGATAGGAGCAAGCTGTGCCCTGCCACTCTCCTCCCTCTGTTATTCAGTAACTTGGCCTGGGGTGGTCCCATCCCTCCAGAAAATCATGGTAAAAGTGTCCCTGAGAGCAATCCTGTCCCCCCCATCTGCAGCATGGAAATGAATGCTTCTCTAAATTTGGAAGGCATGTTTTAAAATGATTTCTCAATATATTTTGTCCTTGTAGATATGCTGAGGTGAAGGTTGCAGTTCTTCGAGAGGTTCCATTTAAAAATGGGACAAAACACCAAAAAAATAGTTCTTTGGATGAGATCTGGAAATGTTACGCGACCGTTCAGGTATAGACAGGATCAGTTTTTCAATTTGCATTTAATTTCTCCTGCTTTAAAAGTAGAGATTAGTTGTACTAAACCCTTTTTAATTGGCTTGTAAGGGGAAGTTGCAATGTCATTATGAAATGGGGAGATTATCTGCATAACTAAACACCTTCTCCCCACAGAACAAATTGTGCAGCTGTGTTCCTGTAGCCTTTCCAAACCTCCACGAGCAGAGGGGACAACCTTGCAGAGGGGGTTCCTGGAAGTTTTTTCAGCTGTTCCATGGAGTTGCCAGGCCTGCACTGTGGCATGGAGCTTTTAATGTAGGTTAGACCTCTGCCTCTGAATTTCTTTTTCAGACAAAAGGCCTGACAGAGCAGGAACACACAGACTGCCACAAGCTGCCTTAAACTGCCTGTGTTTCTGTCTGAGGGCGAGCAAATTGTCTCTGAGATTGGACACTCCATGGTCCATCTCTGCTTTTGTTTCAGTTCAGTTTTGTTGTTTTCCCCCCTTCTCCATAAATTTCTCCAGCAACTGGGTGTTGGGGACCCAGAACCTAAAATGGTGAGAAGCACAAATTTCTGTCACTGAATGTTGGTTGGAACTGCAGTGATGGCATTTGGGAGTTAAACCAGCTGCTCAGTTTAGTTGTTTTTTTTTTTTTTTTAAACGAAATTCAGTGTGTTGATGCTCCAATTGGCACCTCTACAGCTTGGCCTTTGACTTTCAAAGCTTTGGAAATGCACTGAAGTTTCCTGTGTGTCAGAACTGAAGCCCCTGTCCTTGGCCTTCTCCCTCTCTGCTCCATCCAACCAGTGTGTTAATGGTGGATTTGTGGGGGTGAGGACACCCCAAATGGCCCAGCCCTGAGAACCTGCTGGCAGTTCTGTGTTTCCCAGCATATCTGTGTGCTCTGGATGGGATTAGCCCCTGCAGTTTGCCTTAATCCTTGGTGAGGAAGGTGAGGAGGAAGGTCACTGTCACCTTCAGGTCCTTCAGTGTGTTTT
Organism: Rhipidura dahli; assembly: GCA_013399225.1. Lineage (NCBI taxonomy): Eukaryota > Metazoa > Chordata > Aves > Passeriformes > Rhipiduridae > Rhipidura > Rhipidura dahli. The sequence continues at coordinate 265,595 of VXAC01000636.1, read as the reverse complement.
TAGGAGCACCAAAGGGGTTGGGGTGCCAAAGACCATGAGCACCTAAATCACTTGGGTACTTCTAAATCTGCCTGTAATCCATCCCCTTTTAGGATCCCAGACAAATAATGTGAGTTTTTAGAAGAGCTGAGCTCCCAGTAGTTCCCCAGGAAGAAACAGAACTGTTGAAGCCACAGCACTTCTGAAAAATCCCATTAGTCTGGTCTCAAAGCCAAACCTGAGGCTTCTCTTTTTTTCCCATAAATCTTGGCTTGCAGAGTCCTACCTGGGAGATATTTTGCCTTGGACTGGGAAGCTGCCTGACCCCCAAATAAATTATTTTAGGGTGAGGACTCCCAAGTCTGGTGCAGTGATTTCCATGGGTGCTCTGTCCCTGCCAGCCAGCGGGGTCTCTTTGGGCCAGGGGAGCTCTGCAGCCACAGATGAGGTTTGGAGCTGCCTCCAGTCCTTTGCCTTGTATTTGGCGAGGGGTGGGATGAGAGGAGGGCAGGAGCTGTGTGGTTCACATCCAGCACCCCATGGAAACAGTGACAGGGATAAAGAGGAACCTCACCAGCCTGTGCTGCTTACAGGGACTGCAGTGCTTTTGTCCAGTGAAAAAGCCCATCCCCAAATTTATTGTCACTTCAATTGGAGCCTAAGACAATAAAAGAGAGAGACATTGGCTGTGTTCCCTGCAAAATTTCATCTCTCTGGGAAGAATGACCCAAGAGAACAGAGCAAAATTCTGGAAATAGAATTTAAGCCTTCAGTTTGGAGCTGGTGTGAGTTCAGGGTGCAGGTGGCTCCCTGCTGGCATCCACAGGGTCCATGTGGTTCTCACCTCTCTGCAGGCCCAGGCTGGGCTGTGACTCTGGGGGGTCTGGGAGGGGATGGGGCTCATCTTGCAGTTATTTATGTTGTATAGAGCAGCTTATTTCTACAAGGAAGAAAGAAAAACAACCATCAGTTTTTAAACTCCAACAAATTACACAGTAGTTTCAGTTCCGGTTTTTGTGACCTTTTTCAGGGATCATTTCAGTGCATTTCTGTACAAAATAAAAATTTAAGGAAAAAAAAAGGATTTTGAAGTATAAAAAAAATGCATCTTCTGTACATAGGCGAACTCAAGAATCTTCTCTTCAAACACTGTTTCTTGTAGAAACATGTTGAAATTTTTTGCTGATTTCTTTGTACTTCAAGAGCATGTAAATAGTTTATTAAAAGTGACTATTGTAATTTGGAGTTCTTTTTAAACAGATTCCAGCTCTAAATCATGTCGAGATGGGGAGGAAGAAGGACTGAGTATAGCAAAGGAGCTGGTGGCATTTACAGCTTGTGTCAAGCTTTGTATAATGTAAATTCTGTATAAATACGGGGTTTTTTTGTCAAATAAATAGATGAAATTAGAAGCATTAAGAAACTGAAGACAAAAAATTGCCAAGTCAAGGCTTCTTCTTTCCCCCCTCCCTCAGTCTGAAACCTAATGTGCAAAATCTATTTATTTCAAGCGAGGAAATGTGTACAGTCTAATAGACACCCTAAAATGTATTTAAGTGAATTTGCAACTGGATTTTTTCAGTTTAATATTTGTTTTGTTTTTTTATGAGTTTCCTCCTTAATTGCCTGTAGGATTTGTCCAAGTGAAAAGAAACACATCAAGAAGGACACTCTAAAACAATGGGGCAGTTTTGAAGCAAAGTGGAAGAACACCCAGCTCCCAATTCTTGCAGTTTTCTGGTTGTTTTAATTCCCAGCGTGGAAATCAAGGGCCTCCTTTAAAAGTAGGCAGGTCAAATGGTTTGCAATAAATTTAAAAAAAGGTTTTTTTTTTTTAAGTTCCTTTAAAAAAACCCAACAACTCTGCTTTGAAGATTTAGGATTTCTGCTTTTTCTTTCGTTAAGCAAATTTATAAATTTAGGGATGTTTTGTGCATATAGAATCTGTCACCAGTATGTATCTTGTTTTGAAGAAAGTGTTTTTGTTGTGGATGTGTCATGCTGTATATATTTGTTCATATTTTTGTGAATTGAATACTATGTACCATTGTATTATAGTAACTTTTATAAAGCAAACCATAAATATACAGACTTTTCTTACAGAAAAATTATGTTGTGCTTAATATATTACCAGGACAGCTTTTTGCTCTTAGACCTGTGCTGGGAACTGTGAGAGCTCAAGGAGGCAGATCCAGAACAAGAACAGTGTGAAGAACTGGTTTTCAGCAAAGTTTACTGAAAATATTAATTCTGGTGAGCAGGAAATGAATTTAAGCAACATTATATTGCATGAAAGAAATATGTAAGTGATTCAAGTCTATAAACTTTAAGAAGTGTCTCAGTATTAAAAATCTGGGCAACGCTGCAGAACTGAAGCAGAGCCCTCCTGACAGTGAGCCAGGAGTCCCAAACATGTCCAGCCTTGGCAGGTGAGGGGTCCCTGCTTCTCCAGCCTCTGCCCTGGATTGCTCTGAGTTCATAGCCTTTATTTATTTATTTCTTTTTAACTTTATGAAGGCAAAAGCCCTTAGCCACCAGGCAAGGTGTCAGTGATGCTGTGAGGCTGCTGGGACCAGAGGCTCTTTGGTTTCCTTCTTTTTAAATGATTTTATTCAAATTGCCAGGAGTTAGACTTGGATGATCCTTGTGGGTCCCTTTCAGCTCAGGATGTTCTGTGATTCTATAAAATCTGGAGTAGTTCTGCTCCCTGGGATCCAGAGAAGGTGGGAGCTGGGGGAGCCCCTGAGGTTTGGCCCATGTACCCCTCCCCAGTGGGGGGCTGCTGCTGGGGGGCTGTGGAGGGGTCACGGTGGCCTCTCTGAGCTTTTTATTTAAAGAGAAATACCTGGAGCAGGGACCAGTGGAGTGGCTGATGGAGGAGGAGGTGGAAGAGACAGGACAGAGGCTGTAGGTGACTTCCCAGCTCAGCTCCTGGATTCCACAGGTGAGCACAGGACAGGGCTGCAGGACAGCCACTCCTCGGGGGCTCAGCCTGGAGGGGCTGGGATGGGGCTGGGGGAAGGACTCGTGTCCAGGGAGCCTGTCCTGAGCCCAGGGCTCAGCAGGGGCTTGGGCTGCTGGGGGTCTGAGAGCTCCCATGCTGGGAAACTGAGAACATGGGGGCTTTGGAGGCTGGCTGTGCAACAGTGGGGAGCCCCCAAGGTGTCCTTCAGCAGCTGTGGGCCGAGGGTTGTGCCTGGGGGAGTGCTGGATCTGCAACCCCAGGGAACACAGGGACTCCCCTGGCACTCAGGCTATGTCAGAAAAGGGATTTATTGTGTTGGGGAGGAATTCCCCGTGCAAAGGACAGTGACAACATCAGAGCAACACCCAGAGGAGACTTTGCACATGCAGCCAGGATCTGAGCCAAAGAATTGCTGCCAATGCCAGCAATTACTGCTTGAAATATGGGAGAAAACCCAACCCATCATTAATGCAGGAATTTACAGGTATTAGAGCAAGACTGTTGCCTTGGGAGGATTGAAATACATAAATACGATTAATTCTCATTCCAGAGTGTTGGAGCTACCCTAAAACCGTGTTTATTCTCAGCAAATTCAAATTCAAGATTGAATCTAAAAGCAATTAAACCAAAATCTTACAAAAGGAGATGCACAGAGAGGCAAATGCCTCCGTGCTTTCGCAGTTTTCCGTGTAGCTAAAATTAAAACTTTGGATAGACTAAATCTGAGCACTCCCAGTTGTTTCTTCTGTCTTCCTCTGTAGCTGTGTGTCTTTGGCCCATGCCTGACATCTGCCCTTTGTTCAGAATTCTGTGGTTTGGATCAGATTAAGCTGCTTTTTGAGAGTGTATTTGCTGTTTCCCACACCCCATCTCCCAGGAAGTCAAAAAAAGGGCAGCACCGGGGCTGGGCTGGGAGAGGAGTTGGGTCCTTTTACATTGTCCAACTCAGCAGTGGCTTCCCTGGGTTTGTGGCACTCAAGTCTGGGCTATTTACCAAAACATGGGATGTTTCCCAGTTCATTTGGGAATCGGCTCCTTAGGGGTGAGGGCGGCACTTGCTGCCATCCTCTACATGCGCTTGGTCTCCCCGTTGGGCTCCAGGACAGTCAGGTTTCCTCTGGCATCCTGATCCATTTCTATGGCTTCAAACAGAGATTTGAAGTTCCCAGCACCGAAGCCCTGTGGAGACAGCAACGTTACAGACCAGGGGCTTGGTGGCCCTGAGGGCTCACGGCCAGGATCAGCGGGAGATCCTCAAACCAACCTGGTGGTTGTGCCTCTGGATCACCTCCAGGAAGACTGTGGGTCTGTCTTGAACTGGTTTGGTGAAGATCTGGAGCAAGTAGCCTTTTTCATCAAAATCCACCAGGATTTTCAGTTCCTGGAGAAAAGAAATGAGGTGACACTTTGAAGACCCACAGCGGAGTGGGGCTCTCTGTCACTCACATCCCTGCAAAGCACTCTGGGGAGCTGGTCCAGCCCTGGGCAGGCCTTTTCCCTCTCTGACTCACCGCTAGTTTGTCAATGTTCTCCTTCACTTTGATTTTGGCAGTTTTGAGCCTCTCCCGCAGCACCTGGTAGTAGCTGGAGGGCACATCCATGAACTGCATGCCCCGCTGCTTCAGGTTGGTGATCTGCAAGGCAGGGGAGACCCAGCGTGACTCAGTCTGGGAGTGGTTTGTGCCAGGAGCCCTCCCTGGGATGGGCAGTGTTGGGGCACAGATGCTTTCCTGTGGCGTTGGTCAGCCTCAAGCATGGGAACCTGGCTCATCATTCCACTTTGGCACCAGGAATGGGCAGGCCCAAGATGCCCTCCCCAGGCACTGCAGAGAGCTGTGCAAGGATGATTTGTCCTGCTCTGACCTACTGATATTTCTGGAGGCCCTTTGGTCCAGAGAGGAGCCCAAACCCGGGTGCTCAGCAGCAGCTGGGCTCAACCCAGACCTGTCCCTACCCCTGCTGAAGGTGGGTGATGGGCTGTGGGGCTCAGCTCTGCAGCCTGGGCTGCCTGAGTCCCACCAGGCACCCTGCAAAGATGAAGGTGCCACCAAGGGTCCTGCAGACCCCAATTGCTTTAAGCTGGAGGGACAGGCAGCTCACAGGTGCAGGCAGGTCCCTCTGCAGTGACTCCCTGGGCAGTTAATCCTGGTTGTGAAACAACCACGGCACAAAGCCCATTCACTCTGTGTCCTTGTACCCTGACAGGGTCATGGTCCACCACGGTCCTGTGATGAGCACCATGCCCAGAGCTGGGGCAGGGGGTGCCAGGGCAGGGGGGTGCCAGGGCAGGGGGTGCCAGGGCTGCACTCACTGCTGAGATGATGTCAGGGGTGTTCAGTGCGATGTGCTGGACTCCGGCCCCTCCGTAGTAATCAATATATTCCTACAGAGAAAAGATGTCACCATGGTAGTGACAGTGCAGCTACAAGTGCAAAGGAATGGGTGTGGGCTTAAAAATATGCTGGCAAGATCAGCCCAGGGGCACCATGGAATGACAGAGACACTGTTGATGAGATCAGGGGTAAATGGGCTCTGCCCAGCGGCTGCCCCAGGGTTTGTCAGACCCAAGCAGAGCCAGGATTGCTTTCTAGCAGCCACTTTAGCACAGCAAATCACTGACCCTCGGTCCCTTTTCCTTCACCAAGGCCACCCTGGAAGTGGAGGCAACCAGATGTCTCACCCACCAGTGTCCACTCACCTGAATCTGGGATTTCTTCTTGCCAGGTGCTGGCTCATTGATGGGCATCTTAATGGTCTCCTCGTAGTTGGTGACCACGATGGAGCGCAGGGCACTGAACTCAGTGTGCAGCTGCTTGTCATCCACTGACCAGAAGCGGTGGAAGAGCAGGTTCTTCTGGTACCTGCCCAGGCCACAAAGAGCACAATCAGCCTCTCGCTGCCTCCCTACACTAATGGAGCTCTGCTCTGGCTTCCTTAGCCCTAGCAACCCTCTCAGAAGTGGTGAGACCAGCAGAGCTGTGCTCCTGCTCCATCCCACCTCCCAGCAGCTCTCCCCACTCTTACCAGTCCGCCACTGGGACCATCTGAAGGTCAGGCTGGTTCCCCACAACATGATCAACAAAGCTGAGCTTGGTGCTTGGTCTGTGGGGGGAAGCCAAGGAGGGTCTCAGCCAGGCTCAGGAGCACCCCATAGCTCGGGGGGCTCCAGGGTAAGGCAGTGGGGACCTGTCCAGGCCCTTGGTGGCATATCCCACCAGGACACAATGGCAAAGAGCCAGGCAGGACCCTCTGGAAAGTACTCACAACTTGGGCAGCAGGGGGTCCTTGAAGAGGGGCGGGTGGTACCCGGGGAGGAACAGGCCCTTGTAGTTGAGCTTTTCTATCAAGGTGTGGGTGGTGTCACCGTACTGCAGGGGGAAAAGTGGTTGTGTTGTGGCTTTGTTTATGTGGGGGCCTCCCTGCTCCATGGACCCCACCCTGCCCTGCCACTCACCGTCTGGATCACTGCAAACTTCACCTTCCCAAATTTGTCCTGCTCCACCCACGGCTCCTTCACCACCACAGCTCCACGCTCCTTGGCTTTCTGGGTGGAAGGAGAGAGATCCCGTCCTGCCACAGCTCCCTTGGGCCAGAGGGAGACATTCCCAGGCCCTCCCTGCCTCCCCTCACCGTTTTGGGGGGCTGTGTGGGAAGGAGTGGAGGGGCTGCCCACCTGCACAATGAAGTCACAGTCCTCCACTTCGAAGGCGACGTCCTTCACCCCGTCACCGTGCTTCACCAGGTGCTCCCCCATCTCTGCCCAGAGCAGGAACAGCCACAGGCATGAGCAGGACTGCTTTGCTTTGCCACAGCCATTTCCCACTCCATCCCCCACAAGGACACCTACCCTCATTGCCTGGGTTCAGAGCAGACGAGAAGACAAACACGATCTGCCGAGGAAGAGGAGGAGCGGTGAGGGTGGAACAACAGGTGAAGGTTTTCATGGTGCAAACAGGGTTTGGCAGCCCCCACGTGTCTGACACCACCTCAGGTGGTGGCACCTCTGCCAGGGGCTCCCTTACCTTGTCCTGCTTGATGACGTGTGACACCACCTCCCTGCTGCCAGTCTCCAGCCCCCGGTACGCCAGCTCCTCGAACCCCATCTTGTTGCAGTAGTAGGATGCAGCCTGTGGGCAGGAAAGAGTCCCTCTGGTTGAAGCTGTGGTGCTGGTGGCCCACAACCCGTGGAGAACGGCCACCATGGCAGGAAAAAGCCACACTTGGCCCGTGTGGGTCTGTATGTGTGTGTGGGCACAGGCAGCAGCTTCTCTGCCTCCTCCAGCAGCCCAGGGGGGGCAAGCAGGGGCAAGAAAGGCCCACATTGAAGACAAAGCCCAAATTCAGTGGGAAGTGCAGCCTCCAGCACTTTCTGCAAGGGCCACCATTGAGAAGGAAACATTTCTGCTGGTCCCCTGTTCCTCAAGGTTGGGTGAAAAGCAGCTCGGGTGTGAAGCAGAGGAGTTTTTAACTGGCCCAGGGATGGAGAGCAGCTTCCACGAGGCCGTGCAGCTCTGCGGGCTGTTGGCCACGGCTGGGCCCGGCCACGTGTGCTGGTCCACATGTCCCATGTCCCTGCGTCCGCCCCCGGCAGCCGCCCCTCGCCTTGCGCAAGGGCCACCAAGGCCATCGGCACATCCCCCCCCGAGGGGCGCTGGGATGAACCACCACCCCCCCGGCAGCCAATGCCCAGAGCGCCCGGCCTGTCCCGGCGTGGCAGGCGGCCCCTGGCACGGCTGTCCCCTGGCACAGGTGCCCGGCGGCCGCAGCCTCTCACCTGCTTGGCATTGCCGACCCAGAAGGTGATGGAGTGGAAATGGATGAAGCGGCCTCGTTGGGGCTAAAAGGAAAGGAAAACAGGGCTGAAAGCTGCTCCTGCTGCCTTTCCTGCAGCTCTGCTCGGCTCTGGAGCAGGGGGAAGCAGCGGCCGTGACCCTGAAAATGCATTTCCTGCAAATGCATGTGAATTAACTGGGTGGAACAGCCCCCGAATGGCGATTTTCCAAAATGCTTTACAGTCAAATTCACAGGATCCTGCACTGCAGGTTGGAAGGTACAAAGCCCCAGCTTGCCTGGGGCCACAGCCACAGTCCCAGTTCTCCCAGGGGGCTGCCCACCCACAAACCTCACTGTGTTAAAGATTAATTTTCCCACAAAAGCTCTTACACAACCACCAGGGCCAGGACAGATCCCCCTTCGCTCCATTCCCCACCAATGCCCAGCCTGGCACAGGGCACCCAGCACTGGAAACACTTTAAAGGTGAAAAAGGTGGCAAAAAGAGGCAGCATTTGGAAATAAATGTTGCATGGAATAAGGATTCTGCTTAAGGATTGGTTTGACTGAGAAATACCCATCATCTCCTGTTTGTCACTCTCCTCCCAAACCAGAAATTTTAATTATTAATACTAATTTACAACGAGGATTTTGCGTGGCCCGGCCAGAACAGTTTTACTTCTGATTTCAACAGGTGATCAAGGAATGGATGTTATCTGCACTAACAGGACCGATGTTTCACACCAGGCAGAGGGGCAGGACAAGGACACGACTCGGCTCTTACCTTTTCTCCCTTGTCTGTGTAAGACGTCTGAAAGAGAAAAAGAAAAGGGAGACATTAGCGGGTCAGGCAGCTACGGCAGCCCCCAGAGAGCTGAATCCAAAGGTCAGGCTGTGAGGAACAGCTCTGCCGAGCCACTTCCCGCACAGCCACTGGAAAATCCAAATTCAAGCACAGCTTAAACCTCCCAAGGCGTCCCGTGCCATGGAGCCGCGGACGTCTGAATTAATTCCCATCTGCTGCCCCTTACCATTTTTGTGACTTGGCGGTGTGACAGCGGCAAAGAGAGCGCGAGAACGGGAGAGCTTTTAATATAACGGCGGGACCGGGAGGCTCCTCCTCGGCCCCACCTTCTCCCCCCACCAACCCAGGCATGTGTTTGGTTTGGGCCGGGAGCTGCCCAAGCTGGGGGCGGTGGGTGGCTGTCACCGGGGCCGTGTCACGGGGTCCTTTGCAGCGCCGGCAGTGGCACCGCGGGGTGAAACGTGGAGGGCGGAGAGGGTGAGTGTGCAAGGGGTGAGTGTGCAGCACGTGAGGCTCTGCCGGGGGTTGGACCCCGCTGACCCCCCTGCCAAAGCCCTGCCCCGTGTGTGCCGGGGTCACAGGGGAGTGACGCAGTTGGGGCAGCGCATCCCCCGGCCCGCCCGCTGCCCCCGGGGACGTTCACCCCTCCCTGGGGACATTTCATCCTGGGCAGCGCTGAGCCACGACAGCCCGCAGAGTCCGGCTGGGTGTGTGCCGCTGTCTGGGCACGGAGCCACGCGGTGCCACCTTCAGCCCCGGCGAGCCCAGTGCTGCAGGGACCCCAAAATGTGGGAGCAGCAGGGGGAGAGGCCGGTGCACAAACTGCACCTGACGGGGAGTGGTGGGAAGTCGGAGCCACCAGCGGGGCCGGGGAGGATGAGCACAGGGGGCTTGGGTGGGTGCCAGTGGAACGGAGGACAGGGGTCAGGGTCTAGTGGTGGGGTTGTCCCCTGCTGTCACGCTCCGTGGGACATGGATGCCATGCACCACCCGCTAAGGCACAGGCTGGAGAGGGGACAGCAGCAGGGACGGGGTCGTAACATCGTACCCAGTGACGGTGACACCGCTGTGCCACTACATGTCACCATCAAAGCTGTGTAACTCACTGACGGTGACACTGCTGTGCCGCCACATGTCACCATCACAGCCACCCCATGGCACCACCACAGCAGTGTGACCCAGGGACGGTGACACTGCTGTGCCACCCCATGCCAGCGCCGCAGCAGCGACCCGCAGAGGCACTGACGCAGCTGTGGCACCCCGCTATTGCCTCCGCTGTCACCCCNCAGTGCCCGGGCAGGGCCGGGCAGGGCCGGGCCGGGGGGCGCCGTGCGGGCCCGCGGGCCCGGCCCCCTCCCAACCGCCGCCTCTTCCCTCACAGCAAAAGGGCGTCGGGATGCACGAACCGCTGGTGGACGCCGAGGGCTTCCCCCGCGCAGACATCGACCTGTACCAAGTGCGCACCGCCCGGCACAACATCATCTGTGAGCGGGGAACGGGAACCGGGCGGGGGGGCCCTTCCCGGAGCTGCGGGGCCGGGCCGCGCCCCCATCCCGCGGGATGAGCCAGCGACACCGGGATGTGGTGCGGCGGAAACCCGGCCTCTGCCCGGGGACAAACACCGCTTAAGTCTCCCAAACTCCCGTCTCCATTCCTCAGAACCGGAGCCCAGGGCTGCGCTGAGCCGGTTTCGCGGCGGTTCTGCTCAGTGCTCGGAGCTGCCGCCTGGGCTGAGTCAGTAAAATGCCTTTGTCCGCGTGTTCCTGCAGCGGCACTCAAATTCTGCCTCTGCTGTGGAGGCATTTGGGATCTGCGAAACACAACAAAGCTTTTCCGTGCTGTTTGTAGAACAAAGTTTGGGTAGGAAGCGGCTTGGCATTTATTTCATCCCAGGCTTTCCCAGTGCCCTGACTTTCAGCATAGGTTTTTCTCTTCATACATAACAGCAGGTGACTTAATGCAAAGAAGACTTGAGCTGCTCAGTGCTTTCTAGGGGATCATGGGCCTCCCAGCCCTGCTGCCTTTGCATGTTTACCAAAATTTGTGGGGTGGTTTTCTCTGTGTGTGACTTTTACTGATAAACATCTGCCGGGCTGGCACCAGGCCCGAGCACACAGAGCAGCAGAGGTTCTTGCTGAGATCAGAGACAGCCAGGGCACCGCTCTGCGTGGCTCCAGAGGGGAACAGGTGCTGAGAGTCCTCTGGGGGAACCCTCTCCAGCTTCCCATGTGCTCATGGTGTCACCCACAGGTTTGCAGAATGATCACAAGGCCCTGATGAAGCAGGTGGAGGAAGCTCTGCACAAGCTGCATGCCCGGGAGAAGGAGAAACACGCCAAAGATGAGGCAGAGGCCCTGGCCGAGGCCATGAGCCAGAACCAGAGCCTGCCCCAGGCCTTTGCCAAAGTGAACGCCGTGAGCCCGGGCTCTCCTGCCAGCGTCTCGGTACGTCAGGCACAGCTCGTGGGGAAGGCTTCCTCTGTCTCTTGTTAATTAGTGGGAATAAGCTGGGGGCTTGATTAGGGTGTCACCCCCCCTCTTTTGTCCCACTGGGATGTCCTGTGAATGGTCTGTTCTCTGTACAGGGATGACATGGGCGTTCCTGAGCTCTATCCTGGCACCACACAGCTCCTCCCACACCCCACTGACCATTCCAGCCTCAGGATTTCTCTTCCCATGGAACAGAACAGAGGAATGAACACTTTCCTCACCCTATGGCCTTTCAGAGGCTGTAGTGATGTTCACTTGCCTGAGTGTGAGAAATGTTGTGGCACATCTCTCTCCCTGTGGCTGGGTGAAGGGTGATGCTCCTGTGCTATTACCTGTCTTTGGAGCATGCAGATGCTCATCTCTCTTCTCTCTCTGTCCAGGGACTTCAAGTTGATGATGAGATTGTGGAGTTTGGATCTGTCAATGTAAACAACTTCCAGAACCTGCAGAACATCGCCACAGTGGTGCAGCACAGCGAGGGGGTGAGCTTATTTCTGCTGTGACTGCATTCTCTTGCCTGTCTCTGTTAGCCACAGCTTTTTCTATGGAACTTGGATCTCTGGAATCATCATTTCCATGTCAGAAACAGTGTCAGATTCAGTCCGTGCTGTTGTAGCCTTGTTCTCTCGAGGCACTGAGCTATTTGCTCATGAATGGAAGAGCTGAGGGGTGTGTGCTCTTTGCTGTGAGTATCACTGTTTGTTCTCCCCAGGGCCCTGCAGCAGCATTGCTCTGCCAGCCTCATGGACTGGCCAGAGAAGCTGCCACAGCCATTAAGTGCTTGGTGGTGGAAGTGGGGGATCTCCTGGAGATGACTTCACACAAAACACTCCCTTCTTTCAGTTACAGTCACCAGAGTGGGAGTGGGCACTGCTGTAGAACAGCTCCTTGGGCTTAATGTTCTTCTGGTGCTTCAGCAAAAGAAGGAAGAGACTTGACTTGGTGATGGAGAAGTGAATTTATTTTTTATGTTTCCTCTCTTTCAGAGACCCCTGAGCGTGACTGTGATCCGCGGTGGTAGGAGGGTGCACGTGGGGCTGACTCCAAAGCGCTGGGCCGGGAAGGGTCTCCTGGGGTGAGTTGCTGGAAGGGAAGAAGCTTTCACCAGCTCGGGGCACGTTTCCTGAGCAGGGCCAGCCCTGGGCTGTGTCACTTCCCACTGTGGCAGACCTCACTGGGGGGCACCAGGGAGCTGGAGGCTGCTGGTTCTGCACAGGGATAAGGGAATTGAGTTCCATCAAACTCAAAAAACTGAGTTCCATGAGCACAGGGAGAACGGTCTCGGGAGCTGGTCTGTCTGGTAGAGGAGGAGGGTTGTGGAGGGTTGAACATCCCATGTCAGATCTTCTGTGCCTGTTTGAGAAAGAAAATGTAATGTTTCCTTCTACCCTCTTCTTTTGCAGCTGCAATATAATTCCCTTACAAAGATGACCATGGCTTGGAGAACAATAAAGCTGAAGCTTGTGTGTGCTTTCTGGACTCTGATCTGGTTTGAAAACTTCCCTACGTGTTGTTGCTGTGGCCTCTCCTCTGGTGCCTGAAGGGTTCTGGCAGAGCAGGGCCTGCCTGCAGTTGAGAATTGCATTGGTTGACAGGAGGAACCTGCAGAGCTGCAAGATGTGGCTTCTCATCTCTTCCACCTTGTATCAGTTTAGAATAAGGCTCTAGAGAGACCCAAACCTCACTTGATACAGCCTCCAAAGAGCTTGAAATGTTCTTATTTGGTGGTAACAGAACATTCCTTTTTTCTCCCCTTTAAAACTCCTCACTGAATATCATGTAATATATGCTAAAAAGTCCTAGAGCACTTTTTGATGCCTGTCACAGTAGCTGACAGGTACGAGATATGCAAGTTTGATACTTCATCTTCCCCACGTTGCCACAACTTTTAAAGTCACTGAACATACTGAAAGGATTTTTGGAGTGCCCAGTTATTTTAAGACAATGAGGTAAGGAATAGGGGTTATAATACAGGGGTTATCTACTTTTGGAACTTCTAGTAGTTTATGTAGTCATGGTAAAAGCACTCCTAATCTGGCTTCTCTCTTTTTTTTCTTTTAATTTTTAAAATTTTGTTTATTTGTGGGAGTTGATTTTGGGGTGTTTCCCTGGTTCCAGCCAGGACAGGGTTTACCTTTTTGTTCCTCCCATTCTCCTCTCCATCCTGCTGCAGGAGCAGTGGGGGGAGTGGTGGGTGGCACGTAGTCTGGGGTGTTTTCAGTGGGAACAGTAGATTGGGGAATACCATTCCTAAGCCACCAAATGTGCATAAACTGTTTGAGGGGATTCTGGGAATGACTGGTTTGTTTGAAGCTTGTTTCTAGTTGAACTTCAAAATAGTCTCCCAAAACAATAAAACTGAATATTGCCTCTGTCTCTTCTGGTAGTCATTATTCGGGGCAGCCTCTCCGGGTCAGGGAGATAATAGGAGCTGATAACAAATCTCCTTTCCGCTCCCAGCAGGGTGTGAGGCTCTTTCTGGGCAGAAAGAAAAACAAATTAAAATTAGAAATTGTTATTATTTGAGCTTAACAGCAAGGCTGAGGTCAACAGCTGGGAGCGTTTGGAGCTGATTTTGTGTAGGGGTGAAGTGAGAGCTTGGAGTGATGCCTAGCAGTGGGTTTGCTGTGCAAGGGCCGTCCTGGCAGAGAGCTGGGGACCGTGGGGGACTGGCAGGGGATGGGGGATGATTTTTCTCGCTTTGACTCCGCTTGTGCTGGTCAAGGAAGCCACTGGAGCAGAGCAGCCTACAACTCCTTGTGGGGGACATCGGGTAAAGTTCCTTCATCCCGTTCCCCGAGCAGGGCAAGGGTTCGGTCCCAAATGGCTCCGGCCATGCCAAGAGGGGCTTTGTCGCAGCCATGAGCGGGATTTAGGCTTGGGGGTCAACGCTGCCTCTTCCTGGCAGCCGGTGGGGATGAGGAGGTTTTCCCCCGCCTTTCCCGGTGCAGCCGGTGGCGCAGCCGGTGCTGCCGGTGCGGCCGTTGCCTGGGAACGGCGGTGGCAGAGGCGAAGAGACGCGGGGATCGCTGTGTCGGTGAGCGGGGGGGTCTTCGGGAGGGTCCCTCGGGACAGCAGGAGGCACCCAGGTCTGGAGGGGTTCTCAGGAGGGGTCTTGGGAACGGCTCCGTGTGAGCTCGGTGGGATCCGGCGACCGCGGCCGTTCCCGAGCTCCCGTCCCGCCTGCCGGGGCCCGGGGAGGGTTTTTCCCAGGGCCTCCTTCCCCTCCCGTGGAAGTTTTCTGTGCACAAGGTTTCGATGTTGGCTCAAATGCAGACCCGTGAAGCTGGAGATGAACCAGCTGCCGCCCAGGAGCAACTCTGTGCTTACAGGGACTGTGACAAAACTCCATCCAAAGGGAAATTTCCATGCCCGGCGCGGAGTGCGGGCAGCCAAGGGAGGGAGCCTCCGCTCAGCTGGAATTACCGGAGCTGTGCTTGGCTTGTTTATGCTCAGTGCGGGAGTGTTACTGAAGCTGAGAAGAGGCTCTGGGACCCATTTCCCAGGTGCCCTTTCCTCCTGCTGTGCCAAATTCCAGGTCGTTGTGCAGCCAATTCTAGGAGAGTGTGTTTCAGAGCATCTCCACACCCCAGCTCCCTGGGAGGAGGGCAAAGGTGTGGATGGATGGATGGATGATCCATGTGAAGTTACAATGGAGTAACCCACTGAGGGAAGAGCAGCACTAAGCAGCGAGCCCAAGATGTCCCAGGACAGACAGACAGCTGAGGAGACGGAGGTGAGGGCTGTGCCATGGAAAGTCCTATTTGAGACAGGATCTGGGGCAGATCCTAATGGAAACAGGATCTGAGACATGCTGTGGTTCATTCCCAGTAGCCACAGGGTGGTCCCCATCCAGACCAGCCCTGCATTCACCAAAACCTCTCTCCCTTTTCAAGGGTCCCCTTGCTGCTGCTGGGGAGAAGGAAGGAGCACCAGACGATACTGGAGAACCACCCATGTGTCCCCCACCATCTCCTTTAGGTATGGGCTGGGAGCCAGGCCACCCTGGGGGAAGGCAGTGCTGGGACATCATGCCTGGAGGGTGCTGGACCCCCAGCACTGTCTGAGCCCAAGGGAGCCATTTCCAGCCCTCTCTCAGGCTACAGGGAGCAGCACACACAGCATAAAGGCTCTGCCAGCATGGTGTGGGCAGCCATGCCGGGGATGCTGTTCCGGAAGAACAAGGACAGCAGCCTTCACCCCCTCGTGAGTACCAATGGACACAGTGCCACCAGGATGGTCCACACTGCACCTGGTGCACTTGCCCTGCTCTCTTTCATCGCTCCACAGACCTTGTGTGCCTTTTTAGTCCTGGCTGCTGAGAGCCAGGAGCTGCCTTTTCCCTGCAGAACCTGTCCTGGGTGTTTGGCTACAACAGCAGCCTGGCCGTGCACAGCCTGATGGACGGGGAGGACCGGGTGCTCCTGTATGTCTCCTCCCACATAGTGGTCATCCATGACATCCTGGGGAACAAGCAGTACCACCTGCAGGTCTGGCACACAGCTGAACATCTTCCTTCTCCTTCCCTCCTCCTGAACCCCCTCCCTCCATCTATTTTTCTGGTGCCCTGTGCTCAGGGGGCACCTATAACCAAACCCAGAAGCAGCCCAAACAAAAGGTATGGACAAAACAGGCCCAAGTTTGCAGCCTCCAAGGCACTTTGCTGCTTCCCTCCCCCAGGGCCACACAAATGTCATCTCTTGCCTGTGTGTGAGTGAAGACAAACGCTGGGTTGCGACCGCTGACCGAGGGCCAGATGCTCTGATCATTGTGTGGGACTCCTACTCCGGGTAAGCTCCCAGGAACCTCCTTCTTGGAGACACCCCGTGTCCAGTAAATCACTCAGGACCGATTCCAGTCTCAGCTGAGAGTAAAATGAGAGAACACAGGGACAGACTAAAAAGCAGCAAAGGAACCAAAACCAAACCAAGGCCTGCATGATCCTCATATCACCCATACCCATGAGACACTGAGATGGGGCTGAGCTCCCCCAGACCAAGTGCATCACACCTTCATGATGTGATGGAGATCCCCAGTGAGTTGTTTCCCAGTGCCATTTACTTAGGAGGAAGATGACACTGAGCACCAGCCTGTGGCAGCACCAGTATTTGCAGCCTCCCTCCCTCCATCCCTCCTTCCACACAGACCAGGGTGGGTGGTTGTGCCACAGACTTTGCCAGGTGACTTCTGTGAACGCCCTGTGCTGCCAGGAGCACCCATGGGGTCTCTGCTCTGTAGGGTCCCCGTGCGCACCATCTTTGAGAGTCATCCGGATGACGGGGTCTGTGCCATTGCCATTTCCCAGGATGCCAAGTATTTGGTGACCATTAGTGCTGCTACTGTGCAGGTGAAGAGAATATCTCCTCTTTCATAGCTTTGCAGGATAGAGACCTGGAAGTTTTTCACAGTGCAGCACAGGGGAGGTTGGAATTTGGATGGGGAGAGCAGGAGAGAAGAGAGCGGGTTTGCAGAGTGATGGCTTGGTTCTGCTGAACCATTAGAAGACAAACCTGGATTTCATTAAAATGAATGCTGCAGAGTTGAGAAAATGGATCTTAATTTGTTATAAAAGCTTCTGACTTCATCACTTTAATCTAAGCAATTTCTAGCATTATTTCCTGAAATTAAGCTTTCTGCTGCCAGGCTGTGCTGGGTTTTACCCTGCTTCAGTCTTTTAGGCCACACCATCCCCTGCAGTGGGTGGGGAATGGGACTCACCTGGTTTCCCCAACCTCCCAGAAAGCCAGAAGTGTTCCTTGGATTTTTCTTCCCTTCCAGAAAGTTTGTGTTTGGAGATGGACTTTGCCCACAGAGAAACCCATGTGCAGCACAGAGCTGAAGCCTGAGTTTGGGTATCAGGTGAGTGACCATGGCTGAGGAGGGCAGAGGGGCTGGACCAGGCAGCCCCATCCTCACCTGCTCCCCTCTGTGCCCCCATGTCCCCATCCCTGGGGCACCCTGATGCAGCAGAGCATCCCAAGGGGTTATCCCTGTTCCTCTGATGCCTGGCAGGCACAGGGTGTCCTCTGTTTTCAGTTCAGTGCAGCTGGTGAGGTGGTTTTGGATAAAAGCAGTTCTGCATGGAAGAATAAGCAGAAAGCATTGCTCAGCTTGGTGCTAATGTGATTCTCACCTTTGAATTTCAGGATTATGTCAGTTTTAACCCTCAGAATCCCCATGAGTTTGTCAGTAACAGCAAAACCCAGGTGATATTTTACCTGTGGGTAAGTAGAGACATGGGAAGTCATGATTCTGGTGCCAGAAAGGAGGCGACAGGGGAACTCTAGGGTCAGATGTCTGTCCACAACTTGGGTCCTACTTTGCAGATCTGTCCCTGCCCTCACCCCCATCACCCTTCCCTGCCCTTGCCAGATCCCAAAGTGGTTTGGGCAGAGTATCATCCTCCCTCCACTCCCACACTGGTGAGGCCCAGCTGTGGCAGGCATGCTCTTCACCTCTCCCACTCCTACTTTCCCATGGGCCTTGTGCCATTCAGCAGCTTTTGGAAGAGAAGCAGGCAGAAGGAGAGGATGTTTTCTGCTCTCTGGAAGATCTTGGAGCCCTTCTGTCCCAGGAGCCCTGCTTTGGTCACCACAGTGTGGGGCCAGTGCCCAGGTGGTGGGGGGGGAACACGCTGGCACTGCAGAGCTCAGTTCCAAAATCCTTGTGCTGGATGTTTTCTCTGCTTTCCCCAGGATGATGCAGGTTTGCAGTACGGGGCACCATTCCTGAGCAACAAGGTGAGCACAGCAGGGAAGGACCACAGCATGTCACCCTCTTGGTTTTCCTGCTGGCAGCAGCACTGTCCCTCCCCATCCCCTCAAGCAAAAAGAGTGGCCATGTCCCCAGCTTGTCCCCCTTGGACAGGGACAAGCCTGTTGGGTTGTCCAAGCTGAGCTCAAGCAGGGCTCTCTCTCCAAGGTGCCCCACTGCATTTTCTCCTGGGGCTCTTGTCTCTTGTCCTGCTGTGGGGTAGTGAGGGAATGTCATGAGGACCAAGCAGAAACCTCTCTGCTTGAGGAGGGCAGAGCCAGCTCTGGGATGAAAACACGGCCTGGTTGCTGTCTCCACAGACCTTCAAGTGCCTGGTGGGACAGTTCAGCCAGTCGGTTTTCCATTTTAACAACACCCAAGCTCTGACGGGCACCTTGGCTGGGAAGCTGGTGGTGTGGGACATGGACAATCCCCGCACTCTCCCCGAGGAACTGCCAGCCAAACCCCACGGAATAACAGCCACCAAAGTGGTGTCAATGCAGAAGGAGAGTCTTACCGTGCTCAAAGTGTTGGAGAGGTAATGGGGCAGCCCTTTTCCATAGCTGTAGTCCTCGGGTACCTCAGCTGTAGTAGTGGCAGAAATAATGTTGGAGTTTTAAGTCACTGGGCAGCATGGTCAGACATGCAGGAAAGTGTTGCGGGTTTATGAGTAATTTTTCCAGCAATAGATTTGGCTGGAGGCGGAAATAAGGTTGAAAAGTCGTGGTGATGAGATGTCAGCTCTGCTGGGGTAGCTCAGACAGTGGCTCAGCCTCCCGGCCGCTACCGGCAGAGGGAGCAGACAGCCACCAAACGCCGCGACAGCCTCGGGGACACGGCAGGGACACGGCAGGGTCACAGTAGAGCCGCTGGTTTCTGCACAGCTCGGCTTTCTCCCGAACATCTGTGCAGGGCTCTGCTCATGTGTTTGTGCAGAGAAATGGGGAAGAGATTTACTTCTACCCAAGGATGCTCTTCAAGAAATACCTGGGAGTTGTCAGTCAGTGTGTTGGTTAATAACTTCCCCTTCCTTGCAGCTGTGTAGTCACAGGCGATGTGAAAGGGCAGGTTAAATTCTATGATGGGCAGCTGCGGCTCCTCACCATCTACAGCCATGACAAAGTGGGTCCCATCCAGTCCATCTCGTTCTCCACAATCCTTCGTCATCCTCCCAGTGCTTCCCCAGGCAGCAGCCACCCCTTTCTCACCAGGTGAGTGTCTCTTTACAAACCTAGGTCTTCTGTGTTTGCCTTGCAGCTCAGAACTGGGGAGGTGGTCAGTGAGAGCTACTCCGTAAGCTTCTGCCTGGTCTGGAGCAGGTTTCAACCCTGTGCCCAGGCTTCTGGGCAGGACAGGGAGGGAGTGTGGGTGGGCTCCAGCACATCCCAGATTCTGAGCTTGAGGTGATGCCTTGGTGCAGACCCGGCGTTAGTGCAGGCACGGCCAGGATCAGCTTCTCTGTCACGTACCCGGCACACCAAGCAGTGCTAATGCCGAGCCTCCAGCTCTCACTGGGCCCCTTAATCCCCCCCTTAAGCCCCTCCCAGGGATGGCTATATCCAGTTGGATTTTATCATGGCTTGGTAAGCTAATTGGGGCTGTGGCACCAGAGCAGGGTTGTACCACACTGACCGGTCACCAGCCCCTCTCTGTCCCTCTGCGTGACGTGGCTGTGCCTGAGGATTTACAGGGAGTCTGTAGGCCAGATGAAGCTGTTGTGTGGCTCCATCCAGCCTGCAAACCACATGTCTGTCACTCCTGTTAAGGCTTTCCTGGCAATGTCTGTTCTTAGCCACACGTATTTTCCAAAGAGCCATGTGGGACAGATTCTTTTCCAGCTTGGAGCAGTGTTCTTGGAGGATG
This sequence comes from Rhipidura dahli, assembly GCA_013399225.1. Lineage (NCBI taxonomy): Eukaryota > Metazoa > Chordata > Aves > Passeriformes > Rhipiduridae > Rhipidura > Rhipidura dahli. The sequence continues at coordinate 245,970 of VXAC01000636.1, read as the reverse complement.
GTCTGGTTTCCCTGTTGGTCTCTGTAGTCTCATCCCTCTTCCTGGGTCTGCTGCTGCAACTCCTGCCACTTGTAGCTGCTCTGGGCAGCACAAAAGCTAGAAAACCAAAGGGGAGAGCCTGAGCTCATCCCAGAGGCTGGCGGGATTAGGAATGGCTGGAGAGCCCAGCTAAGGCACACAAGAGGTGCAGAGTTCATCAGTGCCTGGGCCAGATGTGCATAAACTTGTGGCTGTGATGGAACAGCTGTCAAAGAAGTTGTACTTCCCCACTTGTCTGTCTGTGCAGCTCCTAGACTCAGCCTGGAGAAAGCTCCAAAGAGGTCTTATAGCACCTTCCAGTGCCTCAAGGGCTCCAAAACCGCTGGTGAGGTACTTTGGACAAGGGTATGGAGGGACAGGACAAGGGGAGAATGGCTTAAAATTGACAGGGCAGGGTTAGATGGAATATAGGAAGAAATTCCTCGCTGTGAGAATGGTGACATCCTGGCACAGGTTGCCCAGAAAAGCTGTGGATGCCCCATGCCTGGAATTGTTCAAGGCCAGGTTGGACAGGGCTTGCAATAACCTGGTCTAGTGGAAGGTGTTGAAACAAGATGATCTTTAAGATCCCTTTCTACTCAAACCAGTCTGGGATTTCTGTGTGATCCTCTCTTGTCCCTTTGCCTGGGTCCAGACTCTCCATCAGGCAGACTGAAACGATACATGTTTGTGCTGTAATGTGAATAATTATCCAGCTGTCTGCTTCACACATCAGCAGTTAGTCACACAGTGAAACCTCTCTGCTGTGCTGCTTAGCATGGCTGAGGGAGCAGACAGGGACTGAAACTGCTCCATGACCTTGGCCATGGCAGCGTGGTCAGTGTGGAGCCACTGACAGTGGTGGCGTGGAGACACGTGCAAAGCCCATTCAGAGTATCTCCAATTGCTCATTTGTCTATCTCACACACCAGTGACTTGCAAACGGCAGGAGCTCTCCAGATGTCATTCATCTTCTGGCTTGCCCAGCCAAGTAGAAAATGGAACTGGCTCCAGTGTCTTCCCGTGGCCATTTCCCAGGTCATGAATACAAAGTGCCACCTGCCTTCCGGGTCAAGGAGCGTTTGCATATTGTGTATCACAAAATATAAGTGATTGTCCAACTAACTTGCCAAAAAGAGACTGATGTGTAATATAGCTTGGAGGGACGTGAGCCAGTTGGTCTGATTCATCGAATTCTGTTTCTCTCACACTAAACAGGAACTTTATTCTTTCAACCTCTGATGCAACCATGTTCCATGTTGCAACAGACAGCACAAACTTTGAAAGAATCATGAAAGAGGCAAACAAAGCTGTGAATGCCATCGCCTGCCACCCTCAAGAGCCACTCGTGGCTTCAGGGAGTCACTGTGGGCTTCTGAAGGTGTGGGACTACAAGGAGACCCAGTACCTCGTTAGCAGGATATTCTCTGAGGCCGGCATCCAGTGCTTAGCTTATGACCCCGAAGGTATCCCAGCCCTGTGACGTCCCCACGTGCCAAGCACTGGCCTTCCCGAGAGGAGTGAGAGGTTTCTGCTCTGCTTTCCAGGTTATTTGCTGGCTGCTGGTTTTACTGATGGAAGCGTTTACATCCTTGATTCAATTTCCCTTCAGTCCATCTGTGACAAATTCCAGTTCTCGAAAGGTCCCGTGACTCACATCAGCTTCTCTTACGATTCCAAGTACCTCGCAACTGCTGTAAGCTTGTTTTTTCCGCTCGGTGATTTACACGCGCTGTTCCTGGGGCAGCTTTGGGAGGGACTGGGAATTGCCGGCCGTCCTGCGAGGCACAGAGCAAGCAGGGCAGAGGGCTGTCCCTCCCCTGGGGCTTGGTGACTGAAACGCAGAGCGAGCAGGGCAGAGGGCTGTTCCTCCCCTGGGGCTTCCTGACTCTGAAATGCTTTTCCTGGCTTGAAGAGTCACTCTGTAAAAACGTCACCAGTCACAGTGGCTCTGCAGACCCGCTGCTGGCAGCGCCCTGTTCCTAACTTTAGTGACAAATCTTAGCTCTGCATCCATCTGTAGAAAGGGCTGGAGCAGGGATTTCCTTGTGGCTGGTGCTCTGCGAGGGGGCTGCTCCCTCGATCCCGTGTCTCAATGTAGAAGTGTAGAGGCAGGGTTGAAGCAGTTTGACTCAGAGGTTGTAGCAACTGGTGATGATCTCTACAAAGAAAAAGATTGCCCTTCCCTGCACGTCTGCCAGAGCACAGCAGTGGGAAGCATATTCCTTGTGATTGCTGGGGAATCACAGAAATTGATTTACTGCCCTTTTTCTACATGAGCATGGCGGGGAATACCTCAGATGCTCCTTTCAGGTTGAGGATTTCTGTGGTGCTCTCTTGAGAGCAGCTGCCCAAATCTGTCTGGCCCAGTGCTTTATCCTGGCTGTGACTCTAAATATCCTGATGGAACTCCAGAACAGAAAGGGCCAGGCTAAGCCTAGCGAGGACACACCGAGTAACCCATTGCCAGCGAGGCGATGTGTGCAGGGATTGTGGCTCATTGACCTTGTGCTGTTGTTGCAGGATGAGAATCACTCAGTGACTGTTTACAAGAGAGTCCTGCAGAATGGCAGCAGATGCTGGGAACACCTGGCAGGGCTGGATTCCCACTACAAACCCATCCGGAGCATCCTCTTTGGGGTCCACTCGGACAGCAACGAGCCCAGGCTCCTGAGCCTCGGGGAGGACCGGCAGCTGGTGGGTTGACATGAAAGTTTAAAGGACAGAGATGATTTGTGGTTAAAGGTAGGGACTGCACAAGGCCATCAGAGGAGACTCCATGTTTGGTTCCTTGGCTCCCAACTCTCTCCCAACCAGTTCCATTGCTGGGGGTTGTTTCTCAGCCTGGTCTCAGCGCTGAGGATCTCCTATTGTGGCTTCTCCAGGGGATGCATATCCAGTGATTCCACAGGGTCAAGGGTGCTGGCAGACCTTAGGGAAGTTGCTGTGTTTTCTTTTCTTTCCTCCAGGTTGAATATGACCTGAACAGCAGCATCAAGGACCACTTGGTGGTCACGCACAGGGACAGGCTGGAGCAGGCTGCAGTGCCCCTGTGCTTGGTCTGGTACCCACAGCTCAGCACTGAGTCCTTCTTCCTCACTGCCAACAACTGCTACAAAATGAAGCTCTACAACACGACGACCAAAATGTGCAGGTAGAGGATTGATTCAGGCCTGCCATTGCCTGGCAACCTCCTCCTGACTCAGTGTTCTCCTTGGTCTGATGACCACCACACTCCCACCCATAAGCATGAGATTGTCCATCTGTAATGCAGATCGTGGGATGGCTCTAGGGCCTTCAGGTCACTCCATTCTTATGCCCACTCTGCTGCTCACTGATGTGTCTGTCATTTAGCAAGGTAGTAGCTGCTCAGCATGTTGGACTTGAGATGTAGCAGTTAGACATCAGATAAAGAGTTCACATCAGAGGAATTCACATGAGCAAAGCATAATAATCCCTGAGCACTAAATTAATTTCTGAGCCCCAGTGTAGTTCCTTCTAGCCAGGGACCCTGTCCTATCCTGTTCTGTCAGCCAGTAGCACAAAACCTCTGCACACCTCCCATATCTACCCATCCTCTCACACAGCAGCTGTTCAGAGGGGAAAAATGTTTTGGGTGGCCTAGAGCAGATAAATATGTTGTTTGCCTTTAGAAAGACCCTTTTGGGACCAACCTATGGCTCCCCCTTGGAGAAGATACAAATCCTCCCTAGGACAAGCTCTGCAGACCCCCAGCAACACTACCTGGTGTACATCACAAAGGACAAGGTATGGAGCCCCAGCTGCACAAGAGCCCCCAGTTGCAGAGCTGGTGGTCCCGTGTGAATTTCACTGGAGATGAAACCACGTGTAGGCTGGTCCTGCCTGAAAGCTGAGAGAACTCCTGGGGAAGAGGATGTGGCATTGCCCCGGTGGGACCCCCAGCTCTCCCAGACTCCCTCTTCCCTTCCAGGTGGGTTTGCAGATCCTGCCTGTCGATGGCAACCCCCACAAGTCCTCGGCCTTCATTTGCCACCCGGATGGTGCCTCTGACTTTGCCACCTCCCACGACGGGCGCTACATCTTTACAGCCGGGGGGAAGGAGCGCACTTTTATGAAGTGGAAGGTCAACCTACCGTGAGTAACAGCAGGGAAGGGAAAGGAATCTTGTTACTGCTTTCCACAGCTGCCCGGTCAACCCACTGGGTCCCAAGCAGCTCTGTGGGGTGGCAGCTGAAACGGGAGGGGAACAGTCTGGGAAATGGTGCCCAAATGGTAAGAAGTTGGGCAAAGGATTTTGTGGTCCTTGTGAGGGCCTGGCTAGCGTGATAGGAGATTGTCAGGGTTAGGCAGGGACCAGAAGAGCAGCACTGGCTGCAGGAGGAGCACAAAGGGCAGCTGCTGATACAAAAGTGTCTGCTCTCCAAATGGGATAGGAATTTGCTGGGAAATCCCCCCTGCATTTGAAGACTGGATTTAGGACAAGCCACCTTAATCCTATAAAGCTTTGCTTACATGAATAAATGACCTGCAGTAAATGGGGTGGCTGGAAGAGTGGAGGCTGCTTTAACAAAGGAGGATCTCCAAGATCTGGCCTAGAGCATCACCAATGAATCCTGCCAGGTTTCTTATGCCATTCTCTGCAGGTTTCCCTCTGCCAGATCCCTTGAGCAGTGGTGCCACATGTGCTCCCACGTGGCAGGGGGTTACACAGCAAAGGCAGGATAGATATACTGGTTTCTTGGCACATCAAGGACCAAAGCTGCTCACTGGAATACATTTGTGGGGCAGAGGCTCTTCCCTCACAGCTGCAGGTGCCTGGTAGATACATTTGTACATAGAGAGGGAGCAAGGCAGCTGTGAATGGCATGAAGGCTTCTAGCCCAGCATGGAACCACTTCACATTTCAGAGACTGGGAAAGGAGCTTAGTCCATGGCAGAGTTATGATAGTGGGGCATAGTCTCCGTCAGTCTGTGCTGGTTTGGTTTTCTCTTTTTCAAATCCTGAACAACACCCTCCTAGCACAGAGCACTGTGTCTACTGGTTTCTGGGAAATAACTCCATGGGAGCTGGCTTTTAGCCCTTGCTCCTATGTTTGCCTTTTGGTGTGCACCTGGGAAACACCACTGCCCCTCACCTTCCTAGGACCAAGACTATGTGGTTAAGACCACGCTGGTCCTGCAAGGAACACATTTTGCAGGTACCATTCTCTCTGAGGAAAGCCCAAGGGGTGCCAAGCCAGCTCACCTTCATGTGCCAGAACAAAGGAAACCTGGGTGGGAAAGCAATGGGTTTATTTATTTTCTTTTCCACTTTGTGTGGCTTAAACAGTCGGGGGTCAGGATAAGCGACATTTTAAGGAAGGCAATAGAATATAAATGATCCTTCTTTATAATGGTTGGCCAGAGTCCAGGCAACATTGAATTTCTATGTAATTTGTTTTTGGAGCAAAGTTCTGGATGAGCTAATTATCATTTTATTGCTGCTTCTGGCATCTTGTGTATCTCCACTGTGTTTAATACCAAAACAACTTAATTATGAAAAAAGCATGAAGCTTGCAAAAAAAACCCCAGTGGAAGCAGCACTAGAGAGGTGTGTGTGAAAGCCTTGCTGCCAGGCGTGGGGTATTATGTGGCAGTGCTATGCCATGATTGCACTTCCAGGCTTGGTTTCTTTTTACATCTGCACAAGCCAAAGGGATTCTTTTGGCTCCAACTGCCTATGAAATTGAAACAAAGAGGTGGCTACTCAGGCACTTTCAGTTTAATGCAAACTGCACCTGTGACTCCGTTGCCCGCCATGGCGGAGGAAGTCGGGTAATGGATTGCACTGACTTATTGGGGAAAAATGTGTCAGATCAAGGAACAGGGAGCTGTGTGGTTTATTGCAAACATCAAGCCCCAGCCTTCTCTGCATGTTCAAAATGCTGATCTAGCTAATTCATCTCCCTCAATGTCTCTATAAGGAAGCAGAAAAGCCAAATGCCAGACACCAAGTTCAAGTCCATGGAAAAGCTCCTGGCTCCCAGCCCTGTACTCATTCCACTAAACAAGAGGACCATTCAGTAATAATTAATTCCCACACTGTGCTATTGTATGTAAAACCTGGGTATAAAATATGCTGTAGAACTGGAGCTGATGATAAAATAGCACAGGGTTCAAGGCAGTGCTTTTCTTTCCTGAAGTCTCAGGCCCAGGGATTTTATTTATTGAAAGTGTCTGTGAACGACTAGAAAGGGAACCGTAAAGGCTCTCCTCACATGAACCCTTCCTGTACCTTCTTTTCTTCACTTCTGCCAGTGCCTTGGATGCAGCTGCTTTCCTGGGTGGGGAGGACTTGATCCCATTCTACAACCTCCTGAATGGTGGCAGAGAAGGCGAATTCTTCAGGGTAATTATGCTCACCGTGAACCCTGTCTGGCCACATCTGGCTGGAGTTTAATTTATACAGGCCTGACATTTCTTTATGTTTTGTCCAACTCGCCTTTAACAGCTATCTCATTGATATGCCTGTTAGTAAACCCTAAAAGGAGCCTTATCTTCCATGCCTGTTGGTAACTGAAATTTGGTGTTTGTTTGAATCCCTGGCAGGAACTGGAGGACTATTTTTACTACGTACAGCTGTGCAGGCAAGGTATCAATACAATGGAGAACAGACAGGTGTCAACACATATTCCCTTGGAGGAAATTCCTTCTGTAATGAGAGCAATAGGATTTTATCCATCAGAGGAAGAGGTTGGTCAGCTGTTTTTATTGTTGTTTTTAAAAGAAGAAAGAGCAAGACTGATTGCACTTCCTAAGTGTTCTAAGGGCCACATTCTGACCATTGCCATGCTGGATGGCTCTGGGATATATTCATTGGCTTTCAGCATATTTTATCTGACCTGCATCAATTTAGTAGTGGTCAGAATCTGGCAGCAAATTCCTCAAATTTTCCTTGCTAACAAGTTGGGCAACTGCAGGGGAAGGCTGAACAAACCTTGACAGCTCATTGCTGTTCAACAAGGCAACCTCACGGCAGAGAGAGCTGATTTAATAAGGGTGCTGCTTCTTCCCCTTTGTGTAGCTGTTTCTCCAAGGCAGTTTGTATGTGCACAAACCTCATTTGTAATGTGTAAGCTGGCATGACTGAATCTGAAGCAAGGGGATTTGAATAACGGCCTCTGAGCAGCAGCCCCAGCCCGTGGCCGCAGGGGGGGTTCTCCCAAGGGCAGCGGTGCATCACTGCGCTCCCTCGGGCTTTCCGTGGGGGAGGCTGTTTGTGTTCATCTCTGCCATGGCACAGGAACCCACAGGCTGCTGAGGCAGTGCTGTGAGTCTGTGCCACCCCATCTACCCAGGGATGCTCTGCCACGAGAGCCAATGCCACAGCTGCCACCAAACTGGCTCGCTTTGGAGCCCCCACAACCAGCAAATGTTTGTCTGAGCTGGGGCTGCTTTGCCCTGCTGTCAAGTTGAGGTGTTATGTCCTCATACTGTGTTAGATCTTTTCCTTGGGTTATTACATTTTTGCATCCTGGGGACACAGAGAACATATTCCCTTGGGAAATGTTTCTGGAAGAATAACTGATCATGTCCCACACTTCCCCAAATTAAAATATAAAAAGCATTTCAGGCATGGAAACAGAGGTGCTGAGCTGTTGTGAAACCAGGCAACCTAAAATCAGTAATAAATCCAGAGAGAGGGTTCATCTCTCTCTAGAGTGTTTTAATAAAAGAAAAGCAGGAGGGAGAAAAGGCAGCTTGGGCTGACTAGCAAAGCTTTTGGGAATTGGTGTTTTTCTTTTGTAGTTCAGTGGGGTTGATATAAAACCTAATCCCAGATCAGCCAGAGCCGAGTGAAAATGACTGTTCTTGCTTGGCATGACATTCACTACAGGAAAAATATAAGGCTGAGATTTCCCTCTTCCCTGGGCTTCATTCAGTGGAAAAACTTGTGACACAAGGACAAAGGCCCAAGGCTGAATGCAAAGTCCTCCCTGGGGAGATCTTGCATCAGCTTCCCTTCCCGGGGAGCAGCACGCTTGGTACGTGTTGGCACGGGGAATTCTCCCGGCGTTTCTCTGCTGCCCGTGTATCTCCGAAGGGGCTGCAAGTACAATGAAGGCATGGAGCAGATGCTGCCTTTTGGACACACATCTGCACAGCTGCCAACTGGGCTGACTCACAGCACCAGATTTTAGGAAAACCACTGGTATCCAGCACAGCCAGTGCTTGCCTGTTTGTCTGAGAGGAGAGTAAATGATCCAGCAGTGCAGGGTGTCAGCCCCACTGAGCACATTTTGGATTTGGCTTGTGCAGCACCAGAACCACGCCAGACACAGGTCAGAGCAGGGGATGATAAGATTTCTAATGCCAGCCAGGGTGTGCAGCCTGGTTCTGTCAGGATCATCATGTGTGTGCTTTCAGAGCAAGGATGGTGTGTTTACTGGTTTGTGGTTTGCCTGCCCACTGTCCCAGAGGGGAGGCACAGCTGTGCCGAAGGTGCCGGTAACAGCTGCAGGGTCACCGAGTGCCTGTCACAAGAGAGGAAATCCAAAATGACTGTGTATGTGCAACCCCCATTTTAGCTTATTATTGTCCTGTCAGCAGGTGTGTAACTGTTTGCCGTGCCCACCCTCAGCTGCTGAGTGCAGCTTCCTACTGGGATGTGGTCATGGCACCTGTGGCACCAACACATGCATGGTTAGGGGACGTTGGCATTCACGAGATCGGAAACTGGCCCAATGCTCTTCAAAATAAAACATGTAACAATCTGTCTTGTCTTGATCTTTAGATTGAAGAAATGATAAATGAAGTAAAATTCAGCAAGTATGTGGATACTGGAGAACAAGTGACAAAAATCAGTTTAGGGGATTTTATCAAACTTTACATAAATCATCGACCTGCACTTGGCTTGTCAATGAAAACCATACAACGAGCATTTCAGGTTCTTGGTTATGATAACGAGAAAGGAGACAAAGTTATTGACACAGGAGACTTCCTGTCATTGCTTCAGTGCAGAGGTGAGTTATTTTGTTTCTAATATCAGTTTTATGCTTGCTAGTTCTGCCTGCAATTTCAGAACTTTTTCACTGCAGCAAGAAATTATTATGGAATGATAGCCTGGTAACCAGGGCAGGCGTGAGGACCCATCTGCCTTAAGATTTTAAATTGAATAATCACGTCTTGGTCTTGCCCCAGCTGTGCTTCTTTTACTGCTCTGGAAACCTCTGCTGGCCTGAGGTATCTTGGGTGTTAAATGATAAGTATGGATCTTGACAAAATGTATCCTTCTCCCAGTGTGCCCTTATCTGAATTGCTGTTCTCTCTTCCAGTCACACAGGCTCTGGAAAAGTAGTATAAAACTGATAAAAGGGAGACAAGAAAGGAGGGTTGAAATTGGTGCTGGGCTGAATCAGTGTGAAAGACTGAGAAGATGGGATGGTTTAGTTGAGCTGAATCAGGGAGAACACCGTAAAAGTGGGTGTTCATATGCTTGTGGCCAGTGCCACTGATTGTTAATAACAAACTTCTGTTGTCTTACTTCTGGTGTAAAAGTGCAGCTGAGCATTAAAACAGGTAAAGGGAAATGCTGGTTTACTCGGTACATCACCTGGCAAGACTCCTTGCCACAAAGATCCTTGGAAACCAAGGATTCAACCAGTGTGAGAAAGGTTAGCTATTTATACAGATGGTGTGAACATCCATAAATAGGTACATCAGATAGAACAGTTTCATAACAGATCTATAACCTCATGCTCCGGGGCATGAGCCAACCACTAACTGGGAACAAGTGCTATGTCCATGTTATTTCAAGATACTAAATCAAGACTTTTCTCCACCTTCCTCTTCCTCCTGTGCATGAAAATGGCTACATAGATTGTGGTCTGTGCCAGGAATTCTCCAGTAGGAATAGAAGCTCAAGCCCCTGCAACTGCAATGTATCTTACAGAGCTGTCTGCATCAGTATTTCTCCCTCTGATTGACATTTTTTCCCAAATTGCCATAGGGAAGAGCAATTTTCTTTAGGATCAACGTTTTCCTGCGTTGGGATCACATGTTTCAGTTGGAAATGTGTATATCTCTATCTCTGATAGAGAAGCCAGATCCTCTTTTGAACTGTCCTGTTTAGTACATGCACTTGTAATTTGAGCTGCTTTTGAGTTTTTGTGCTCTCGGCCCCGTTACCCATGGGCTGGTGTTGCTCTCTTGTGTACAGGGGAGCAGATGACAGAGGATGAGCTGGCCGAGTGTCTGACCACTTTGCTAGGCAGGAGACCTGGGGAAGGAGGATCTGAACCAGACACCTGTGATCCCACAGGTACAGGATTAGCATTCCACACAGCACAGAAGCAGGATTGTTTCAATTCCCAGATGGAATAATTTAAATCTCAAACCCATTTACCCTGTTAGGCCAAGAGCTGTCAAAACTGCTCAGATGGGATTGCAAAAATAGTCACAGAGCGACAGACTGTCCTTCATCCACGCAGCAATTGCATGGGTGTATCTAAAAATAAATGGACAATGAACTATAACTGGGGCCTGACAAGATTACATTGCTGTTTATCTGCTGGCTGGAACTGAAATTAGAAACACACAGGGAAATCCCAGTGCTGATTTTACCCAGGCCGCAGTGCCCATTGTAACAGAGCTGCTGGTAACGACCGCATTTGTCTGCAATTTATGTCCCAGTCTACACCAGTCTGGAACAGCAAATTATAGCATTGATTTGAGCCAAGCGGCTGTATTTAATTGCCCATTGTAACTGGAACTGCATTTTTGTACAATTCATGTCCCAGTCCCCACCAGTTTGGAACAGCATCTGTTTAGGGTCACTGGCAATGGGCTGCATGCAGCGAAGGTGCTGCTCCCAAAGGGAACTGCCTGGTGCTGCAAAGTGACTTGGAAATGCCTGGATCCCTCAGGATCCTAAATCACATCAAATCGACTAAGTGTAAAAGTTGTCCCATGACTCCTCTGAGGCAGGGACCTGCTGCAAGGTGATACACCCAGATTTGACAGGTTTAATCCCTGATATAAACACATAAAGTATCGAGCTAGTAAACCATCACTTTCTCATGATCCCTTCCTACATCTTTAAAAACATTTCACTTACTTCTTGCTGCCTATACATTTTACTGGAAAGCCATTTTTACATTGCTTCTGTGTGTCTTGTGTTGTTGTTACTGCTCTCCAGGTGCAGCAGCTCTGACTGAAGAAGAAATTCCAGCAGAAATCACAACAGAGGTATTTGTTGCAGACATTCTTAGCTTACCTATTGCTAAACCAGAGAAAAAGAACAGAAGGAAAGAGAAGAATCTTTGATCTACAGAGACTCAGAATCGTAGCTACCACAAGATTTTTTGTTTGTTCTTACTTTCCGGGATCCTCTCCTCAAATATCTGCAAAATTTATGGCTTGTGGTTATTATAAAGTAAAGGTCACATAGTTGCACTTCAGTCAAACTCTAGCTTAAGTCCCCAGTTTGGCACACACCACAAACCTGTAATTTCATGCCTATCTAGGGAAACACTGGGGTGGCTGGAAAGAATGAAGCAGGTGGCCACTCCATCCTTGGCTGGAACCATCCTAGAAGTCATTTCAGGTGGGTTTATGCCAGATGCAGTCTATTTTCATTATGTTAAGACAGTATTCATTTGTGAAACCTGACAGCAAAAGAGCAATGTAAGAGTACTGTATTGATTAAATACATTGATAAATGCTTTGACAGGTTAGAATGGATTTGTAATTATAAATCCAATGAACCTCAGTAAAGAAATAAATGCTGTGGTATACATTACAGCCACGCTTCTCTTTTGGCCTTTAAACAGACTTTTTCTTTCTGAAAGAGGTAATTCCAATTAGCAGTGTAATACCAATGGGACGGCATCGCACTGTGTGTGTATAAACAGCATAATGAGACTGATACAAGTTGCTGTAGAAAGATCAGTGAAGTGCTGTTGAACAGCTTCCTTCTTTACATCATCCTCGGCATCAATTTGAATAATAATGTAGGCCCTTAAGAAGCGTTCCTTTCAGAAGCAATGTTTTTTAAACAGAGATCGCTGTTGTGTACTCAGAGCATCTGTGATTGTACAATTAGCACGAGCAGCAAGGTGTGCATTAGGGAGAAGTTAATGAAGGAGTCCAGCAGTACCACACCAGAGCTCGCAGGTGTGTGACAAATTTCCTGCAGAGCATCATCTCCCATGTAACTCATTTACCCTTTATGTTCATGTACTCCCATGGATCTCCGTGGGAGCTGAGCTTCCACTGCTCAAAAGCAGCCCAGTTCCATGGATATTACTGGAATTATTTAAAGCAGATGAGAAACTTTATAACCACTGGGGGAAAAAAAAATTTCCAGATTTGCAAATTATGGACTGTGCTTCCTGTTAAACAGGGCACTACATTGCCCATCTCTGTGTTCAAGGTCTGTCACAGCAACTGGCACAAAGGTGGGATGGGTGTCTGTCACTGCACTGCACAAAAATATGTATTATTTCTATATGTAAAATGCTTTGAGGTTTTTAAAAGCCCTGGATTTTAGGACTGGATTTTGCTTTGTGGTAAAGTGCAACTGTGCTCTTGATGCTGCTAGACTGCATTGATTTATCACAGAATCACGAGAAATCAGTTTGGTTGGAAAAAATCTCTGGGATCATCGAGTCCAACCCTTGACCGGTCACAGCACCAAGTGCCGCATCCAGTCTTTCCCTAAAGGAGAGGGGATTCTACCACCTCCCTGGGCAACTCTTGATGACACTTTAGAGTTGAGGCGAGATGAAATCGGATAAACTTTTTAGTTCTGGGCTAACTTACGGCCAGAGCTTGGTGAAAGTGGGGAAAGAACGTTGTCTTGTGCTCGCTCCAGCGAACACTCGAGGAAAGCAGCAACGGGGAACTCTGGAAGCCCGAATGCGCTCGGGGCCGGCGGCCGCCTCCGGACTCTCCCCCGCGCGGGCTCCTTCCCGCCCGGAACCTCCTCCGCAGGTCCCCGCCGGGGGCGGATCGCTGTCCCCGCGGTGCCGCGGTGTCCCCTCAGCCCCGAGAGCCGAGCGGGGGTCCGAGCCCCCGTCCTCTCCCTCACGCCCCTGCCGCGGTTCCCGCCACCCGCCGTCCCCTCACGGCG
>VXAC01000636.1:209884-232777 GCA_013399225.1 Rhipidura dahli | reverse complement strand
CCCCTCCCCGCCGCCCCCCGCCGCTCCCCGCCGACCCCGGCCCGCTGCCCCGGATCCCGGGCCGGGCGCTTCGGGCATGGGCGGGCGGCGGGGTCGGGTCGGGCGCTTCCCGCCGCCGGCCCCTACAAAGGGCCCGAGGAGCGGGCCCGGGGTGGCTCCGCCGCCCGCTCTTCTGGGTAGAAGTAGTGCTCGGAGAAGTGTTCTGAAAAAAAAAGAAAACACGTTAAGAATACCCCTGTGAAGCTCCCGAGAGGTGTTTTTGGGTTTTGGTTTGGTTTTTTTTTTTTTTTTGGTTGCCTGTTTATGTATTGATTTCACTTCCCAAGTTCCCGGGGTTTGCGCGTAAAAGCGCAGCAAACCTGAGCGCAATCGTCTCCCACCGACGCTCCGGGGGAGAGCGCGAAACTGCCCCTGGAACCTTTCTTTAATCATAAAATTAAAGGCTATAACCCATGTGAAATAAGTCCCTCTTGTTAGGCCTTCAATGCGTTTTGGCATTTTCCCGCTTTTGTCCTTTTTTGCCTGCTTTTGTTAGAAAAACCCACACGAGGTGTTTGAACAATACAGTAAAGCGGTCGCCGCCGTGCTCTGCATGGTCGGTCCGGGGATTTGGGATGGGATAAAGAGCAGTGCCGGTGTGACTCAAGAGTGAATCTTTCTTCCAGCAAGTTAACTGACTGTTCAGCAGTCTCTGTGCATGTATCTTAAAATACTTTCTTTAAACATTCGGAATGCACGGGGAAATCCCTTGCGTTATTGTTATTTTGCATCACTCGGCTGGTTTGAGGCTTTGAAATCAAGAGGATACTTCTATTGCCCTCCTCAGCTAGCGCTTTGTTTTCGTTAAGAGAAAAGCAAAACACAGAATTGAACGTGTTCCTTATTGGGGTGAAATGGATTGTTAAGTTTTAAATGGCCTTGAGCACATGAATGGGTCCGTTGGCGTGAGCCGGACAAAGAATCGGGACGTGTGTCCAGTAACGCCGGGCACGGGATGGGGATTTCAAAGAATCCAGCCATTGTGTGGGGAGCCGGAGCAGCCCCAGCACCGCAGCTCGGGTGGTTTCAGGAACTCTCTTCTACTCGGGTGTTGTTTTTAAGTGCAGTTTGCTGACTGCTGGGCAGATTTTGGAGGGTCAGAGCGATGTGCAGCGGCGTGACAGGACTTTTGTTCCGACGGGAGCGTGGTTGGATGTGTGCGACTGTTCTGTCTGTAGGTATTTCATTCATGAGCGCAGCACGCTGCCTTTGAATCCTGGTTTGTGGAATTCAGAGAGAGTAGAGACAGAAGCTTGGCCATTCAACAAAATACCTAATTTATTTATTTTTTCTTGGCGAGGACTCTCTGCCATCATGCCAGTTGCTATGGCTCTTTCTGTTAAACAGAAATCTTACATTATAAATAGATTTTTCAACATTTTAACCTTCACTATAGACAATTTACTTCAAAAGGTTCCTGTACACTTGTGCAGTGTTTCTGTTGATTATTGTCAGAAGTATTGATACGACTTTTTGTGCGTGCACTTCACAAATATTTACATAAAGCAATTTTCTTATTTTTAAAGGAATCATGATTTGAAGGTGAATCTCGTGATTACCACCCCCCACTTGCAGTCAGATATGGTGGGAAATTAGCAAGAGAGATTCTGTGTTTTGTGGTTTCAGTGTTTTGAGAAGACTTGGCTTGTTAAATTGAACTTTCCACGCTAGCAATTCCTGCATCTTCAGAAGAGCCACATCGGCAATTTCCAAGTGTGCAGTTTCATTTGCATAATAGGAGCAATTTGTTGCCATCCACAGCTCTTCTGTGGAAATGCAGCCACTGAAAATTAAAATACCTTGCATCCAACATTTCTTAGAACAGAGTTTTGTGAGACTTGTGTGCTGGGAGCGATGCGTGCCAGGGATGGGCAGGGAGACAGACCCGGCTGTGAGCTCATCCGAGGGCACAGTGGCTTTGTCCAGAGCTTTATCCACCTGTGCAGGTGTGCAGCACCTTGTTGTGCTCGGTATTCCTGAATCCCTGTGCTGTCACGTCTGTGAATGTGCCTGCTGGAAGGCAGCTTCCCTCAGGGCAGAGTTTGTTCCTTAGAAAATCAGTGTTCCTGGACAGCCAGCCCTTGGATGCAGGTCCCCTGTCTTCCTGTCTGTTCACAGAGCGCGTGGCTCTTCTGGTTATTGCTGGAACTTAGTAGTAAACAGTGAAGTTGTTACGTTTTTATCTTGAGATTACTGTAACCTTATCTCCTTTGTTTAAACCATGCTCATGAATGAGCATCTGTTTTGGAAAACACTCAGCACGTGGCTTACAGAATACATGGTTGCCTTGTGGTTGTGTGGCAGAAATGTTAAATATCCACAGTATGAGAACAGTTCTACCTTTCTTTAACAATACTTAAAATTCTTCTCTCCATCTATTTTAAAAAAAATCCTCTGAGATTAATTTGTCACAATGAATGGTACAGGATTGTTTTTTTGTCTTTATAAAGGTTAATGGGTACATGTAGATTCCAAGTGGGCTCCAAGAAAAGAGGGCCAAAAACTATTATGCCCTCAACCAACATAAGAAAAATACTGGAGACACGCTTGGTTTTTGTCAATGTCTGATTTATTAAATGAAGGAAAATGCAGACATTTACTGAGACACAAGGGATGAGCAGGAGGAAAGCTTAAGTGGTAGGATGTCTTGGGAAGCAGTGAAATGATTTGCATGGGTACATAGTGCTGCTGCACCTTTAGACAGCTGTGCGAACAGGTAAGGGTGGAGGTCTGGAATATCTGGTGGGGATGGGTAACCCTGGTAGAGAATGCACCAGGAACTGGGAAATCCCACCGTGTGGCCTTGTCTTTGAATTGCAGTAATTCTCAGAAGTCCTTTGACCTCTTTCTGACCCATCAAAGCTCTGATCTGGAGGGTGATAACACCTTAGGAAGAAGAGGTGAACCTGGGCAGCTGGTGAAAGTACTTGGAGAAAGTCAGGGGAAGAGTCCCCACAGGCCTCTGGTTACCTGGTGCCGCTGGCTGGGCTCGAGAGCTGTGGCTATTTAGGATTTCTAGGCAATGCTGCTGTAGCTTTTCTGTTCACTGTGTCCATTCACACTTGCTAAAATGTTTTTGTGTAGTATGTAATGCTCTGAGATGGAGCTTCTGTAGGTTTTGCTGCTTGTGCCTCCTTCAAATAGGCTTTTGCTCTCAGAAGGAGTTATGGCATAGAGCTCCTTACCATGATGTCTTTGGAAAAAGGCTGTTTGCTACTCCCAGATCGCTGCTTTAGCTTGGCTGTGTTGGGTTTCCTGCTAAGATTGTAGTTCAAGTAGTTGAAGTAAAAATACCCAGTATATGTGCAGGAATGCTCTGAAGTTCTGAAGTGGCCCAAACATGCTGTTACTGTGCTTGAATTATGATACTTTTTTTTTATTTCTGGCTTGTGATTATTTCTTTCTAAGTCAGGATATGCTCTCTGACTTCAGTGAAACCTGAAGTTAAAGGCAGAGTTTTGTAATGTGTGAGCCATGGTTCTCTCTGCTGTGAGCAAGGTGCTTGTGGCCACGTGGAACCAGGCAGGGCTTGCTTTAAGCCCTGCTGGCCTGTGTATGTTACAGGGGACTCCCCAAATGTGCTGTACTGAGATAAACTCAGAGAGAAGGTGTCTGTGACCACATGTCCTTGTCCAGCTGCTCTACATGGAATTTTATTGTATTTGCAGCCTGGTCAATAAACACCACGTGTGTTTGGGGCTCCTTCACATTAGTCACTAGACAAACATCTACTCAGCAGTAGGTGTGCTCGGAAAAGCAAGCCTACACGCTTCAAAAAATCATTTTTTGTGCATCTGACAGCACTTTTTGTGTATAATAATGGCATATTCTTTCCCATCCCCTTTCTCTTTTGCTTGATCCCACAGGGAGGTCATAATTCTGTGATTTTCACCAAACTCTGTTGCAATGCAAGTGAGTGTGATGTGATAAATTCAGCATTATGACGTCACTTCGTGATCACCAGCAGAAGATGGGGTATGTGGGAGCAAATCCGTGTGTGAGCTCAGATCACCGTGATGAATGGCAACCATGGGGAAAGGCCAAACAAGTGGGAAAGCCTTTCCTTGAGTGATATATTGGCAGTAAAGGCTTTCTGTGTCTCTGCTGTCAAATGTTTCTGGCACTCACTGCTGCTGCAGAAGCTGCCTTGACACTTTCTGTATAAGTGTAATATACACTGTTGTGTTTGCTCACCCGTATATTACTTTTATACGTGGAATCTGTGTGGAGCTTTAGTGTTATTAAACAAAGTATAAATATATTTAAGAGTCTTGGGTTTTTTAGGATGGGGAATTGAGTATATAATGATGTAAGTTCTGAGATATTAGTATGCCTCAGGCATGAGCACTGAAGAAGTGTTGATACTAATGCTTACCCTTTGTACCCCCGGCTGTCCTTTAAATGCTGTGCGGATACAGTTCAGAATTTAAAAATGCTTTTACACAATTTCAGATAAATGTAAGGGTTTGTTTCTGTTGCACTGATTAGTTTCTGAATTTACTGTAACTAAAATATTGAAGATACTTTTCAGTGTGGAAGATTAAAAAAAATTGTATATATTTTCAGTTTTGCCATTATCTGGTGGTGTTACTCCTGAGTCCTTCATGGAGGAACAGGAGAGCTTTGAAAACAGGCAAAATGGGGTTTTTTTGTAAAACTGTGGAGTTTTATCAGCTAGACACGGACAAATAAAGTTAATATTTACCACATTTTTAGCCTGATGAAGTGTCAGGCTGATGGTGTTACGTTGGCCATCTTTTCCAATCCAGTAGTCAACACAGAGATCAACCTACAGAGAATAACAGGGGGTGTTGCAATAACAGATATTGCTCAGTCATCACTTATCAAAGGTGGAATAGAGTGACGAGGGTGGAATTCTGGTCAGGATCTTGAGGTGGGTGGGTGCAGCAGACAGGAAAACAGGTGAAGAAACTACTTAAGGTTTCACAACAGACTGAGCACGAGAGTTTATGAATTCTTCATTCCTACTGCAGCAGAGGGCCAGTGAGGATATTCTGTGGTTTGTGCAGCATTTCCCAAACTTGCTGCCATGGGCAGCATCAGTAAATTGTCAATTCTCACTGAGTGAAAAGGAAAGTCCCTGATCAGCAGGTTGGGGTGGTGTCTTTGCACAAAAAATTAAAAAGGGAGTGTTCAGAGTAGAAGTGGGTTTGGGGTTTTTGTTTGCTTGTTTGGATTTTGGGTTTTGTTTTGAAATGGTAAGGCAGTAAGTATTACAGATAATACTCTAAGCTTAATTTGCTATAAATGTCTTAAATCCTGAAATTATTTTACCCTGTTGATCTTAAATGTCTGAAAGTCATTGCGTTTCTTTGTTAACAAATTTGTATTTGTGCTGCCAATGCTTTTATTAAGTTTTAGAGGAGGTTGTCTTCTTTTTTTCTTATTAATACTTTCACGGTCTTAAACTGTCAATACTATAAATACTTACACATGTAAAATATTTGCATAATAGCACTGTGATGTTGGGTTTTCTTTTTAGCCATGAATGTTTGCAGGATTGGGATGTTGGTGTACTTCCATCACAAAATATTCTTATTCCCATTGTTGTCTGAATTATTGTGTATTGAAATCAGTTTAAAAAATCCCTATAGCTGAGGGTTATCAAAACTTAAAGTGGTACGTAAGAAGCTCAGAAGAGTTAAAATGTCAGGGCTAACTTTAATACTAGAAGGAAAAAGTTACTAATATAGGTTTCCTCCTGTGTTCTACAGTCTGTCCAGTGAAGATGCTGTGTGAGGCTGCTTTGAGATGCTAACAGGTATCTTGAACTTTTGGTTTTCCAGTGCAGCATCTCTAAGTAATATTTTGCTGTAGGAAAAGACTAAAATCTTGATTTTTTTAAAAAAGCATTTATTCACCTCTCCCCACACCCAAAACAAAACCCCAGCTGGTTTTATTTCCATAATTTCAAAGGTTTTCTTAAGTAGAAATAAATCTAGTTTGTCTTGTATCCTTAAAAAACCCCAGATTATATCATGATCATCTCTTCACAATTAAGTATGCTCTCATTATGGACATGCCCTCATCTCCACTGTCATTTTATCACATGTAGAGCTCCAAATTAGAGTGAAATTGGATTTTGACATACTTTAGCCACCTAGTGTACCCAAATGGCTGTGTTTAAACACACTGAGGGAAAACTGCTCCATGAAGAGCAGTGGGAAAGAAATGAATTTGAAATAGTTTCGGACTTCAATTAAAATATCACTATGGACAGATCCAAAAATGTATCAAATAGTCATATATAATTTAGTTTTGCTTTTGTTCTTAATTAAACAGGAAAATGCCTCTTCTAAAGGGAAAATATAAAATTGGCTTTAGTGGCTCAAACAAATAGTCAGGAGGATGTTTGTGACATTTGTACAGTGTGGCTGCTTTTGATTCTGGAGGCCCTTTCTAAAAATGGAGCTATCACATATATATAAATATATATATTTGGAGTCACATCCAGCTTCTCCCATCCTGCAAAGAACATTTTTTAATTTTTTTAATCTATAACTGGATCCCAGGTCTATTATTTAAACGTGTTTATGGGGGAAAAAAAAAGAGGCCTGAGATCTCATGCCAAATTAATTTCAGATGTTCCTGAATATTTAATGGAATCGGTCTTTGTTGTTAACTTTTAATCGATCCATTTGCAGAGCTGCATTGCAAACCCAGGAACCCAGCAGTGGTAATCTGTGACCTGAAAACCGATCACAGAAACGTGATGAAATTTCTCTGGCATTATGGACCTTCTCTGAACGCCCTGATGTGCAGAGCTCAAGGAATTCAGCGCTCAGCATCCCTCCCCAGCCCAGCACTGTGACCCCCTAAGGCAGAGCTGCCCTGCAGCCACATTTCCTTCACAATTTGTCAGTGTCACCATTCACTGGCTGGCAGGGTCTGCACACAGTGCCCGAGGCTGTGCTTTCCCCTCTCTGGTAGCCTCAGCCTTGCCTTTCCCCAGAGCTGGGCTCTCCAGAGCCTGGATTCTGCACCACGGCACATATTGCCCCCCATGAGGCTGTTGGTCCTACGGCTGGAATTGCAGAGCTGTCTGTCAGGGGTGTGGAGTGAACATTAAATTGCCAGCAGCAAATTTCTGCCCCCAAATAAACCTCAGATGGTCAAAATGCATCTAGATTTCTAATCCCATTAAACAGCTTCATGACAATCAAAACACGCTGGTCTGTCTAAACCCTCTTCTGCTCTCTAGGAACTTAAGTGAAAATTTTAGGCATAAAATCTGCATTTTCAATTGCTGTTCTTCTTAACTTTATCTTTAATCCAGATCTTATTACTGCTACTGCAGTCACTCACCCAGTCAAGTAACAGCCCTGAGAAATCTGGAGGTTAGCAGTGCTCTAGCAAGTTGTGAAATGCAAAGGACAATTTGCACAATGCAGTGCTAAAGACGATGTAATAGAGATCATCCTACTTAATAGCCTGTTTAAATCCTTGACAACTTACAATAGTAGATCACTCTCTTCTGAATCCCAAGTTTAACTTCTCCTGCATTGTAATTTTATAGGGAGAAGAAGTGGGTGACAGTTGGCGACACATCCCTAAGGATTTACAAATGGGTACCAGTAACAGAGCCTAAAGTGGATGATGTAAGTATCCTGCAGTATCTTGCTTTTTCCACATGTAGATGCTCCTGTTGAAGCAAAGTTGAAAGAAATATTCTTTGATTTTCACCGAGCCTTTAAGCTGAGACTGGTGTGGGTCTTGCAAGCTCCAGGGAGATGCTGATCTCTACAGCAAGTGATGTTGATGGGTCAGTGTGTGACAGTCTCCCCGGAGTCAGCTGGGATCAGTTCTCAGATAACTGTTAAACATGCAGCTGAAACTGAGTTTGAAACCTTTCTCTAACTAACTGGAAGGCAGGGAGGGTAAGTTTTGACATGGATTATTTTTCCCTGCTTTCTTTCTGATGATTTAAAGAAAGTAGCTGGTTTGGAACAGGGCAGAGACCATATTCTATGTGTGCATCACTGCTGTTCTGCTGAAAAATAGGTTGCAAAACACTGACATGAGGGTAGGAATATCCTGTGGCACTGGGATCACCTGTATTAAGATGTCCAGCCCAAGTGAACACATGCTTCTGTTGTCATGTGTGTTTTCCCTTGATAAATGTTCTGTCTGTGCATCATGTTTATGTTCTTTGTGTGCACTGTTCATGTGGTGTAAAAATAAGTGTAAAAATCAAAGTCGATAGGATTTACAAACTGGTTTTCAGAATGTAATGTATAAATTGTAATATTGTGATAGAGAGAACACTAACCCACGATACCACAGTGAATTAATGATGCAATAGAAAACATATCCTAAGTTTGATACTCCTTCCTTGGGCTGTCACATGCTTTTACTTTATCTGAAATATGAGTGAAGGCCTATCTGGATGAAAACTTGTACATTAATAGATGTGCAAAATGGTGTTTTTTCAAACAAGACAGTGTCGTGACCTTGTCTTAGTCAGCTCGAAATTTAAGACCTATTTTTTTTATTAGGGTTGTTTTAACTGAGTTTGTTTCTTTCTATACTTTGTTGTCCCACACATTTCAGGGACTGTCAGAGTTGTGGTAAACCTTGGGGGTTCTTCCAGTGCATGGGCAGCATCTCTGTGAAGTTTCCCCTTGGGAATTGGGATACCTGTTCATTCTTTCTTGTTGTCAAATGTTCAGTCTTGATTTTATTATTTGTAGTACATACTGGGGGGAAATTGTGCTATCCATGTGAGAGGGAGTGCAGGGTTTAGGGTATTTAGGCTCATGGCTTCTGGCAGTTGTCTTCCTGCTGTTCAACTGTGCCTGCAGGATGGGTGCAGTGGGACTTGGAAACAGAATTTCTGAGTGAGCTTCTGGAGGAGTTTTCAAGGTCACTGCTGCCCAAAGTCAGGTTCTCTATTATGAAGAGTGGGTTTATATAATGGTCTCTATGTGCAGAGTTTAATTGTATTTCCTGAGCCATCATCTTTAGGTTGAGGCTCCAGATTTGCTGAAATTGGGACACTTGTTTAGGACCAGTTACGTTGATGTCCTACAGTCACATTCTTTTCATTTCAAGTAGAGGCTGTTGTGCAGCTGCAGATGTTGCAGGCTTGATGTTGCAAGGTTTCTGTCCTCTTGCTCTGGAAGTTCTCACAAAGAACACAAGCATGTGTATTTTAACAATAAATATCAGGCAGGGATAATTTCAGCTATTAAATTTTGTTGTGGACATCCTCTTTTATATCCGGTTTCATCCACTGTGGAGGACCAGACAATATATTTGCTTTTCACTAAAATAGGAGAATGGGACCTTCCCTATTTTGAGTGGAAGTTGTCTTTGATTTTGGTGAACAGAAATTAAATTATTTTCCCCCTCATGTGTTGCTCCTAAGACACTTTGACATTTCTGTGCACTACAATTAGCTTGGCTCTTTCTCCTGCTGGTTGTGGAAGGCTGTTCTGGTACCTCATCACTTGGATGGTTAAACCTCTTCAAAAAAGCACTTCTCAGCTTAAATTGCTCATGGTAATTTTCAATATTTCTTTTCTGGCAGAAGTGTCCTTTTTACCTTTAAAAAATGACAAAACCAAACCTGAGAGAGCTCATGACCCCTGTGACCTTTCATTTTGCAAAGGTAAAGAAGTCCACGTGCTCTCTCACCTCTGTTTCATGCATCAGCAAGTAAAATCTGGCTTCTCTGAAGTAAAAATACAATTTAGAAATAAGCTTAACAGTCTGTTTAAAATAGAGAGAAAAGTCCCTCCAGTTATCACTTGTTGAATTTCTTCTGCAGTCTTAGACAGTATTTGATTGTGGTTCAGTTTCTTCCCTCGTTGCAGGACAGTCTCTGTCTGAAAGGCTGGGCTGAGAGCATTCTTCCTGGAGTCAGGCTTTTAATTGTCTCCTCAGCAGGCAGGATCTCCAAAAGCAGTGCAGCTGGCTCTTTTTCCTGTGAGACTGATTACGTCACCTCCTAATTGCAAATGCTGCATCCCTCAGCAGGCACAGATTCCCCACGTGATGGATGCCACGGTCCCTTCCTTTGTCTTAATCCTTGTGGGTTGGGAGCAGGTTGGGACCTACAGTTCACACAGGGCTGTCATGCTTGTGCTCTTTGTTTAGGTCAATCTATTTTTTCTTAATCCATCTTTCAGTATGAATGAAGAAACAGCATTAGTTGTAGAGAAGGAGAAGGTTTCACTTGAAATTGTGAGCTGCTCTCACAGAAGTGCTGGGTGGGGAGGGTTTGACATGGCAGCGTGGATTTCTCTGCACGGCTGTGGTCTCATTTGTGTGTGGTGCCTTTTGTTTTTCAGAAAAATAAGAATAAGAAAAAGGGCAAAGATGAAAAATGTGGCTCTGAAGTGACCACTCCAGAGAACAGCTCCTCCCCAGGGATGATGGACATGCATGGTGAGTGGGAGAAGGTCAGACCCAAGTGCCCTCTTTTAACACTGCTATGAAAGTGTAAACCAACAACCTCAGCTTCTGCATTGCTCTGATATATGGGCTTGAATCAAAGTGAAAACAGCATCAAATACTGACTCTGTGTGTTGAAATCAGTTTAAAAGTACCTTGGACTTCTCTTCTGTGGATTTGCTAACAGTTATTTAAATGCCATTTATATTTGGGCTATGAGTGTGAGGGAAGAAATATTGTTAGTGGAGCTAAATATGAAAATAAAATTAGAAATATCTGTCATTCAAAGCATTGCACTCAGGTGAAGTAATAATTCTGTTGAGTTTGCTGCTTGAAGAACCAAAAGACCCCCAAAGCCTCAATGGTACCTGCTATAATTTAGGCAGGTTTTGTACTTATTAACTTTCTAACTGATTTAAGGTCAAGAGAATTCTTCAAGAGCCAGGAAAGTGAGCTCTGGTTCTGTGGTACCTTCCTTCTGCTGCAGCTTGATGAAATTAACTGCTCAAGAAAACATTTTTTGTTGGCCAGTCAGGCACTATGAGGTCAATTTTATTTCATTAAAATTTTTTTTTAAATGTGACTTTTGAGTGTTAGCCTGGTGTTTATTACAGAGCAGCTTGCACAGCTCAGCTCAGCTTCAGGTTTTTACCTTCTGGGTGTTTGGATAACAATTATGGCTGAGAACTCAGCACTGTTGGAGCTGATAAGAGAGGATCATGTTTTAGTGGGTTGTAAATTTTTAATTTCAGTTTTATTTGCATTTGTGTTGCCTCATGGTTGCTTTTTGCAGTGCTGACAGCAAGTGTGGGCTTGCAGTTAAAGGAGTGAGCAGGGGTTTTGCAGATCTGGATTAGTTTTTCATCTGTTTCAAACCTTTTAACTTTTGCCTTGATCAGATCATTTAATTTTTTTGAGTCTTGATTCTCCCATCCATGAGGTGAATGTACTACTTGCATTTATCACCTGTGTTTTTAACTGTACTGTACTGTAATTTCACAGTGTACAGTTTTGTGATAAAATTAATCTGATCTGACTTCAGGCTGCTCTGGAGAGAGGTGGTCCCACCAGCAGCTCTGTGTTCCTGAAGTCCTTTGGGATGTAATAGTTGTACAGATGCAGAGGGAGGTGGAATGACTTGTATTCCTGTAATTTAATTCACAATGTTTTGCAGGCTTAGTTTTCTTTAGGGAGCAGGAACTTCCCTCTTGGATATCCATGGATGTTAGTCTGGCTTAAAGGAAGCTGTACCCCACTACTATCCATAAAATAATAGCTGAGCTACTTAAACCACTGTCACAGGGAGAGGGCACAGAGAGAATATTTCCTGTTATCTACACATCTGTGCTGCAGAAAATTCCTGTGATCCAAGTCTTTGAGAGCTGAAGAATATTCTGGACAATTATCACTTAGAAACTATTGATAGGGACTGGATGTTCCATTTTACCTGGAAGGGGTTTTGGGTTGGTTTTTTTTGACCTTCAGGACACAATTCAAAAAGTATCTGCTCATCTAAATGTGGGAGAGATGGGTATTTGTAAATCTGCAGCATGAACTTACTTAGCCCTGTGTTATATGAGACCATCAGTTGATCTGGTTTACTCCTCCTACAAAATTCTGAGATCTTTGGGATCAGATCTGAGTAAAGCACTCTTTTATTTTAATGTATAAAATCAGTTAGAATTAGATTTTTTGGTAACTGCTTGCAAACTCCACGGGCTGTTGTGGAAAAAAGTTGGATGTGTAGTGTGAGTCTAAATGATTGGAGTTGATCCCTAATGAACTAAATCATATCATGTGTTACCAGGGAATAATGTAGAAGAATTAAGGTGTGCTCAAATTTTGTTGCTTTTCAATCCTCTGTTAACAGATGACAATAGCAACCAGAGCTCAATAGCTGATGCTTCCCCAATAAAACAGGAGAACAGCAGTAATTCCAGTCCAGCACCAGAGCAG
The DNA here is from genome assembly GCA_013399225.1 of Rhipidura dahli. Classification (NCBI taxonomy): domain Eukaryota; kingdom Metazoa; phylum Chordata; class Aves; order Passeriformes; family Rhipiduridae; genus Rhipidura; species Rhipidura dahli. The sequence continues at coordinate 220,366 of VXAC01000636.1, read as the reverse complement.
AACTTGGCAACACAAGCAGACGGCACTGAAGTCAAGTCTGACGAAACTCAGGCAGAGGCAAAGGAGCAGCCTGGTTCAGAAGGTGAGCTGGGAGTGCCATTTGAAAGCCAAACAAAAAAAAATTATCCTTTAGTGTGTTATTTATTTGCTTATCCACTTTAAGAACTGGAAGATAACAATTTGAAAGAAATGGTTTCTGAATTCTCAGCATTTATGTGAAAATAGGCCACGGTTTTTCTGACCTACTGGTGATCTTTCATAAAACTGGAAAGGTCACACTGACATTCAGGGTCTTTTCAGAGAGAAACAAGCAAAATACTTGTGTATTGTTCTCAAATCTCAGCCTTGAAAAAAGAAATAATTTAAAATCATCTTTGAAATGGCTGCTATGATGTAATCACACAAATCCTGGAAGGTATCATTTTGTGTAGATCTCTAAATGTTTGCTCTCTAGTGTGACAGTAAAATAGAGGTGAGATACTTTGAAATTACTTTTTTAATTGGGTAAACTATAATGCAAGCTTTCTTTTCTCTTAACCCTGCCAACTTCTTATTCAAAAGTTATAGCTCTGAGTTCTGTCCTAGTTTTCTAAAAGCATTATAAGATTCTATTGCAGTTGTGCACAGATTAAAAATACATGTGGGTTAAGAGATTGTTCTGAACCTCACTCTTTAAATGGTATTTTGGGTAATTGAAACATGCTCTGTATTTATATTCTTGGAAAGATAACTTTCTTTGTCCTATTATAACAGATAAAAGATGTCCTTAACACCATTCTAACGATTTGGTTGCGGAATTCTTCCCATACCAAAGCAATTAAATTATGCCCTCCTGATTTAGTTCTTCACTCAGTAGATCCACTGAACAATTTATAGAACTTTTATCTTGGTAATGCCAGAGTGGTTAAATATATTAAGTGTTGTCATTGTTAACTGGGGTTAAAATCTGACAACAGGACCATCACCAAATGGGAATAAATCAGAACACCATTTCCTTCAAAGAAAATCTCCATTTGCATATTTGGCCACAGTAAACAGTGAGGATTTACTCCCAGGTCTAATACTGTCTGAACCTGCTTATGTGAAGCTGCTACATAGCAGACATGTTCCCCTGGCTAAATTTAGGTTCAGGGAAAATCATACCAAGTCCTCTGGATTAGTTCCAGAGCCAGTTATTGTAAAATGAAAGGGAGACATAATGACCAAAAATGCTTGTTAATAATGTGGGGTTTTTTCAGTTGGTTAAATGCTGTGTTAAATAATTTATTAAACATTTATCTACTTTTTTGTGATCAATCAGAACCCTACAGTTGGGACATTATTCAGCTGGACTGGGTTAATGACCTTGCACGTCTATCTCATGTTACTCCACTGAAATCAGGGAGGTTCCTGTAAGCCAGTTTGGGTGGTCAGAATTCTTAAATAAGGTGGATTCAAAGCATTCTGCTCTATGAACAAGTCCTGCAGGTGTTGGAATAGCTTGAGGTTTGGTGGTTTAAGGTATGGATCCCCTTGCCCAAAGGTCAGCAGCAGCCTGAGTGTTTCATCAGGAGCAGCTGGAAGAGAACAGCGGTGATGAGCTGGCTTTGTCACCAGGAATGGGCACGTGGCAGAGTGCTCCTCAGCTCAGTGAGTGCTGAGACACACACAGCAAAAATCAAAACTCAGATTTCTTTGGACCCTTGGGACTGGTTTCTTTATCAGCATGAAGATGCTTTTCTGGTGAGACATGGACAGGAAGAGAATTCTGCCCAAGTTTGCTGAATGTGATCTTTGAGATGCTCATCATGGGCATCACTTTGTCTTGAATTCAGAAATGCTTGTGATGCTTTTTATACAGTACACCACAAAAATAGCCATTACTCACTGGTTATGGCATCTTCATTAACCAAAGCTGTCAGGCAGTTTTGTTTGATGTTGAATTTCCTTCGTCTGGGATAAATTCATATGTTCTTTGGGTCATTTTACATGTCCCTGTCCCCTCTTTAAGTAAATGGGTGCTTTAGACTTGAGTCTTCTGTAAGTCTTGTTTTGAAAGAGAGAAGGGTTTAAAAAAACAACCAGTCATACAGAAAAAAATAACTCCCAGTGAAAGCTGGAAGCAAGTAACAGCTGTAATAGGCTGGAGGACTTCTTCACACCTATGCACCAGAATTAAAAACTTAGTTGTTAAGCTAGTTAACTAAATTTCTAAATTCAATCTCAAATGTAGTATCAAGCAAAAAAATGGATTTTAAATATATGTCTGAATTTTGATTGAGGTAACTTTATTCTCTCTGCTTAACCACAGGTTTTTAGAGCCATTAGTTGTAACAACTCAGTCCTTTTGCTTCTGGTTTAAAGGAATTCTCTTGCAGTCCAGACTTGTTTGCTGAGGACATCCTGTGAGGCTATGCAGGAGCTTGGCTCCCTCTAGGGTCTGATCCCGGGGTCTGTGCTCCAGCAGCAGGAAGGAAAAGCTCTGGCAGCAGCCAGGTTGTCATCCTGGAGTTTGAGCTTAATTCACCATGTTCATACACTTGTTATGTGTGTTGTTATTAATGGTTATAATGTGGGTGCAATGTGTGTGCTGGGGGTGTTGCTGATGGGAAGACACCCTGGAAAGCTCCTGCTGAAAGCTTTCATTTGTTTAAAATTATTTCTTGATATTTCAGATACCTCTGATGAACAGAATTCACAGTCCTCAATGGAGAATTCCATGAATAGTTCAGAGAAAGCAGAAATTCAGTCCTCTGGAGAAAATGATTTAATTACAGAGGCATCTAAAAACTCTCAGGTAACTTCCAGTGCAAAAGTTAGATTCCATGGATCTTGGAAAAGTCTACTTTTACTTAAAATCAAATGTAAGGAGGACAGTTATGTATTTCCAATAATTTCCAAAGTGAGGACAGTAAAGCAGCTGTAAAGTATTAAATGTGCCTGTGCCTGGTTTTGTGGTGCAGGTGACTGGCTGCTTGAATCTCACAGGATTGCAACAGTAAGACCAGATTGGTCTGATGGATTTCTTGATTTCTTAAATCAGACCATGTTTTTAAGGGAATATTAACATTTTACATTAATAAATTGCTTGGAACAAACCTACTGGACCCTTTGAGGACCATTCAGAAGTAAAACACCTTCTATAAAGGTAAATGCTTGCAGCAGTCAGGAGAGTTACTTGTGGATATTTGGGTGTTTTCTCACTGAAACACTGAAAAATTCTGGGTGGGTGGGAGGAAGGAATTATCCTTGCAGTTGTGCCCTTCTCAGGGCAGGACAAGTCCAGATCCTTGGGCAGAGCACTGCTTCTCCTGGTTTTCTTGTGGGTCCTCACTTTCAGTGCACCCTCCATCGAGGCTGTTCCTTGGAATATTCACTGTGGGTTTTAGCCTGGAGCTAGAATTTTGCCCTTTGTAGATGTGCAAAGATGTTGAGGTAAGATGTAAGTAGAGGAGTGACTCAGGCAGCAGTGGGACATGTTCTGGCATCCAGGGATGCTTTGTTTGGGACACATCACACACCAGGGGATTTGTTGGTGCTGTTTGTTTGATGTTTGTGGTGCCTGAACTTCAGTGCAATGATAACGTGGCTGTTTTTCTTTTCCCCCTCATTAAGGACTCTGAAGGAGTGCCACCTTCTAAAAAGATGAAAGTAGAGGCTTCCCAACAAAATGTTGAAGAGATTTAGACTATAGATTTTTCTGGTCAGTTTTTATGTAAGGTACATCAGTGGGCTTAATTATAGAACAACCTTACTTAAGCATCTTCTCTTGGATGAGGACAGAACTCCTAACTTTTCAAGTTACCAAGCAAAAATCCAAGAAAGCCTAACAAAGGTTTAACTTCTCAGACACTGAAAACTTTTTCCTGTGAAACAAACATTGAGAACTTTTAAGTTACTGTCTCTGAAATGGTTGGAGTAAACAACTCAGGAGGGGTCTACGCACTGTTTCTAAAGTCAAAATTACAATTATGTTGCTGCTGTATTTTTTTTTTTCATTTCTCTATTTAACATTGTAAGATATTTAAGGATGGTACAGGTCAGGTATTAGCTTTCATGTGAAGTTCATTGTTCTGGCGTGATGTCTGCTTTTGTTTTGTGCCTTGTGTTCTGAAAACAGTGCTAACTTTTAAAAGTTGTTTTGCAACTGTCTCCTTTGCAAAGTGGCCTATGTTTGCAAAATGCCATGTAGTAAGGCTTTTTTTTTTTTCTTTTTCTTTTTCGTTTGGGGTTTTTGTTTCTTTTGTAAGTTTTAAATCCCTGGTGCTTAAATTTTTAAACAACTACAAATCAGGAAGCCATTTTCACTCTTGGAGTCCAAGGAGAAAAAGGAGCTTGATATTTTATTTTAGCAGCTATAGTGGAGATCTTTTATTGAATGCATGGCATTCGCAACTGTAAATTTGGTCTTCTAAATACTTAACTTCATCAGAAGTTAACATGATCTGTTTACCATTTATAGTCCAGATCTGAATAGATTCTATAACACAGGCACTTAAAATACTTACGTATTAGGTCCAGATCTCTGTACTGGGTACAACTTGCTTTACAGAAAAGTTCCACTATGTACATAAATAGGATCAAAGGGATTGATGCACAGTGAGTTTATTTTCAATTGGTCTTTTTTGATATCATGTTTTCACTGAACTGGATTTCATTGTACTGTTTCATTACGAGATGTTTACTTCTATGTTCCAGGAAAATACTGTATGGGGAGGGGGGTTCCTTATTCTCTTTCAGCAAGTCTTGTAAATAAGCCTTGTTGTTTCCATAGTCCGGTTCCTAACGCCAGTTAGGAATGTTCCTTCTCTTCCAATTACATCCAAGTGTGCTTATGCTAATTAACCTAATGGAAAAGGCACAAAGGTAGGTGCAGCTCCCCTCAAATTCCTGGCAAGCAGAAGCGTGGAACCATCTGCATCAGGTCACGAGGGTCTGGTCTTCCAGTGGGCTTTGTACTTCCAGGGAATAAACCCCCAGAGTGGGTGGAAGCGCTGATCTGCCACTTCCATGCACACACATCCATCCGTGTGTACACAACGTGCTGCTGGGTCGGGCCCTTGCTCTGCCTTCTCCTGCTGTGGGAGATGGAACTTGTCATTTACAACACGATCTCACAGCTCTGGGAATGGTTGCGTGTAGTTTGTAAGCTGAAAAACTGTAAATACTTTTTTAGACAGAAAAACAAAAAAAGTTGCTTCCAGTTGATGACATTTTTTCATAAATTAGGTCTTTGTGAAGCTTATTTAGGTCTGAATTCTCCAATAGTGAAAATGGCTTGCACTTAGACTACTGCATTACGTTTGCTATTACCACTTTATTAGGAAAAAATAATGAGGAACTGGGGGGAGGGAAAAGGGGAGGGAGGAGTGGGGAGCCAATACTGACCTTCCATAAGATGTTTGTAGGATTGAACCCCGATTAACCCATGACACTCAACTTTTCCTTTATGTTGAAATAAAACACTTTGGATTTTAACTGAATAAAATCTGATTGCAAATCATTCATGAAAACAGCGTGCTCCCTAATAAGATTTTGGGATTTCTGGTCTGATCATGAAGTCCATTAACATTCTGAAAATAAGGAAATGAGGAGCCAAAAACTGAATTTGCACGATATATGCAATGAAACGGTAGAATTCTCTCTTGAATTGTGTGTATGCCTAAAATGTGGATAACTGGTCCATGATGATTGATTTGTATGTATATTACATTCAGATTTAAGTGATATTTTGTGAGAAGTTCTATTGATATATTAAATGGGCAAATCTAGAAAGATTCAAACTTTTAAATATTTTTGATTTACTAGCTTTTCGTTATTCTTAATGCTAAAACAAAACAAACTGATGCCACCTTTGACAAGCAGTTGTGTTTACTAATCCCTCTCTTCAGGTGCATCGCAGCAAGTTTTTAATTTTCATTTTGTAGATGTTTCCAAGGGAGTAAATAGACTTTTCATTTAGGAACTAATTCCTGTACTTTAGGAAGAAATAAAATATATAAATAGCACTAAAAATACCTCAAATTTTTCATTAGATAGAAGCATTTATTGGCATTATTGACATCAACAGGTTTAATTATAAACTTCCTTTTCTCTCCTGTGGCTTCTGCTCAGAACTGTTCATTGTTCTGTGGCTAATGAGACAAGGCATCATAACCATCTTCCTAGAGGCTTTATTTCTGAGGTAGAAATCCTTTATTTACAGCTTCTACAGAATGCATTCAGATCTTTTATTTTAACCAGAGATTCTAGTGACAACAGACAACTGAACAAGCAGATAGATTTGGGTTCCTTAGACCTGTTATTGTCAGTCTCTGAGGGAAGAGACTTAGACATTATCTGGTATAAAGAAATCCAAAATAGTGTATAAGACTGTTATTAGTCTTTTTTTGAAGTGCCTGATAACATTTATGGGCCAACGGATGTGACTGAACACATTTTAATGCCAGAAAGTACAGATGGGACCAAACCAGAAAATGGAATTCAAATCCACCTGAGGTTTGAAACCAGATCTAAATCCAGCTTTTTTTGGCTTGGACCTATCTCTACCCAAAACTTGTTTTATGAACTCACTGTATAAGGGTTTATTGAAAGCATTGAGAGGTGGAGCAGGAGGAGAGATGTCATTATTTTCAAGATGACTGAAAGTTCTCATACAGCTGACGTTTTAGAAATAGTGCAGATATCAAGAAGTGCTTCCTTGCTACAATGCTGAATGTTGGAGCTTCAGTTACAAATAAATAAATAAATAAACAAAAAAAAAAAAAAAAAAGGAGAAAAAAAATAAAAAGAAACTAGAAGCAAGCAAGTAATTTAGCTGAGTTTGTGGAACACGTGGGAAGGCCTTCCGGATAATCGATTTACTCAGCCAAACATTTTATAGCAGAACTATTCCTTGGAATTTTTATGCTTGGGGAAGTAGTTGTTAAACATTCCAAAAAGTGCTGGCACTTAGAAAACAACAAAAAAAAAAAATCAACAAGGCAGTATAAAATATCGGTTTTGGGTGGCTATCTTCATACAGAAACATTGTCATGTTTTGGAATGTTCTTTATATCTAAGGGCCTGTTAGAAGGTGTAATGAATTTTGTTTTCTTCAATACCTAATCGTTTTCCATCTTATGATTTGTGTGTGTGTGTGTTGTACAGCAGTATAATTTTTCACTTATTTATTCCATCGGTAGTTATGGTTTGTACAATGTACAATGGTTTCATTTCAAAATAAAATAAAAAATCACAACATGAATGCTGTGTGAATAATTTTTACCAAGAAATTTAACCTAAGTTTGGTTTGTTTTTTTTTTTTTGGTTTTTTTTTTTTTAATTTGCAATAAATTTCTGGTTTTATAAATGGTGTTTTAAATTGTGCATTCTCTGGTGTTGTCTTGTTTGGTAATGTGCAAAATGATCTACCTTTGAGCAGTCCAAAGGTGTCTTGATAATTGTGGGGTGGGGCAGGGGCAGGTGGTGGTTGTAAGAATAACAAACAGATATGGCCATCGCAATTACAGCAGTCTGCAGAATCATTGGTAATTTAAGATAATGCAAGTACCAAATTCCTGGTTTGGTGCTCGGATAAAGTGTTGTGGTAACTTCAGTTGGAGGGGGGAGGGAAGGCAGATTGTGGAAACGTGCTTCACTTTGGAAACGAGCTGGAGTCTGATGCTTGCAAGGATAAAACTCCGGAAGAGTTTTGGAAAGATTCATTACATTCAAGATGGATATAAAGTGTCCAGCTTATTTTTAGTGTTCCGTGTGCTCTGTCCCAAGGTGGCCTGGAGTTGTACAGGCAGCTGGACTGGGCTGCTGGCTCTGGCTCCCAGAGGGGCGAGCTCCAGTCCTCTCCCACCTTGGCTCTGTTGCCTCCCTCGCATTTACCAGGGTGCTCGTAACATCCTCACCAACTCCTTAGGGGAGGAAACTATTTTAGTTTGGTTTTTTCCCTTCTCCAGATTAGTGAATTAAACCAGGAGAGACGCGTATCAAGGAGTTCCATACGGGGTGGAACTGGAGAGAGAGGAAAGGACAAGTAGAAGCAAGGCTGTAACTCAAGATGGGTCCCAGGAGGAAAGGCCTCTGAACAGGTAAGGCTGGTGCCAGGGAGTGAGCAGCAGCAGCCTGGAGCAGGGCATGGCTGGAGGTTGTGCCTGTGGTTTCCTGGGAGCAGGACAGGCACGGAGCTCCAGCGGAGTGGGGCACGCACGGCTGGGCTGGGCTCCCGCACTCAGCCCCGGCCCAGGCTGGGAGTAAGATTCCTTGAGCTCTTTCCCTCATCAATATGGGAATCATCTTCCTGTCTGTAGATTCGGGAGGATAATCTCACCACTAAGTGGTGTGGGATATACTGTGGGCATTAAACAGCTTGGATGTCTCTATTCAGTGTGTATTACAGTTGAATTCTGAGTCCTCCTCCTGTGCTAAAAGCCTATTTCAGGGAATTTATGTTGTTCCTTGAAGGAACACCTTCACAAGCTGGTGGCCTGTGTTTCACCTTGCACTGTGGGTTGATGAAAAACAGTAAGAAAAGACACACTCAAAAGATGCTGTTGGCCTCTCAGTGCTTCCCTGTGCATCCTGGAATTCCTCGCTGTGGAGGAGGAGAGGATTGCTGTCAGTATTGAACTGTTACTGATCACCTAAAAGCTCATCTTAAAAAGGCAAACCAAGAGATCTGTCTCCAAAATAAGTGGATTTATTTTTAGGGATGCCCCTTTCCTTGCACCTGGCAGAGGAGAAAACCCTGAACTTTCATTAAGTTAGTAGTTGTAGCTTAAGGCTGCTGCCCTTTCTTTAAATGATGGTGTACTCCTAACTCTTCCTAGAAAATGGCACTGCTACCTAATGACTTTAACAAGTGACCCCTCTTTTCTTACAGGAGGAAACACGTGGGGCTTGCTTAGAGTTTAGTGAGGTCAATGTACAGGCTGTTGTCATGGAAGTACTTTTTACAGTGCTGCCACTGATGCGATTTTTTTAGCTCGTTTAGTTCTTAACAAACTACATGGGAGACTTTTAATAGGTATTGTTAGACTGTGAATGTTGTTTTGAAATGTTATAATTTTTTTTTGTACTTCAAATATTCTCAGAATGCCTTGCTGAGAGGCAGCACTTTATTTTTCTTTTTTTAAAGCAGTTGTTAATATAAGGTAGCAATAACCAGCTTTGAAGCTAAATATGACAGGCCTTTTCTTCAGAATTTGAGTCATATGTGATGCTGACTAAGAGCTAAATGCTGGTTTTGGTTTTTAAAGATCTGAGACAGCTCTCACATGATGTGATCATTCCTTACTGTTGCTTTCATATGTGGAGAAGTGTTTGACCTACCACTCCTCCCCTAAACACAGGGATCAGCCTTGATTCCATGCTAATGGGGAATGTCAGATCATTGCATGGGCGTAATTGGGATATTGCAGGGATGCCTTTTCTCTCCTCACCCAACACCTGCTCTCAATCTCTTAGGTCTCCCTTCATCTTATTTCTAGTTTAACATACCAGAAAAAGTAGCATGTGGCTATTTAATATTTGGAAGATTTTTCCCTCCTGAAGGTGACTATGTAGAAGAGCCTTTTTTTTTTTTTCATTTTAAGTGCAAGGTCCTAGAACTGAAATGATATATGCAATTAGTATAAATGGTCTGGAATGTGCATCCTAGGATCTGACTGCTCTCCTGGTCATGGAGGTTTGCACTACAGGGCAAGTTTGAGATCTTTTCTCTTGACTTTGAGTACAGATACATACATGTATGGAGTTTTGTGCTGTAGGATGATGCTCTCTCCCCACACTGGCCCTACTGCCATGCTTTTATGTTGACCTGCAGGATCCATTGCTTCCTTTATGCTTTTGAGAAGGATCAAATCCGATCTTGACTTCCCCTGGAACAATTGTGGTTTCTTTTCATGTGGCACCGAGCAGGTACTGGGTTAGGTGTGAGCCACCAGCCTGGCAGCAGAAGCTCCATGTCCTGACCTCTCTGTGACTCTGCAGGTTTCCAGCTTCTCTGGCTGCCCTGGCTTCTTGCAGACTGCTTCTGGAAAATAAGAAGCAATTTAGTGTATTAAAGACACTTCAAGTATTTCTAGTGCAATTGCTCTGTGAACGTTCTTCAGCCAGTTCTGGGCTATCCTCTACCTCTCGTGCATCACAGTGCCTTAAGTTTAGGGATGTTTTCCATAATCGTTAGGGCTGGAAGGGACCTCTGGAGATCCCTCAGTCCAACCCCTCTGCCCAGGCAGGGTTACCTGGAGCAGGTGACACAGGACCGCATCCAGATGTGCTTGGAAATCTCCAGAGAGGGAGAATCCGCAGCCTCCCTGGGCAATTCCAGTGCTCTGCCACCCTCAACCTAAAGGAGTTCTTCCTCACGTTGAGGTGAAACTTTTTATGTTTCGGTTTGGTTTAAAAAAAAAAAAAAAAGTCGTGCTGGATGGAAGTCCCCGCTGGATGCTTTAAATCAGCTATCCTCAGGAGCGGGGACATTTCTGGCGGACGGCAGCAGCAATGCCT
>VXAC01000636.1:116810-209872 GCA_013399225.1 Rhipidura dahli | reverse complement strand
CTGTCCCCCCGCACGGAGCCCGATGAGGACTCGTCGGACACGGACGATGGCGGAGCGTCGCCGGGCGGGGGGCGGCGGTGCGGGCCGCGGCGGGGGCAGCCCCCGGGCCCGCAGATCATCCACTCGGGGCACTTCATGGTCTCGTCGCCTCACAGCGAGCACCCGCCCAAGAAGGGCTACGACTTCGACACGGTCAACGAGCAGACCTGCCAGACCTACCAGTTCGGGGCGGCCCGCGGCGGCGGCGGCGCCGGCGGCCGCCTCAGCATCGACGCGTCCCTCACGAAGCTCTTCGAGTGCATGTCCCTGGCCTACAGGTACCGCCGGGGGCCGAGCGGCCCCGGGAGCGAGTCCCGGCCGCGGGGAAAGCCCCAGCTGGGCTGCGCGGGGGGAACGCGCCGGGGCCGTGTGAGGGGCGGGGGCGAGGCCGAGCGGGGACCCCTCCGGCCCGACCCGACCCACACGCGGGGGTTCGGTGCCGCTTTTGTTTTCAGGCGAGCTGGGGGATCCTGGCGGGGGCTTTTCCGCAGGCCTGAGGCCCGTGGTTCGGGGTGAGCAGGGGGCTGTCGCTGCCCCCCCCCAACCCGCCGTGAGGGCTGAGGGTTTGGGGTCCCGCTCGCCCCGGCCGGCTGCTGGTGCCGCTGGAAACCCTCAGCATCCCGCGGCCAGGCTGGGAGCCAGTGGAAGCCTCTAGTGCTAAATAGAAACCCTTAAAGGGCGAAGTGCCCCGCTCGATGCGAAAGCCGGCCAATTTTCCTTCTTCCCCTCCCCAAATTTTATTTTTATAACGAAGTCAAGCAAGCGGGCTCTGTCGCTGTTTCCTTTGTTCCTGTGGTGGCTGCAGCTGGCAGCAGCACTTCCTGGGTTTATCTGCACCTTTTGCTCAGACTTCAGTTGTGCTTTTCATCTCTTCAATAAGGCGTTATATTCACATTTATCCCCTTTGTCTGTCATCCAAAATGGAGGCAGAGCTGTGGAATAGAAGTGTTTTGGAAAGATGTGTGTCTGCTCGAGTCTTTTGTTCCGTGTGATATAGCAGAAACCGGATCCAATCTGATGTTCTCTGCTGAGCGTATTTTGGAAGTTGATTAAAAGGGCTGATGGAAAATGCCTCTTGGCATATCAGCAGAAATATTTATTTTCATCTATAGGAGCCACATTAGCTTGCTAAAAGAAAATTAACTTTGCCCACCCCAAATTCCCCTATTTAAGTATTGCTCAATGAAGAGGAAACAGTAGAACTATCTGTTCTGTACAGTAGCGAGAAGATGTAAGTTAATCTTAAAATTTTGATAATACTGGCCAAGCATGTTATTAGTTACTGGAGAGAGACCGAACCTCAGATAAGGTGTGTGCAACAGTGGACATAAGTACTTTGCACCTAGAAAAGAAATAAAAATGTAAGCCTTGACTAAAAATCAATCAATCTGTCTTTATTGTACAAGCTGGGAGGAACCTGCAAAGGAACCACAGATATTATGAAGAACACAACTGGGCATCTGCTCCTTGGCCTCTATCACCTTTATTTTATTTTGTGCTTCCACTAGTGTGTCTTTGGGATTTAGAAACTGAGGAGCACATCTAGTGCAAAGGAATAATTCTGTTACGGTTACTGACAGTACTGAACTGTGATGTAGATGAATAAATTGAGCACCAAATTTATTTCAGAAAAAATAATTTTGTCCTGCTTGCTGGTGATAGCATGAGGCAAGGTGCAGAAAATATCTTCTTAGAGGCTGCCAAAGAAAAGCACATTCTTAATGCTTCTCTCCTTGGGTAGCTTAGGGTTTGCTGAGTTGCAGCCCTGAAGCATCCTGCCCAAATTCAGCCTGCTTATTCCGCAGCTTTGGGATACAGCTTCTAAATCTGCCAGACAAACCAACTGTAAACTTGGATCTAAAAAGGATTACAGTAATTCTGGAAAGCGTGATTTGAGGTGATGAATGGGACAATGAAATGAGAAATGATCTCTTTTTAACAAATGATTGAGCCTGTAGGTTGTAGGTCTCTCTGTCCACATCCTCCTCAGGTTGGATTTGATCTTGGCTGGTTTATGGGGATGTTTTTGTGGCTGTTGCCTCAGCTGTACCTTTCTCATTATTGTCTGTCAGATCCAGCACTGTCAGAACACACAGCTTCTATGTCAATGTTTTCCACGCTGCCTTTGCTGGATAAAAATTCACTCTAGAAAAGAATTGGGGGTGTGGAAACCAACACCAAAATCTGTAACACAGAAAGGTGAGGACATGTGGGTTTTGCTTTGTGGGGGCATGAGCTGACTGCAGAGCTGGGTGACGCAGCCGTGTTAAACACAAGCCCAAGGAAGCTGCTGTAACGGAGCTCTCCGTGCAATATTTATTTACACTTTATGATCACTGCTGGTATTTCAGTGTTAAAAGTCGTAGAGAAGCAGCAGAACGTGCAGTATCCATTAGCTTTGCCGATGGACTAGAAAGCAAAGTTTTTCTAGATTACCTGGGTCATTACCTGGGTCATTACCTCGGGTGGTTTGTTTGGAAGTGACCAAATTTATGCTGGATCACGGATTCGTGGTGTAACCTGGCCTCTTTTAATTGTGCTGTACATTTTTTTGAGTTTGGCTTTGTGCTGTTAACGATCAAACTTTTTATGATGAAAAAGTTATTTCTGAGCACCAGGGAAGTGATTCCCTCATGCCTTTGAGCAATACAAACCAACATGATTCTAATTTTCATCACAGCTGTTTCAGTCATATATCCAGTTGCGCAGCTTGAGAAGCCTCATGTCAGATAAGCCATTCCAGAGGGAGAAATATGCCTGTAGCATACTCCCCTGTACAGTGAGCAGATTAAAACAATTTTTTAAATTAATAAGTGACTTATAACCACTGGGGTTTACAACAGGTGTCACGTGGGCTGTACTTTATCTAAATGTCACCTGTTTTTCTGATGAGATTGATTGTGGGAGCTGTACCACACTGATAGATGTAAAAGAACACTGGTTTTCCCCTTTTAGCCCCACATCTCAGCTCTTTAAACCAATGTGACCTTGCAGACCTTGACACGTAGGTAGGTAGAATTGACCTGTTGCAGGCAGGCCACTTTAAAGTCAAAAACGTCTTAAAAAATGTGCTTCTCAAAATGAGAAAGACCTTTGACACTGCTCATTCTAATGAAAAACTGTGCTCCTGGTTACACAACCTACAATATGCAGAACTAAGTAAAATGTTATGCCATCTTGATATTTAATTTAGTAAAGTCCTCTAATAACTTTACCATTATCCAAATAATTACATTACCCAGAAATAACTTCCCAAAGCTGAACTGTATTCAGAAATGTTCTAACAACAGCATCTCATGAAGGGGTTTTTTTCCCTGAGAATGGGTCAGAAGAATTTTTTCTCTTTGTTTTGGAGAATTCTTGTCTCCAGCAGAGGAATCATGTTCAGCTCCATGTAGAATTCAGGCTGAAGACTTCTGTGAGGTGAAAAATTGTGCTTTACAAAAGGGCACTGTAAACCATTTATTGCCCTGAGAGTCTGGAATGTGGGGCATTGGACTTCCCTGTGGAAGGCTCTGCTTTGGGAAGAATGATGCGTAGTTTAAGGCTCAAAACCTGAAATAGGAACTTTTCAGAACTGCATGTGGAGCTCTGAAAAATGCATATTGGGAATCACTGACCTTGTGTTAGTTTATCTCTAATACAGAGAGGTAAATCCTGCTAAAATGACAAATATAATTATTGCAGGGAGTAGGAAACAGAGTGTATTACTCCTGGAAAAATAGATTTAAAACTATTCTTTATTTTTTCTAGGTGTAAAATGGATAAATGACAGTGCAGATTTCAGTTACCCTCAGCCAGTGTGCTGTATACATGCCCTGTGAAGAAATATGAGATTGATGAGGCTCTGAGACCATGTAAATAATTAATTCTGTGTGTGAAGGTTCCCTTCTTGTGCAGTGCTGGGGAGACAATCCTGCAGTGGAGCAAATGGGCTCCTCAGATGTGTGTGGTCATGTACATTGTGTAAACAAAGCACAAGCTTTATTGTAAGAATTATTAATGATACTACTCACACTGGGTGATGTTCTTTTTAAACTATTATATATTATTATGTCAGTTGTTGCCCATTTTAGCGCCCGGTAGGGTAGATGAAGATGACTTTGTGGGCTCATTTATTCTTAAGTAGCCTCAGTTCTCTCACCTCTTAATAAGAGCTTAAGGAACATGCCAGGTGTTGTACTTGAGGTAAGAGTGTTAATGTTGGCATGAGATGCTTGTCTAAAACCCTCTGGATCCTGCTTGCTAAAACTGCACAAAGCAAGAGAGTGGGGTCTGGGAACTGGGACAAAGGCTGCCTTGTGAACAGCTTGCCAGGTCATTTCTAGATTTCATCTCTCCTCTTTAGCAATATGACTCCTTCACTTCATGTAGATGTAAGCCAAAAATATTCCCTTCCTCAGTGGACTGACATTAGGGGTCAGCTTGTTTCCAAGCACCTTTGCCACACATTCTTTGTTAGTGCAGCATGTGTTTGGGGAAGTTCTCAGCAGTGCTGATAGCACTCGGAGATGAAAAACTTCCAGAATTTAGTTACATATTTCTCAT
The DNA here is from genome assembly GCA_013399225.1 of Rhipidura dahli. NCBI lineage: Eukaryota > Metazoa > Chordata > Aves > Passeriformes > Rhipiduridae > Rhipidura > Rhipidura dahli. Next base: position 205,285 of record VXAC01000636.1, on the reverse strand, counting down.
GCTGCTTGTAGAGACTACTCTGATAAAAATACCTATATTCACCCTCTGAATTTAGCCAAACTTGAGCAGAGTTGCTTTTATAAAGTATTTTTTAACCATAGTAAGGGTCCCTTCAAAGCAAGGTTGCCATATGAATTGGGACATTGGTACTGAGCCTCTTACCCTGCTTATGTCAAATGCTTGATATAGTCACAACCTTTTAATCTCCGTGTAAGATGCACTTCGAAATTCCACCTTGACAACCTTGAACCTCAGGATGGTTTGCAGAAAGGTTGCTGAGCTGTTCTTGTCTCAGAGACGCATTTCTTTGCCAAAGTAAACATTGAGTAGTGGTAGTGTGAGATGCCTTGGTTCATGCTAAGGTTTTGGTGTTTTCAGGGCTACAAATGACTACAGGAAGAACAGACAAATTCTGTAGACAGAGGTTTAGATATAGGGACAATTTTGATTGTTTTGCTCCTGGCTATTTTGGTGTCTCTGCAGACTGGTTTCTGTGGACCTGGTTGTGCAGGGTGTTAATATTGAGGTGCTGGGCACAGGAGTCACGTGTTTCATTAAAAAAGCACACTATTGTAATATTTTGATTTACCATTTAATCTACATGTTTTGTTGTAGTTATCATCTTGTGTTTTTACTCAATAAACAGATGTTATTTTCTGGCTTAAATACAACATGGATTTCATAATCATAATTTTTGATGGATTGCTGAAATAGGGAAGAGGGAGCTAGTTTGTCCTCAGACTGCCAGTTCTCAAGAACTTTTGCGTGGTCTGAAAAAATTTGGCTGAACTTTGCGATTTGGCATTATTTTTAGTGAAGATTTTGTGCTGCATGTTTATGATTTTCTTTGAATGGAAACAGAAATTAATGCATTGATTTCCAGTTCTCCCCCCATTACCTGTTTTTATTTCTTTCTGCTGAGTGGCAAGAGGAATCAAAGCCAAGAAACCCAAAATCCAGGTCTTGGCTTTACTCATGTTTTTCCACACACCCCTTTAGTAGGTCACTGAACCATTCTTGTTTGTTACTTTCCCATGTGGGGGAAAAAATTTCCATTCTTTTGGAAAGCAGAGTTGATATTCAGTCACTTGAGCAGCTGCTTATCTGACTGTGTGTCCTTAAGCCATGATTAGTCTTAATCAAACAAAAGGGTATCTAGTGATGCTGCAAGCTGGGAAGGGGTGGGGAGGAATAAAGGGAGCTTTGTAGCCATTTTGAGCTGAAGGCTGGACATTTCTGGGATGTCAGAGGCATTTTGACATGCTTGAAGGAGAGAGTGAACTCTTTTAAGTTGTTATGGGTGGGTGGAATTTTCCCCCTAATAACAGTACTCAGAGATCTGTTGTAAAGCAGGCAGAGTTGAAGGGGCAAGGAATGAGGCTGGAAGCTCACTGAGATGTGGAATAAAATTAAGGGGATCTTTGAGGAATGCATTGAGTGAATTAGGAGGGCCAAGATAAAGCCACACAATGAGCTGGATAGTGTTGATAGAGGCCACAGGGATGGAAACAGGAAAGTAAAAATAAGGCACCACAAAATTCAAGTCAAACAAAGGATGTCTCAGCTGACTGGGTGGATTTGAGCCTGGGTCACAAAGTCACTGAAGCCGTGTGAGTGAGGAAACATCCAGCAGCAGGGGTGGATGGAATGACAGCAAGGAAAGGGATATCTCTAACGGTGGTGGGCACTCTGGAGAAGAAAAGAGGTTGGAGCTGTACTTAGATGAGATCTGATGAAAAGGACAGAGGTGAATGATCCTGATGAGTTGGGGAGAAAAGAGAATGTTGTAATGTTCTGTTCAGGGCAGGAGAAATAATATTGAAAGGGAAGAATATACGGAAAGTAAGGATAGATGATGGAAGGTGTGGCTGCAGTCAGGAAAGTCCAGTGTTTATTCGCTGTGCTTTGATCTGTGATGGGAGAGTTAGATAAGAATTGCTTGATGAGATTCTCTCCTGATAAAGGAGAGAATGAGCTGGATGGATGCAGATACGGAATTCATGGATGATCGAGCAGTAAGATGGGGGCAGGAGATCTGGAGTGCCTGGTTTGGCTCTTCTCATGCTGCCCTGCTGCCTTTTGCTGTTGGTGACAAAGGGTTCTCTTTTAAAAACAGAACAACAACAAAACCTTATCCTTTGAGGAACCTGGACCAGTTTGGGTTTAATCTGGTATTTTATTTTTAATGAACAGACTACAGGCTATATGCTTGCAACTTCCTTTCTTTGTATGCAGAAATTAATTGCATTTACAGTTTCCCTCATCTGCCCTTTGATATCTTAATATCATTGGCACAAACAGTTCTTTAAAGACAAAACTTCTAAGCTACTTCTGAGGAAAAAGACAAGCTTTCTAAACTCTTTGATGGCTATAGAAATATTTTACAGCTTTCATACAATTTTCCTTTTGCTCTGGAAAGGAAACCTTTAACATGTCCATAAAACAATTATGAAGATGATTAGGAAAAGTACTTGTTTCAGTTGCCTCCAAAGAAAATAGAGTTGGTTCTTTGTGTTTCAGACAGTGATGGAAAAGCCTGAATTTGATTGTTTTTAGTGCAAGCTAGAGTTACACTATTGTCACAATTTCTGAGGCAGGAAGGCTTGAAAAACGGGGTTAGGAAAAGCAAGGTTCTTCAGAAATTGCTTCTAATAGTTTTAGTACCAGAACAGAAATTCTGAACACAGTCTTTTCAAATAGTTTTTGGATTTTTGCTAAAATGGGAGTTGGAATGTCATTTTTGGTTGGTTTTGAACATAAAACACGCTGACTTGGTGTCATTCCTGATATAATTAATGTAGCCATCCCTTGGTAAGTAAGGCAGCCATCGCCATGGGAAATGTTCCAGTGTGTGTTTGCCACAGCTTATTTACTTTGTGACACACAAGCACAAAGCTCTTCACTAACCCTTGGTTTCTTGGCTGTTGATCTTAGATAAATCAGTCACTGCTTTTTCCTCCCTTTCTCGCTTCTGAAAATGACCAAAACAGTCTCAGCACTTCAGAGCCCCAGATGTGTGTGCTGGCCTTTTTAAAAGGGGGAAACAAAGGCATGAAGTTTCGTAGTGAGCTGACATGGGAGTCTAAAAGGAAGCCCTGTCAAAGATGGCACTTCAGCAACAAACTTAATAAAGGAAAGAGGATAAATGGAAGAAAGATTTTGGAGGGGATGATGAAGAAGGTATGCAGCTTACTGACTCCTCCCTTAGAAAAGCTACTGAACTGATTAGGAACCCTACAGATACAAATTACTGGGTAATAAAACCAGGCTGATATTTGAAGGGCAATCATAATGCTTCTGGAAGGCAGTGCTCTGCCGAGTGCCCTTGGCCTTTACTGAACTGCCTGAGAAGCACCTGCTCCGTGCCCTGACTCTGGTTCTGAGAGGCATCATTGCTCTCACCAAAAAACCTTTAATATCTGGAGCATTGCTCTGGATTCCTGAGTGTGCTGTTGTTAGTAGCCTTCTGGAGAATCTGGAAAACCCTTTTGTTGTTCCCTTGGGCTTGGAGGTCTAAGTGGTGTGAGCTTCTCTGAACTGTCAAATGGTTAATAGGCATTGGAGGCATGACCCCTTTCTGCAAGAGAGCTTTGTTCAGGAGCTGAATGTGTCACTCTAGGCAACAGGAGGTCCCTGCCCGTTTGGAAACTTACTCTGCAAGCAGAAATGAGGAGGGCTCCTTGTCTGTTTTCCTGCCTCGGCTCGATGCACTGCAGTTGCTAGACTCCACCTGCCTGTGTTATATCTACTGTTGGATTGAGCAGAAGTTTGCTTGAATTCGGTGGGGATAGTGTTTTGTCTTCCTGCCGTTCCCATCCATGGGACAATCTCTTATAGATCTCCTCCAGGCTAATTGCCTCTGAGGAGCAAGTGTTAAGGAGAGCTTGGGTGACACCTCGGCTGTTCTGTGTGGTGTGAATGACTGCAGGGGAATTGCCATTCCCTCTCTGTTAAGCAGATTTCACTTTGTGCCTTAAGGTATGGAAACTCTTGAGTGCTGCTTAAGAGCAAGCTCAGCAGTAGTTACCTTTGTGAAAGATTAGTATTTTTAGTTTGCTGTCCTGCCGTGACATCAGCGGATAATTGAAAATGGGATTGGAAAGGTGTATAGGAAGCCATCCAGGCCTAGGAAAAAGATTCCTTCTCTGGGCTGGTTATCCAGACCATGGCCACTTGCAAGGTGTAATAGGTACTAAGCCCACAGTGTTAGGAGTGGTTCTCAGGACTGCTTAGTCACCTGCGGGACTGTAAGAGAAAAGGTGACATGCCAGATGGAAAGGGCTTGCAGGGCACTGCTTGGATTATCATGTAGCAGGGTATTAGTGAAAGAATCTGATCCACTTGAATTAGTGATATGTCAGTGTGTTTTGGCCAGAATACTTCTGACCTACAGATAACCCTTTGCCATGGCACGGGTTGGTGACCCACCATGATGTGAGGAAAGGGTTCAGCTGTTTAAGTAGCTAAGTACTGTTGCTTAATGAATTGATCACTTTTCCTGAAAAGCACAGAAGAATTTTAATGACTTGTTAAATTTTAATGACTTGTTAGAGAGCTTTTTATCCTTAGTTTTGTGTTTGCAGTAATGCACAGTTAGAGACCTTTTCATCTCTCTACTTCTAGTTTAGTTGATTGATGTAATACAAGGAAGCAGTGAGTACAGTCTTTTTTGCTATATTTAATATCTTTTCTTACTCAATTTTTATATGTGGTAATGTCTTCCTACATACAGAGATAAATACTTTTTTTTTTTAGTAGTGGGAGATTTCTGGATTTCCAGGGGTATCTTTATTGCTCGTTTATACCATGCCAGAGCAAGTAGAGGATATCTTTATGAGTAGAGTACCTGTGTGGTGTTTGTGCTTCTGTTTCATTGGAGATTAACAATATTTCCCTATGCATTTGGGGAACAAAGAGCAGGATTTTGGGGAGGACAGTTCAGAGCATAAGTAGGAGAGTTGACACTGCTTTCAGCTGAAGGAAGGGGGAAGAATGGTTTAGAAATCACCCATAGTCCATAAAAAATTGTCTTTATTTAAGTACAGGGGTCTGATGCTTGTTTCAACTTTGTTTCTGTGTGAGCTTGAAAGGCCTTCTTCCATTTCAGGAGATAAAAGGTGGTCTTGTCTTTGCTGGTTTTGGGTGGGCTTTACTTGTCCTAGGGCTTGCTTGTGAATAAGAACAAGAATTGAAGTGGAGCCTTAAAGGGTGACTGAGGGGGTAAGGAGAAGATCCAGATAACCTTGCTCTTGTTTAATAGGTTTGCCCTTCTTAAGAAAGAGGATTGTTGGTACTGGTTTTGAAAGTGAGATAGGAGCTGCATTGTTTGTAGTTGGGTCATGCAGATCTGGGGGGAAGGTGGCAGCTTGTGAGTGTGACCTGGCCTGAACTCTCCGTGGGGGATGTTTGCTCCTCCCAGCTTTGTCCTGTGCTGCATCTGCCCTGGTATTCTGAGAGAATCCTGCCGATGTGGGTCCTCAGAGGTGCCTGTGTTAAGAGCTTTTGTGAACACCAGAGCCTTTAGTGTCATTAGAATCACTGTGGTGAGTGCAGGACCTTGGTCCTGTGTCCTGCCAGGCGGAGGGAGCAAAGGAAGATAGGTGTGCAAGTGTTTTGTCCTGAGGAGTTTGTGTTGGAGCTTGTACTGCTGCCTAGAACAGATCTGCAGCAGCCCAAGCAAGCAGGAAGAGGCCTTTTCTTTTCACTGCTGCTTCCAGCAGTGGAGCCTGTTACTCCTCACAGATCAGCATGGTTGTTCTTAATGAGAGACATGTCTGCATAACGAGATTCGAGCAAACATTGCAGAAGCATGAAGGAGGCTTTGCTTCTGGAATCTGTCAGGTTCATTGTTTTCAGAACTCTCTAGCATGGGATGTTTACTCGAAATCCCAGCCTCCTTTCCCTCTGCTGCTTTGTTTACTCTCCCTTCCCCCAAGGTCCCATAGTAACTGGTGCTCTGCCTGCAGCAGTTCAAGGAACAGCAGCCGGAGTGACCTTGGCCAGCATGGCTAGGAGACCACTGGCCAGGCTGCAGCAGCTCAGTGACTTCTCTATCCAACAGCCAAACCCTTCCCCAGCCCATGTGAGCTTGTTGTCCAAAACACTCTTCTTGTGCACATCACCCCATCTGTGCCAGGGACTTGGTTGCCTTGGCACCAAAATTGTAATGTAGAGCAAGGGTTAGACTCACTTCAGCCAGCCAGGCTGATGATACAGAGCCCAGGCCTGTGTGGTAGTGCTGGTGTATCTTTGGAGCAGCTGGAATGTGGGGTTTCACAATAGACCTAAAAATAACTCAGGCCCACAGCATTTAGTTTAGTATGTTGATGTGAATGTGAGCCATCACAGGCTGTTCTGCTCAATTCTTCTTGCTGCATCTTGCATCCAGATTTTAGGCTACTTTTTTATCTGTACCATTCTATTTATCCTCAACGTCCAGACCAGTCACAAAGAGAGAAACCAAATGGAGGAAGAATTGTGGAAGAGCTTCTCAGGTCTTTGTGATTCTTCTTTGAAGTCCATGACTGTTCTTGATTATCTTTTCATCATGTATGACTTTTGCTTTTGGTGCTGTGGTGTCACACTTGATTTAGCCTGTGTTAGTTGTGCAGAAGTGATCAAGGTAAAAAAGGAAAGGCATGCACATAAAAAGGAAAATTTAAAAAGGTGGAAAGGAAATACCCGAGCTTGTGGGTCTGGCAGCTGTTAGAGAGGAAGCGCCAAACAGGAAGAGGGCAGTGGAAGATCTTGTTGCATTCCTGATCTGCCAGTCATTGGATATGGGTATTACCTGCTGCCACATTTTCCAGAGCAAAGAATGATATCATTTGTTTTGTTCTTGGATGCTCAGTCTCTGCTCATCCTGATGAATTTCTCTATGTTTATATAGAAGCTGTAGTCTGAGTAAGTTTAGCCATGGCTAGTCAAGCTCTGTTAATAATGTTTACAGTGACAACTGTGCATCAGGAGAACTCCCAGTATTTTGAGTGAGAGGGAACACAGCAAAGTCCTGGTCCTGTGTTGTGGATTCAGGAATGAGCTCTGAAATGTGCTTGTCTGTTAGCAGCACACCAAGGTGTGGGTGTTTCATGTCATACTTCTCACGTTAGCTCGTCCTGTACAGTGTCCAAAGAACGTATCACTGTTTCCCTGTACAAACTCCTGCATATTGGTATCTGCACAACCCAGTCCAGCTTTCTGTTTGCTTGCTAAACATCTCTCCCTGCAGGATGGAGGTTCAAGGAACTTGGATAGAAAATGTGCTGGTGGTGTGCCAGATATGGGAAAGTGCAAAGCAGTGAAAGAAATGACCTACTTGCTTTTGCTCTATAAAACACAGCTTTTGAGAAAGAAAATTGAGTGCAGGGGTTGTAGAAGGGCAAACAGGTTTGCCACCTGGGAACACATACAGAAATGACTTATGGGTTAGAGGATATGAAACTTTTAGAGAGGAAGGACTAAGTCAAAGGATTTGGATATGGTTGTGAAATATTTAGATCCATTACAGCGCCAGAGAAGCTCTTTGCATGTCGTCAGCTTATTTCAAATGAACCTAGTGTTGGGATGGGAGAACTGACTTGATCAGGAATACAAATATCCTCAAGGAGGAAACTGCCCTCACACCGGGTAATTATTAGCAACCATGTTTGACACCTAAAACCTGTTGAAAACAGGAATGGAGATTGTCAAATAAATGGGAAACCAAAGCAATATATCCAAAAGCTGGGGCATCCAAGCCATTACAGTAGTCAACATAGTGGATGTTGTAGTTCTTCCAGTTCACTTCTAGGGAGTGTGTTAGTATACTTGCTAATATAATTTTCCTTTAGAGCTGAGAGGGGCTGGTTGTTGGGAGCTGGCAGGAGCACTGTAGGGACAAGCATGTCCTGTTCTGACCCTTCCCCAGGCATTTGCTCACCCACTGATGGGACTGGGCATGGGGAGGGCTGGACCTGTGGCACCCTGGGTGGGTGTTCTAATGGCTCTTCCTAAGCAGGTGCCAAGTGCTGGAGTAAGCTACACAGTGTTTTAGTATTGACTGAGAAAAAATTCCAGGCAGCATTTGGTCTCTGGAAGCTGCAGATAAGGCCAGAGTGTGTGGCTGTGGCTGCTCTCTGGTAGCAGCCCCGTTCTGTGCTGCTGCCTTCCCTCACAGGCTGCCTGGAGGTGCTGGGTATCCCATGGTCTTGTGAAAGCACAGAGCCAGCATGTTCGTGAGTGGGATGACACTGTGATCTGAGTCATTCCTCCTGTGAGGAAGGGTAATCTGCAATCAGACCGAATGGGAACCAGAGGCATTCCTAAGTCCTGGTCTATCTCTCATGCTGTGTGAAATTGTTAACCCTTAAAGGAAACCATAGGATTGAATTGCACTTACTTTATCAAATCAGCAAATATTACTGAAGAGCACAGCTTAGCTCTGCAAGTAGATGCATAGAATTCTGCAATAAAAGCTAATTCATTACTGTTTCTAATAAAATTTTGGTCTGTGAAGGCTGTTGTTTAGGAACTCAGCATGGATCCCATCTGTTTTTAGTATCCAGTCATACTAGTAGAACCCTCAAATCTCCAGTAAAAATCTTAGCAGAGCTTAAGGAGACTAAAACTTTTATTAGCAGTTTTTATTAGCACATTAGTAGGCTTGGTGTCTGAGCTTGGCATATGTTGATTATAGGCTGGGTGGATGTAGCAGGCTTTTGGAAATGGGGAGACAAATTCTAGGAAATTTAGAGAGGTTGCTTCTCTCCATAGCAATAAACATGTAAAAAGTGTTGTTTACTTTTCACATGAGCATTCCCAAGGAACTGTCCTGTCCCCAGGACAGGACTCTACAGAATGAAGTTTGAGGCTTTTTTTGTGATTTTGGCTCATAGGAAGAACACGGTTCAAAAAAAAAAGACTTGAATGAGGGTCATTTAGTGAATTTGTTGTTGTGTTACTTGTAGTAAGATCTGTGCAAGTGCTGATGCCATCACATGTTTTACTGGTGAAGTCACCACTTGCTTTGGGACATGAACCATCTCAGTCCATTTGAAAGTCAGTCCGGCTGTGTCTTTTAACTGGTGTGCAGGTGAATGGCATGAGAATTTCTGAACCATTTTGCTGCTTGATATTTAATCATGGTGGTTACTGGGAGCAAAAGAGTGATGTTATAAGGGTGTGATGCAATAAAACAAGCTCTTTCTCTGACACTCGCCACATATAGTAAGGTTAAATATTGCTTTATGAAGTTAACTGCTGTGAAACATTCATCAGTGCCCTGTGCTGTGCATAGTTACCATAACCATCATCATTATAAAGTAACAGATCCAACAATTCAGTGGGACTGAAGCCACTAAGGACAGGGTTGATCTCTCCATCTGTGTGTGGGAACCTGGCACTGCCCTTGGCCTGTCCAATCTCAGACAGGCAATGAGAGCCATCTGGGAAAAGTGTGGAGAGGATTATGTGGCATGAACATTAGCTGCTTCCCTACCAGCCCTGTATCCCAATTAATTAAGGAAGGGTCACTCACACAGCCTTTCCTGCATTGCAGCAGACAAATCTTCACAGCTCCCATTTGTTTGACCCAGAAGTCAAAGTTTGTTTTCTACTCTGTGTTCTCTAAATGTTCAACCTTCCTGGGAGTCTGTGGTCTTGGATGGGTGGCTCCTGAGGAGTTTCACTGCTGTATTTGAGATGTGACTGCCCCCATGGCAGGACCATGCCCAGGGCCACGGGATGTTCACCATGAATTGAAGGGCTGGCTTTGGTGATGCGTTGCCAAAGCACTTGTTTGCACGTAGATCCAAGAAAGCTCTGAGTGGAGACTTTTCCAGTGAGTTGTGCATGACCTTTTAGATGCCTTTTTTTTTTCCCCTCTCCACATTCCAGGCTGTTTTATTTTAATTCTGGAAGGAGTTTTCTCCCTGCATCATCTTTCTATGGAATTTTGATTGATCTTTGAGTAGTTTCAGTAGTAACACAATGGTGCCTTTAGCCTGCTTCTGTCTCTTGTGTAGTTTCTGGTTCAGCTTTTATATAAACTTTGAATAAACTGTGTGTGCTGTTGCAGTCTTGAGTCTGTAATAACTGAATTTGGGAATCAGCCTGGTGTTTTTCAAGCTGCAGGGAGCTGGCTGCAGACAGCTGGGATGAAAGCTTTGTCTCACAAGGGGAGAGCTGGGGGAACATCTCTGCTTTTGCAAACCCTTAAGGCACTTTCAGAATAAAATCCCTGAAGTCTTGCAGTATATTTATAGGCGTGTAATGTTGTTCAGAGAATGTTATAGTATCCTCTGCACCAGAAGTGTTGGTTTCATGTTTCTCGAGCATGGTAAACAGCTCTGGGCTCTGGTGCTATGTGTGCTGCTCAGAGAGCTGGGCTGATCTGCCACGCTGATAGGGTTTGTTTGGGTTTTTCAGAAGCTCCATGTGTGAAAAATCTTTTAAGTCCCAGATCATCACATCTTGATCAGTTCATTAATCTAGGCTGGGGCCTTAATGTTCAAAAAGATCCTGACACATTTATAGCTTTTCATACAACAGGGTCCTCACAAACAGCCATCCTTTTAAATGAAAATGGAGGTGTATTGCAAAACCCTGTCAGTTCCTGATCATGTGTATTGGGAAACAGCTCTTCGTAGTGAATATTGTGATTCTGAGAAATTTGATGAAAAGCCAGTGGCAGAAATCGAGTCTTAGGAAGAAGTGGAAAATTTGAAGACATTGAAATAAGTAGGATCACTTCCCTTTATACTGAAGCAGCTCTCAAAATGTCACTTCTTTCCACCATGCTTGAGAGCACAGGAAGCACTTCAAAAAGAAGGAAAACCAAATGTATTGTCAAAGAAGGAAAACCAAATGTAATGATCTGATGTGAAATATATGAACCCAATCCTTGCTAAAGCTCACTCTTGCTGGTAGCATTTCTAGTGTAGGGTGTGTGGCTGGGATATATTTGGCTGGTCTTCTGTCCTTGCTTTGCTGCTGACACACTTTGTGCCCATGGGCAGCTGCTCTCCATCATGGCATTTCAGATTTAGGCAATCAAAGGGGTGGGATTTGCCTTTGAGCCTGGACCTCAGAGCACTTTGTCACTTCTGTGTGTCAGCCTCTTTTTCCATGATGGGGCTTCTTGTAGTTCTTTAAAAAAGTCCTGATTTTTGACAGTGGAAGTGTGTGGCATTTTATAAAGTGTTAATGGTTATATAAAGATACAAAGTATGTGACTTTTGTAAAGGGGCAAAGTTAAGGACAGCAGGGATCAGGGAGAGGTTTTGGGAGGGTCAGTGGTGACAGATGTTGATGGTAAGGCACATTTTCTCAGCCTTTTGGCTGACGTATTAATGACATTACTTAAGCTTTTTTCTTTTCTTGCTGTTCCAGTTCTGTACTAAAGTGAGCCACTGTTGGACAAGTGTCTGAAAAGCAGGAACATTTCTAGAAATATCCTTTGATTTCTGACTGGAAAATGAGAAACTGTCTAAATATTCTGAGTCTTTAAATAGCCACTGGCTGAAGGACACTATAGCCTTCAAGTCTCTGATATTTGTACTGTTCGTTATGTTTGCCCAGTGCTCTTTTCACCCTTTCATAACCTGCATGAAACCTGCATCTGGTGAAGGCATTTCTCAGTGGTCCTTGCTAGCTGCAGGTTGTGTGTGCAGCCTCCCCCTCCACTGCAAACTTTCATTTCTGCAGATTAAGTTAAATTTCCAAGCTTAAAATAGCATTGAATTTATAATATAAATAAATCAAAGTTTCTTGTGGATTTGTTGGGGCAGGAGTATTTGCTTCTGGCACACAGCTGACCTTTCACTTTTCTGTTCCATTTCAGGAGGTGCATACCTGAGCCTGCCTACGTGAAATCAGTCCAGATAACATGTTCCTTGGCAGGTGTTGCAATTCCAATTTGCCAGTGGCTAAATTTGATCTTTGTTTTTATTTTTCTAACACTTCTTAATGCTCATGACAGGGGGGAACTATTTTTCTGGCCCAGTATCTCTGTCTTCAAGATGGAAATACTGTTTTTAAAAGGAGATTAATCAAATAGTGAAGGAGCATTTTGGTTGTTTTAAGATGTTTGATTTAACTTCAGCACAAAGCTCCCTGCTGTCCTTTGTGGTCTGTGGGGAATAGAACATCCCTCCATAACCCTGAGCCTGCTACTGCGGGAGGATTTCAAGTAAGGAGGATGAACCAGGTAACCAAGCAAATGACCTGCTCTAAATCTGTCTTTTAAAATGAGCTTTGTCTGGATTAGTATCCTCAGGCTGCAGCTAGGATTAACTTTGTAGGTAGGAATAGTAAGATGCTAAAATGTGGTCTCCTCGCCAGTCCTACACACATTCATGTTGTGTAGAAATGTTTTGGTTTCTCTTGCCTGCCCCTTTGCTCCAACACACAATGCATATAATCTGATTCTCTGAATGAACCTTTGTTTGGGGAAATACTGTTAGTTTTGGCTCTTGGAGAGCTGAGCTGACAGGCCCAACTCCCCAGCAAAACAGATTGGAGATTAAAAAACAAACTAAAACCACGCCTTTGAAAAAAAATGCTGGGGAGAAGCCAGAAAGTTCCTTTTCTGTGTTGCTGAAAAAGCTAATCTATTTAGCTACTGTACTATCAAATCAGATTTTTGTCCTATTACTTAAATTAAGAGCCTCATTGCCATTACATGTAATAAAGGTGAAATTCTTGCCCTACTCAAAAAATTGTGTGATCATGTACAGGAAGGAACTGGGGGTTGGCACAGAGGAAGTGGGTTTTGAGGCTGGAGCTAATAAGGCAAAAAAGAGTTGTTTTAGCACAAGGGCAGTGGGAATCCATTGCCTAAACAGGAAAATGCAGGACTTTTCTGTAGCTTGTTCCCGTAAACTGAATTGACAAAATTCAGATTTGAAAACAAAATAATTTGTTTACAGCCATAGCACACCAGACTCCAGTAGTCTGTAGAAGTGATTCCTGCAGATGTGCAGTAGCTGCTTTCCAGCCTATCTTCTGGGCTTGCTGGAAATACATATTTGGGCAGCAGGACAGGCCTGTGGAATCTAAACCACAGCACTTGGAGGTTTGTGTTTAAATTCCATGTACCACAGATCTTGGCCAGGTGCTCTCTGAGTGCAAGTGGAAAAAAATCACACCTCCTGAGCTAGGGAGACAAATGTAGCCAGAGATTTTCCTTGTCCCTGAAATCCATGTCCTCCTTCTAGCACTGTCACTCACATGCTTTGTAGCCATGGGCACGTAATTCACTCTTTCCTTATTTTAAGCAGGAGATCCTTAATTCCATCCTCAGAGGGTATTTTAAAGGCTTCTTACTTGGTGCAGCATTTTGTTCACTACAATCCCAAGATTACTTCCCAGCTGAAATTCCTGCTCAGCAACTTTTACACGTCATGGTGTGGAAAATGAACTTAAATTTTTTCTGAATTGGAAAAGGGGATTTTTCAGGCTGATATTTACAGCAAAATCCTGCCTACTGCCTTCTGTTAGAAAAGGATTTAAGCATAAGGCTGTGGTACTGTTGTGAGCATTTCTGAGGGAGATAAAAACTGGGCAACTGCAAGTTGAATCAGAAGCAGCTGAATATAGCATTTGAGCTGTGTAAAACCCCTAAGTTCTATCATACTATACCATGTAGTTTCCATTTAATCAACATGTATTTGAACCACCTGTTAAGTGGAGAACATATTGAATTTATCTTAATATTTTAAAGTCTGCTGGTCTGCCCCTTCAGTGCTCTTTGTAGAAAAGAGTTTCCTAAAATGCTGGTGTTTCTTAATGCTAATATGTAATGAAAAATCCCCAAAATTCTTCTGGGTTTGCACACAGATAAGTGTCCCTTTCTGCCCAAATCCGGAGGGTGCTTGTGTCATGTGGTTTTATGCTGACTGAAGTCCATTTTAAAATCCTCCGATTAAGGGAGGAGAACAGGGGATTCTTCTGTTGTGAGTCATCTTATCTCAGAGCTTGATCTTGCTTCTACAGATATTGGAAGGAGTTTCTCATTGAGTTTATTAATTGAATGTTGTTTCAGTGCTAGGGAGAGCTACTGGTTTAAATTTTGCAGCCGTGAATGGCATCTCACGTGTATCTGTTAAGAAAGAAGGTCACCCCTTTGCCTTGTCTCTACTGAATCAAAAGCACCACTAAAATATCCTGCAAGATCATTAACTGAATGTTATTAACCTAGAATAAATTGATGAGATTCTCAGAGGCAGAATTTTGCTTTTAATACTGTGGATGCTGTCACGGTACTGTTAGAATACAAGCCTGCTCCCTAATTACATTTCAGTTGATTGAAAAAAAATTAGAAATCAAAGGTGTTGAAGGGAATCAAGTCACACTCTCACAGTGGATGTGTACTTTGTTGCAAATTTTGTGATGTTTGAAGGTTTGTAATTGTTTTAAACCACAGCTGCTTCCACTGGCGTTTTACTAATAGAGAGCTGTGAGAGATCAGTGCTGCGTTATCTGTCTGCTTGCTTGGATCTCAGTTGCCTGAGGTAGTTCCTGAGCTGGGAGACAGCATGTAAAAAATCCTTGGGATCAGACTCCAGCCTCTCTTGGTGTATCCAGGACTTGTAGGTGAAAGTTGGAGCAAATGGAAGTGGCAGCCTCGGGTGGCTGTAGCCTCTGCTGTGACAGCCCTGTGACTCCTCCAAAGCACATTTGGGCAACTGCGTCCAAGGGGATTTCCAGCTCTTTTGGCTGCTTTGCTGTGATCACATCACTTGATGAGGGCGTTTGGACTCAGGAGGTGGAGATTTCTACATGGGAGACTGAGCTGAGCTGCTGGAATGCATTGCTAGTTACCCGTCGAAGGCTTTCAGCTGCTTTGATTTGATAAGTGTGATAGTGAGGAGAGTATGAAAGTCACCTCTTCCTCCAGCATTGCTTACATGAGCTGAGCTTCTGGCAGCAGCATTCCCTGCAGGATGCACCCGAGAGCTTGGGCACCCTCTGTGCAGCACCAGCATTCCCACATGCTGTGGGTGCAGCTGTCCTGGCTTGTACCATACGCTGTTGGGTCCAGTTCTCCCTTGGGATGTTCTCCTGCTCCCCTGGTTGGAAGCAGAATCCCTGAAGAGCTGCAGCAGCTGTTGGAGAGGGGGCCAGGACCACGGGTGTGCTGTTGGGTTGTGCTGCAGGTACATGGTGACCATCCACATGCTGGGAAGTTGCTCCACATTTGCTGTAGGAGTTGGCGTGATCTTACAGAACTGGCAGGAGCAGCAGCCAGATGGTCTCTCCAGTTGTTTGGGTTTTTCCTTGTTGTTGTTTTGCTGCTTTAAAATCTGAAGACTGCTTTCAGTTAGGCAGCTGCTCTCAGTCACAGTGTCGTTCAAAGTAATTGACTTTCCATCGACTTTGGAATTTGGAATAGTGTCTAAGTATTGTTGTCAGCTTCATGCTGATTCCTCTCCACTGAGGCTGAAGTCGTTTCACTTATGACCTCAAGCTGGACTTGTGTTTTGCTCCCATGGGAACTAAAAATAATAATTATTTTAAGAATAGGTTCTTAATCACTTCCTTCTTTTGATGTACTAGTCTTGTTTAGCATTTTCTAAGAATGTAATTGAAAATATTTTAAACTATTTGTGTTTTAATTCTAGTTTTAATTAGCTCTTTGAAGATGCAAGGAGTGTACCAGACTTGATTACAGTTCCTTTCAGTCTTTTTATAGAAAAGCATTTGCTCTTGTTATTCTGAGTGCAGATTATTAGAGTTTTGTTGCTTTGGCAAACTGTCGAGTCACACAAAAGAGATGAACATTAAGTTGACAGATTTCTTAGTCAAAGGCATGTGGGCACTTTGTCAGTGCTGGTGATGCATCAGCACAGTAATCTCCTGTTTCCAAGCTGTTA
Organism: Rhipidura dahli; assembly: GCA_013399225.1. Taxonomy (NCBI): domain Eukaryota; kingdom Metazoa; phylum Chordata; class Aves; order Passeriformes; family Rhipiduridae; genus Rhipidura; species Rhipidura dahli. The sequence continues at coordinate 189,434 of VXAC01000636.1, read as the reverse complement.
ATGTACAGATGAGAAACAGGAAAAGATGTGCTTTAGTCAGTGTTTAGAAGGAAAGATAAGGTGTGCAGTGCTTCTGAGGCAGAGCTGGCTGTGCAGTGAGCACTGAAGGTGTTTGGACAGTTTGCAGTGACACGTGGGCTGGGTAACAGTGAGATAAAATAGCTGGAGATCTTTCCATAAACTAAAAGTCTTGAAATTTAGAAGTGGAGTTTTGGGAGATGCATTTCAAAGAGTAGCATATGGATGCACTACTGAAAAGAAGTAATCTGGAAGGATTTCCTGAATGCCTGTGACCATACAGAGTCTGATTGTGCTGAGTGTCTTGGAGCCCAGTGGCAAAGAAAAGAGAGCACAAAAACATTAACAGTGAGTTTTCTATTCCTTGCTAATAGTTGACATGGTTTGCTCTCACTCTCAGTCAGTGAAGTTGCTTGCTCCAGCAAGGCTGCTCATCTTGGGGGTGCTGATGTTCTGTTTTGTGTACCAAATTTTGTTTATTTTTTATCAAGCACCAGCATCCCCAAGGCCACAGCACAGCCTTGTAGCATAGCCCAGTGTACAGCCTACACCCCAAAGGGGCAGCTGGGCATGGACAGGGCTCACAACTTGGTCATTTACCTGTTCTCTTGCTGCTGGGAATTATCCTTTTAGTGCAGTTCATACCTGATCTCTTCAGCTGCTTCCTTGTGCATACAGGAGTATTGCAGTTTATTTTTAAAGAGGACAAGGAGCAAAAAAAAAATTTTTCACAGTTGGGCAACAAGTCACCTGCTGGTGCTTTGCTACAATCTGTTGCCACAACTGACATTTTATATAGCAGTAAAATTGAAAGAGCAGAGCTGGTGTTCTTTACCTGTCCCTTGGCTGAAGTCTGGCATTTGCTCCTCTGCTACTGTCAGAGTTGTGGGAATACCAGAGTGTGAGAGGAGTTGTGGTGTCAGCAAGGCAGGAAAGAAATGGTGAACCAAATTCATGAAAAAATGTTCATTTAATATCCTGTTATTGGCAGCTCTGGCATTCTGGTTGCTTTTGTTTAGGCTGAGAACTTTTTACTTTTTTATAGTATTGCAAGTTTTATTAAAAGATTTCTTTAAGAAGAGCTGCTGTTGGGAGGTTTCCCAGACCAAATAGGAAAGTGGGAATCATCAGTTCTCCAGCCTCAGGCTCTGTACATGGGCATTGAGCTAAGGGAAGTGCCCGGCACTTCTGTAGGATGTGCTTCCTATTTGCACAGCGATTTTAGAGCTTAAATGTGAAATGGGCTTTTAAGGATAAATAATTCCTCTCTGAGTTCATTTGTACTGAATGTGTGAGGCAAATTGACTGGTGAGGCACTGTCTGTCTGTGCTGGTGCATCTCCAGTGGCAGTGCAGTTCATGGCAGAGACCATTCCGGAGTGACCACGTGCTCAAGGATCCCTTCTGAGGGGGCAGAGTGTTTTTAGGTGCCATTCCTCCTGTTTCTCCTTCGTGCCCATCACCTCTTGAGCTGATGCTCATAGTGTGCCAAGGTGAACCAGTTTCCTTTGTTGTTACATGGGTTGCAGTTGGTATTGCTGGTCCAATTCCCTCATAGCAAGGCTGCACAAACAGCACAGGAGAAATAAACTTAAAAGACGTGGGGCTAAAATTCTGAAAAACAAGAGGGAGAACCTGGGATAGGCACAATTCCTATACTTTAGTCCCCAGCTTGAAATTTATTGTGTTATGAGTATTTCCTACTTCCTCTGCCCTGTCAATAGTATGGATTAATGATTCATAAAGGTGTGTTTTAAGGGCTGGGTAGTTTGTGTTTATACAATACTTATTGGAATCCCTGCTGCTTCTTCCTTTTTCCTTCCATTTCCCTTCCACCTCCCAGGATCTGCCATTTCTTTTTCCAGCCTTGCCTTTCCTTGGAGAAAAGTTACTCTTTCTAGCCTGTTGGTGGGTACTCCTTTATGCCCAGCTCTGATTACCAGCAGTATAGAGCTGGTGGGGTGTGTTTTTCCATTCTTCCTTTCCATTGTTACCAGCCTGGAAAGTTGAATGGAACTGTAAGAATGGACTTTAAAAAGTCCAAGCCAAATGTGACCAAACATGCAGAAGCCTCTTAATTTTGAGTAATTTTGTTCCCAGTTGGTGGAAGCTCACAGGAGGGGATTTGAAAAGGTGTGATACTGGCAAAGAGAAAAGTGTGGGTGAAATGAATTTATTTCCTGCTGATATTTGTGAGACCAGTTGTGACAGTTGTTATTTCTCATGGATGAGAACATGGAGGAGTCTCGAAGACTGGATTAATCTCTGGCTCCTGGCTCAGTGAGCTGTGGACAGCAAAAGTTGTGACTGGCCAAGCATGGCTTGTTTTATCTGTTGACAATTTGGCTGTTTTAGGGGGATGCTTTGCCTTGAAAGGAAGGGAGAGAGAAAAACTGAAAGCAGAATGATTTGTTGTCTGTTTTGTTGCAGCGGAAGGTTGGTTTCACCAAAATGGAAAAATTTTAAGGGGTTGAAGCTTCAGTGGAGAGATAAAATCCGTCTCAATAACGCCATCTGGAGGGCCTGGTACATGCAGTGTAAGTACCGCGCTGGGGCGGGTCTTTGGTGAGACATCGGTGACAACAAGCGAATTGCAATTACTGTCTAGTGAAAAGCTCGGGAATCTGCTCAAAGCCTGACGTTTCAGAGGCAGTGCCATTGGATCAGGGCTCTCCTAGCTGTGCCTACACTGGGGATCTGCTGTGCAGCCCGATATCTCCCTGTTAGTGTTGTTTGTCGGGAAGGAATCCTGGCTAGACTCGCTGTCACACCTTGTCACCGAAGTGACAGAGCTCTCTGCAGGCCCTGCACGTGCTCAGCAGCTGCATTTTCGCTGTTGTTTCAGACCTGGAGAAGCGCAAGAACCCCGTGTGCCACTTTGTGACCCCACTGGACGGCTCCGTGGACGTCGATGAGCACCGTCGGCCAGAGGTGTGTGAAACCCCAGGAACAGGCTCTGGAGTTTGTAACAGGATTTTTGGGCTGCTGGAAACAAGGGCAGCATAGCCAGTCTGTGCTCTGTTTTTATTTAGAAGGAACCATTAAAAGCAGAGTGAACCTGGTTTTGTGAGTTCATCACATTAAGATGATCAAGGTGCAACCAGAAGGACATTTGTTATCTGTGTAACTTATGTTAATGTTGTAGTTTAATGAATCATAAATTATAGAAGTGCTATTTGAATAGTTGAGATTTTGACAGCCACTGCTGTCTTCTTATTGGAAGTCTGTGGGAAATCAGAGTGATGGCTGTTTTCAGGACTGAATTTAAGTGACCTTGGGAGAGTTTTCTGTATTTTATTTAATTGGCGAGACGTGGTTTCAAGAGAACAAGCAATTTGTTTTTCTGTGTCAAGTAGTTTCACAGACAGAGCAAATATGAGTTTGTGTTCTTTAATTTTTGTGCTCCTGTAAACATAAATGAAAACTAACATCTGCCCTCTGGCTCCTTGCAGAAAACCAGTGAGGCCCTTGATGTGGCAATATGTGACTCTCTATACTGCATAACTCTAGAATAATTTATAACTCAAAGGAGTTCCAGATGAGTTTGTGGAACTGTCTCAGGTTTTTGAAAGAACAGTGTTGATGTTTGTGTTGAAAATGACCCTCGAACACAAAGTTAAGACTCTCATTAGTCTGCTCTCCCCAGCTTACACACTGCTCTCTGTGATACATTGAAGACCCATATTGTCTGATCCTTTTGTTGCCATCAATGTGTGGCCTGCAAGGTCCTCCCTGAGCTGGACATCAGATTTCTATTGCTTTGTATCATTCATAGCAGCTTTTGCTTATGTGTGTGTGTCTGTGCATGAGACCTTGTGAAATTCACAGGATATTGTGTGCTTTATATGTTATATTTCAGTAAATTAATTTTAAAGGGGGTTTTTTTTGCCATTTCTTAACTCTTGGTCGTGGTTGAGCTGCTGTGGGAGATGCTGACAGTGCAGTCAGACATCATCTCGTGTTTGGTTTTTGTGGGAAAGATGAAGTTAGTACTGTCAGATTTGCTCTGTGATAGCTGAACTCTGGGACAGTGTGGGCTGCTGATACATGAGCTCAAACAGAATTAGCATGCTTTCTTTTGCATTTTTTATGCCTGAATATTTGCTTGGAAATGTATTGAATATTCAGCTCTTATGTGGTTCCGTGTAATTCATGGTATGTGTTTGTGTTCTCAGGCCATTGCAACAGAAGGGAAATACTGGAAACGAAGAATTGAAATAGTCATCAGGGAATACCACAAGTGGAGAACGTACTTCAAGAAAAGGGTCTGTTGGTTTACATAGTAAAAGTAGTTTAGTTGAGCTTGATCAGTATGTTGTTGCTTTTTTGAGTTTTTCTATCGTTAGTTCTGGCATGCAAGAGTACTTAAAACAGATGATAAGCTGGTACAGACATGCTCATCTAATTAGTTCCACTTAACTAAAAATTATTGTGCTGGGACTGATTGTGCATGATTGGGTCTTAAAAGTTTTGCAAATCAGATCTTCTACTGGCACATACAGGACCTATTCTGACTTTATCATCTCTTCTGTTCTCTTTTTGCAGTTACAGAAACATAAAGATGAAGATCTTTCAAGTTTGGTCAGGGTAGGTAACACCACTGAGAAGTGGCAGCATTTATGCATGTAGAACCCACAGTAGATAACAAAGCTATAACATGCAGTAGCTTGCTTTGATTAAAATCTGAAGACAAGCATCTTGCTTAAGCCTTAATTAAGGTTAGACTCCTTACTGCTCTATGTCTTAGAGAGCAGTGTTAGATTTGTAGCTTAAATTGGATGGAGGAGAGGTTGAATGTAAAGTGCTGTGGCAGAAGAAATGGGAATCGGCGTTGCATGCCCAGAGAGATCAATCTCTGAGGGCTGGCACATGATTTTGTCTTGTTCCTGAGTTGTAACTGGCACTGCTGCCTTGCTTGTGTAACTGGATCTGTGAAGATGTGTGAGCTACATGTTGCAGATCTTCCTGCTGTGCACACAGCTGAGGCAGATAATATGCCAGGATCCTAAAAAAGGACAAAATGGTTAAAGGAACAGTGGTATCACCATTTAGTATGTCCCCTTAAGCTATCAAATCTGCTTTGGGTATATGAACTAATGATCAGAAACACTCTTCTGTTGTTTTTGCAAGGCAGTGCAGTTTAGCTCAGCCTGTAGTGAGGGCTGAGTAAGCCAAGTCACATTATGTTGTATTTTACATGGGCAAAAAGTGTGTTGTGCAAACTCAGAGTACAATTACACTTCAGTACGCTTCAGAGTTTCAGATACATCTCACAAGACAGGAGTTGTTTGCTTTGCATTCTGGCTATTCATGTTGGTTTTAATCTTTATTCAAACCAAGGGCTTGTTAAACTAGGTGCAAAAGTACTTGTGTAATCCATCAAACAAGGAAGTGTTCTTATTTGTCTTACATCCTTCTAGTCAAAGTCTGGGTTTTGGACAAAAACTTTTCCCAGGCTGTTGTGGTATCTCAGTGAGCTGAAGTTGTTGGTGTATCAGAAGCACCACTGATGTGTTTCAGTCCATTTGATGGCTTCTCAAAGAGAGGTTCTTTCTTTAAAAATGTGAAAAATGAGGGCTGCTTTTATAGATCTGCACCAGACTGCTTTAGCATTGTCTAGGTAGCCTGACCTCCCTTCCTTTGCTTTGACAGGATGATGATGTGGTTCTCTGGCAAAAAAGAAGGTATGGTGGAGAAACCCCTGTCCCCATGGAGGAAGGCAGCCTCTTGGATGCAGACATGCTCATGTCCGAGTTCACCGACACCCTGTTCTCCACACTGTCTTCACATCAGCTGGTTTCCTGGCCAAATTCCAGGGACATAGGTATTTGTTGGCTGTAGCTACGTTGCAGTGAGAATACCTATAAAACTCTGGTTTGTTGTTATGCTGCTCTTGTAGCCTTGCCTAAGAAATATATCTTGCTGATACAGATAAAAACAGGTCAGGGAATGTCTTAGGATTCTGTAGGTTATGGAATCCCAATTAATGATCCAAATTTAATTTCTGTCTTAGCTTCTTAGGTGCTGCTCCCAGCTTTGCCCCCTAATGTTGCTCTGAATAAATCTGTAATGAGCATTATTTACTTTATCAGTGGTGAAGGCATTGTGATTTATCTCAAAGCACAGTTGTGTGTGTATTTTTAAGGGAGTGCCTGCGTTTTTTTGTTTGGCTTTGTCCAGTAGAACCAGTGCAAGTCACATCTGTACAAACAATCCCAAGAGCTGTTCAGCTCTGTCTCAGGGCTCTGACTGTCTGATGGGACAGCACATGTCCCCTGTACACCATCCTTGCTGCATGGATGTCTGAGCAACTCCAGAGCAGCCGTGGTTTACGTGAATTGTACTCAAGGCAAATGAAAGGGTGGTGGTTTACTTTTAAGATACTCTGCTGTGGTGGGTCAGGCTGTGCTTCCCAGCAAGGCTGTGTGTGTAGTGCAGGAGGTTTGGGAGCAGGAGCTTGGCAATCCCAGATGTCAGTTAGAGCCTTCAGGTTTCACCTCTTCCATTTTAGTAGTTGAAAGTTTCATTCCCCAACGGCTTTGAATTCTGGACTGTACTGTAGCTCTGAAGAGAAGCAGATGCTCAGTTCCTTTCAGCAGCAGTTTTTCTATAACATCTCAGCCAAGCCTGGCTGTGGAGTGTTTTATTCCTGCTGCTGTTATTATGTAAGTGATGTGAAGCTAATCTAATCCATCTCCTGAATTTTGCAGGACACTTAGGAAATGCTGATATGATTCAACCAGGGCTTATTCCTCTCCAGCCAAATTTTGATTTTATGGATACTTTTGAGCCTTTTCAGGGTAAGGATCATATATAGAGTTCATTAATTTCTTAAATACTGCTGTGATTTTTGAACTAGGTTTTAAAATAAGTTTAAGTGTTACAGGTTTCCCCATTTCACACTTCTTAGTGATGAAGCTATTTAACATTTTGTTTGTCTTTGAATGTTTTATGGCACTGTCAAGAATTCCATGTGACATGAAACCACTGCTGACAACTTTGATGGTCATGGATCTTCATGGAAGTAAAGAGTCATATATGTTTGCTGGCTCTGCAAGCAATCTGCATTAGATAACTGTGCTTTGTGGGACTGCACTGAGGATCAGCTCTTGGCTGTCTGTGTGTAGATGAACCTTAAGCAGGACTGATTTTTGCAGTGTCCCAGTTTGCATGAAAGATGATGAAGTCAGCCCCAAAGAGATCAGTTCCTCTTGAAGACAGCAATTCATTGTTCAGTCAACAGCAGTTGTATGAAGCAAAAATCTCACGGTTTCATTATTTGCTAAATAATACTGATATTCCTGTGAATTTTAGGATCTAGCAGTGCTGTACCTTGAGTATGTAAAGTAGAAAATTTATAAGTGACTTTTCATGTTTCAGAATTATTCACGCCCAGTCGCTCCAGTAATTATTTCCCTTCCGTGTCTGCTGTCAGCTCAGCTACCACAGACAGCAGCAGCCACTCTTCCCAGGTAAGAGAGATTTCAAACAGAAGGCTCTGACATGAGCCATGTCCTTCTCAGGAGGAGTTCAGACATGTCTGAATCAGTGATATTTCCTTGTCTCTCAGTCTCCTGTCCTGCCGTCGGGTTCATTGCCCAGCACGCTTCCAGCAGGGAACATCAGCGATGGACTGATTCCTTCCTCAGTACCCGCTCCTGCCATTCCTGACGTTGTTGCAGACCAGTGTTCCAGCATTAGAAGTGGGGGATCTTTCATCCAGCCAGCAGACTTCCCTCCCGACTCGTCTCTCAGCGGGCCACAGACTTTCATGTCGGTGTTCCCGACGCCCCTGCCGCTGCTGCAGCCCACGGGTGCCCAGCACCAGTCCCCGCTGCCCGTGGTGCCACTGAGCTCCAGCCTGAGCCCCACGCCCGCCGCCTTCGCTGCTCCCGAAACGCCCAAGTTCGGCCTCTGTGAATCCACGGTCATCACTCACACGGCTTCTGCCACGCTGACCCAAAACGCCCCTGCCACCACCTTCAGCCAGAGCCAGAGCGTGGTCCTGGCCACGCAGCAGCCGGGGGCAGGAGTGCCTTGTAACCTGGCCTTCCAGACTGCTGTTGTGCAGGGGCAGCCCCGGCCCCAGCTGCAGTCCCAGCTGACATTTGCACTCCCCAAACCTGTTCCTCTGGCCAGTGCTGGGACAAGACCTAAACAGTCACAAAAAATAGTGCCTGCTCCGAAGCGTGAAACAGTGTCCTTATTGGTAAAGAATGCCTTCATCACCCCAGGTGAGGACCACTGCAGGGGGGTGTTTTCCTTTTCTGAGTGGGACTAGCAGGAGAAAAAGACCTTCTTGCTTTATATAATAAGTTAAAATAGAGCTTCTGGGGGTGTCTGCAGAACCCCTCAATCCACTGACTGCACTGTTCAGTGGGGTGCTCTGGGCTGCTGCAAGGATTGGAAGTAGTTTGGTTGAGTATGAAAAGCTGACTTGCAAAAGGAAGTCTCTCCTTGTAACATCTGTGATGGACTGCATAGCTGCATCAGCTCTGTGCTCCTGCCCCATAGAAACCTTGGATTTAGGTGTGATGCTGTTGTGATTAACTGCCCCTCAGAGCATTCAGCCACAGTGGAGGAGGAGATAGTAGGGAGAGAGTGTTACCTTCCCCAAGGAGAGGACATCTTCTGAGGGAGCTAGAGACCTTTGTCTCAAGTAGTCTAGAGACCCTTGAGATGCTTTAAGTCAGGAGTAGGTTTCAGGTCAGGATAGGAATACCTGGGACCTCCACACTGGGTGGGATTTGGAGCCACTGGCACTGCACAAAGCAAAGAATAACAAGATGAGGAGGGAGAATTTTGCTTGAGGTGGTCCTTGTAGGAAAGCTCAAGGCTGGAACAGGACAGGCAGCATGCTTTTCTTAGGATTATTGCTGGCTGTTTTTAGACTTGTGCTGGCTGGGGACCAAGTGACTGCAGCCATTTGCAATGTGCAACAATAATTCAAGAAAAAGCCTGCCTGGAGGAGAACTGTTAAACAGGCTTTACTAGGGAGTAGGTGTGTCTGCTAGGGCCTGATAGTGAGGTTCCCCACCAAAAAGAAATTCACTGTTGGGAAGAACAGATCCAAGATGTAATTCTAGGATGTCACTGGGATCAATTTGGTCCATGATTATTAGCACGAGGGTGTTAATGACAGTGTTCCTATCTATTGTATGTTATAAACCAACAGTCCTTCAGCAGTTGAGACATGCATTTCTCACCTAATAAAGATTGTAGGCAACTCATTTTCAGAAAACCTTTGCTCCCCCTTTCTTAGTGCTTCCTGGGTTGTTCCTCACCCCATATATTACTTTCCCAATGCTCCACCATTTACTTCTAGACCATTACAACCAGTGGTTTTGTTTCTCATCTAGATTAGTGGCATGTGCTTGGGGATCGTGGTGTTCCTAAACTACTGGGACATCAAGCTCAGGGGACAAATCCAAGAATTTATATAAATACTAGAGCTTTATTTTTGGCAATAGAATAAACATTAGTACTTGTAACCGAGGCATTTATGCCTGTCATTTGTGTTCAGGACAAACAAATCATCTCCAGACTATAAAGCAAATTACATTATATTTTGTGTTAGAACTGCTCTGTGGTATAAGGACTTAAAAACCTGTACAGATTGTCTCATCAGGTGCAAGCCTTCACTGCTATCACCACTTCAGGATAAATGTGCTGATTTTGAGAGGAAAGTCTGCAAAAGATGCATGTGTAGGACAGAAACATGAATCATGTAAAGTGACTTCTAAATATTGTTGCTGGTTGTTGCAGTTCCCCAAATGTGGAAGTCAGAAAGGCCAAGCCTGTGCAGCAGCATAATGCACTGGTAAGAGTAGGCTCTTGAGCTCAATAGAGATGTCACAAGTCCAGCTGAACCACAGTGAACAGTGGAAGGGTTGTGATTCCAGCTTTAGATGTGGGAATGCTCAAAGAATGAACTCCCTGTGTCAGTGACAGAGCTCTCCTCCAGACAGACCCACGCAAGGGCTGGCACAAGGTCTGTGCAATCCACAGGCCTCTTTTGGAGGCTGTGCAGAAACTGCAGTTGAGTCAAAACACAGTTGTCAGTCACAGGTGACACTGTCAGGGAGGGGACATTGGATAACACTGCGCTGTCTCCCTGTCCTGCTTTGTGTGGTTCCTTCAGAATCCTGATGCAGACCCGCAGAGGGCTGGCTCGGCAGGGACTGAGCTGTGCTGACACTGCTCCTGCATCATGACTTTATTTGTACAAAGGAGAGCTGAACCCAGTACAGCCAAGAGAGAAGCCAAATATGTTTGGTTCAGTTTTATCAAAACCCAGACAGAAGCTGTGTCTTTGCCTGGTTCTTCCCTTAGTAACAGTATAGGATGGTCAGTCATGTTCTGTCTAGACTGGGCAAGAACCACTGTGTTAGTAACTGCATATCTGCATTGGTTACATGGAGATCTTCACAGATTACTGTGGAGACATTTGCTGCTGTTCAGAATTACCTCTAACTGTCTAAGCACTGCAGAACTCCTGGTTCTTTAGCATATTTTCTGGAATTTTGATGCTGATTCCCAATCACATTTGGTTGTCTTGTGGTTGTGTGTCATCTAAAGCAACTGTAAAACCAGACAGTGAAAGAAGCTGTTAGGATGAAGTGCTGAGGGAAAGGATTTAAGATAAATATTCAGGGAAGCATGATGTATTGAGTTGTTGACCCCTCCTAGGTCAGCAGAACAAGCCTGAGATCCCAAGGTGTGGATGGGAGAGCTGAAAACGGTCCTCCTGCTGTCAAACCCAGCTCTGATAGAATGAAGACACACTGCATCTCCCTGAATGACTACGTACCTCTGTAATTTCACCTTGAAACAGTGATGCTAGAAAGCTCAGAAATAGCTGGAGTGTTGAAGTCCTTTGTACTGGATTAAGGGGGTTGAGATTTTTGGAAGACCGGTGACATTTTATACTGCAGTGAAATAGTACCCCCCTGTTTAATGACAAGTTATTCATACAAAATAATCTCCAGCTTTTGTTTTGTCTCATTAATTATTCTAACTGAATTATGTTCTTCAGCTGCCTTTCAGGGACAGTCCAGAGCTGTGATTGTAACTCCAGCACCTTTAAAAAGAGAGGGGATTTTGACGCCAGCCACGTCTCAGTCTAATGTTGCAATTGCACCAGCTGGAATTGTCAGAGTAAGGAGAAGAAAAAAAATTATATATTTGTTTTCTAGGCCTGTTGTTTGCAAGTAGTGAGAGCCATAATGTGCTGAGGAGGGTAACAAGTCCACTAAATTATCTGTTACCCAATGTATGCATTTGTGCATTCAGCATTATGTTTGCTTATTTTTAATGTAGTCACCTTATGGGCCTGGAAGCACTTTATAGTCTTGACAGACTCTGTCTCACACAACAGTAAGATTCCAAGGAGCCTGTATTCACAGTGCTGTGGATGGGGATGGTTTGTGCTTTAACTGTGCAGAAGCTGAAGGAGCCCAGGGAGCTCCCCTTTCCATTGCCATATTGGAAAACATGCCTTGGGTATGTGAATGGGTTTCCCCAGTATGTTGTGTGCAGGAAGATGGAGATAGATTTTAGTATATTATGCTGTTGCTGTGTTGTAATACTGCTTTAAGTTATGAAAGGATACTGGTCTCCTTCCAGAAGCCTGACTTTGGTGCTTGCCAATTCCTTATATATTAGCCCTTGTTTCATGTCATCAGATTGTTAATCATGTATTAATTTGCTACTGTTAGTGAAAGGCAAGGTAACAAATCTCTCTCTCTCTCTTTCTCTTTCTTAATCTCTCTCCCCCCACTTTCTCCTTTCTCTCATCCCTTCTCTCCCTCTGCCCCCACACTGCCCCTCCTGCTCTCTGTTTCTCTCTGTTTTCCTCTGTGCTATTTCTGTGCTGTTCCCAGGCTCCCGGGGTGACGGAGTTCCGTAGTAACATTCTGGTTGGTCCAGCACAGCGAGCACCAAGTAGTCAACAAAGCCAGTCCACAGTCTCACATCTCTTCCCTCCTAGTGTAGTCCAGGATGTGTTGGTGAAAGGAGAGCACATCCCTTCCCACTGTTGCAGTTCACAAGTTCCCTCACCTACACCTAGTAAGTTAGAAAGCTGTAAGCATTCTCTCCCCTGCACATGGAAGTGTGTTTCTCTTGGGTAGGCAGGTTGTAAATGGGCCTTGAGGATACCTAGATAACTTTTAAAGGAAAAGCTTTTCAGGCCCTTCTGCCCCACAGCTTCAGTTGCATCCAGCAGTTCACAATTTTTGTCTTAAATGACTGTGCAGCATCCCCACAAATTCTGATTTTGTGCTTCCTGTAAGTGGCTCCTTTCTAAAAGGATGTGCTGTCCAAGAAATGAAAGGCATCTGTGTAGGAAGTGCTGAATAGGTTTGTTGTTCAGTGTCATAGCTCTGATTTTGACTGGAGGATCTCAGACACAATCCTTGTAGGTAAGTGCAAAGCCTCCTTTTGCATGTGCATCGATGGAGCATTCCCTGGGCTGGTTCTGGTGGTAAATGGCTTGTAAATGTCACCATCGTGTCCCAGGCTTTTAGAGACAAATGGGGGAGTCCAGCAGGACCATGGAACCACAGCCTCCTCATCCAATATGCCTTTGCTGCAATGTGTGTGTGTGAAAGGACTATTACATCTTGCTATTCAGGATGTATGACACTTGTGACATTGTATCCTAAGCTTTCCCCCCTGTCTTGATGTTTTCTAGCATGTGGTTGCTGCATCAAACAGTGTAATTTGGTTGCCGACTGCATTTCAGTTCAGTTCTGAGTAGAAACTTCTCAGCAGTTACCATTTGCTACAGAAAGTTGTTTGTTAATGTGTCTTGTGTTTTTTTTCCTTCATGAAGGCCGGGACTGTCAGAATTCAGGCCAGGCTTCCCCCTGCACTTCTGAGCAGAGCCCCAGTCCACAGTCTCCTCAGAACAGCTGCTCAGGAAAACCTGCCACTGACCCTACTATGGCTGCATTTAAGGTGTGTGTCCCTTCCTTTGAGGGGCTTTTCTTCTTTGTCTTTGTAGCTATTTTTCTGTCCTGATGTCTGAGCATGGACTAGAGAAAGTTGTGCTTCAGGACAGTAGCATATTTGTGTGTTTGGCTTAGCTTGCTGCTGCATCTGTGCTGCTCTGTGCAATCCAAAATGTCAGACTCTAATAATCTACTCTGCTCCTCAGGGATGTGTCACCAGAGGCTTAGCTGTACCTCTGCAGGTCCTTATGGTCATGACAGCAGTTCCTGCTGTGGCTCACAGGAGCGTTGTGACAGGTGTCAGTTTACTTGGTCAAAGGTTTCAGGCTTAGTGTTCTAAACCGTGGCTTTTTGCCATTGTTCTGTTGGGGCTCTTCAGTCTGCAGGGCTCTGGCCATCGCTGGAGGGGAAGTTCTTGACCTGTCGAGTTACTTACATGTCTCCAGTGCTGCTCCACAGAGAAGCAGCTCCACAGACTCTACAAGTTACACCTGTAAAACCCTCCAGGAATTACTGGGGTAAGAACTCGGCGGTCTAGAGATAGCACCTGAGCACTGGTTGTACCTCACACACAAGCTGACCTTGTCAGAACACTTTCTGTGGTGGTATGAGAAACTTCTCCACAAAAACCCCATCAGAACAATCAGCTGTAACCCTCTCATTCGTTCTGTTGTGACAGGGAGTGTTACTTAACTGTTTTGCAAGTGCCAACCCTCTTCTGGCTTCTCTGGCTCTGTGTACCCTGTGAGTTGATGGCAGTTTGATTACTCCAGGGCAGAAATATAAGTTTTAACACCTGCAGCCTGTGACTATACTCAGTTCTAGAGCTGTTGCAGAGGAGAATCAGAACTGCCCCTTGCTGACCATGCTGCAAGTTACTCATGAAAGTTGGCAGTGATTTGCTTGGCATGAATGCTCACAAGCAGGAGATGCAGCCTGTTCTGCTGCTAGAGAGTGAGTTACCAAAGGAACAAATCTGTAGGGCCGGCTGAGGGTGGGAAAGTGGTCACTAGGTGGAGGAGCATTCTTAAAAGTGAGGACACTGCAATGAAATAGGCTTCATAGCCATGTAAACACACCTCCTCTGACAGGAATTGCTTTGGATGTGTACTATTAGTAACTCTTTCGTAAGACAAGAGAAGAACAGTGATACTTGCCAGGCTTCAGATGCATGTGCTTTTGTTCCTCTTCATTGTTAGTTAGATTAAACAGTTCTGTATTGCTAGGTAACGTGGTTATTTCAGTTTGGCAAAGCATAGAGGGCACTGGAAATCTCAGTTCTGCTCTTGAACCTGCATTTTCTGTGGTTTTGGGCAGCCACTTCACTGCTTTATTACACTGCTTTCCTTCATTGTAAAGTGGGGTGATGCTGAGCTGCTGCCAGAAAGCCTCACTCTGCCAGGAATGTGTTCTCAAAGTGCAAAATCTGTTAAAGAAATTTCTTCATCCCAGATTTCCTGTGGCAAACTCCCAGGAAAAAGTAGTAATTGAGTGGTGCAGCAATAGGAACAACTTGAGCTGGTGCTGCCAGAGAGGGACTCAGAACAAAGAAATCCTTGGCCTGTTACACATTATGGTCTCTGCACCTCCTTCACACACCTCTGTGTGGAGTGGGGATTTTTGGAGTCATATATGGAGTAGTTCTGTTCCTTCCTGGATCCTTTCTCTGTCCCTGCTGTGGCTGTGATGTGTAACCATCCCAGGGATGATCCCTTGCTGTTCCAGGCTCCAGCTGAGCTGGGCAGGAGCCACAGGGCGGCGGTGTGGCCCCAGCTTTGGGAAGGGATCCACCAGCTGCTCCTTTGTCCTCAGTACCTCAGAGACCTTGGAATAATCTGGCATTCCCAGTGCCAGAGGAGAAACTAGAGCTCCTTTATAGCTTTTCTTTCTATAGACACCAGCTTCAGGAGCTCCTGTCAGTGGTTTATGTAGCTCTTCAGTCCTGGGATCCAGGGGCTGCATCATCTTCCTGTGCCTATAAAATCCTGCCAGTTGTTTTCTTTGTTACTGATTGCAAGGTATTTCTACCACAGCCTGGACAAATTCTGGGTCTAGTGATCTTTGTTCTTTTGTTGATATAAATCCTAAATATTTTATTTCTTGATGACACAGCTAAAGCTTAGAAAGAGGTGTAGGGTGACCTTTTCTTTCTGCTAAAGCACTACACAGACAAATAGAATCTTTCAAACCTTTGTATGCCTTGCTGGCAAGTAACAAATCATGTGCATACTGTACAAGTATACAGGTAATATAATATCTTTCAGGTTTTCTCCTTGCCATCCTGGCATGTGATGTTTAAAATAGGTGCAGATGTCAGAGGTGGCTTGGTCCACAAACACACTGTCAATTCATTATTAAAATTCTGGAGAGTTGTTCCAGGGCAGACTGTGAATGCCAACAAGTCAACAGAAAGGACACTGAATTTGAACAGCTGAAATAGTCATAGCAGTAGAAGAGTAAAGGAGAACAGCATAGACTGAGCTGATTTTATTTATGCAGAATCGAAGGATGAGGCATCTTTCGGAACAAAAACGAAGGTTTAATATCAAGATTGGTTTCAGTGCTCTGAACAGCTTGGTGTCAGCCAACTCCAAGTCGGTGAGTACCTCAGCAGCATTTACAGTTTAATGTGAAATGTAAGAAAGAGCCATTCTAAAAGTCTTGTTAATAAATGCAATCATTTCACTGTTGAATGGTCAGCAGAGCAGGCACTGCTGGAGCACAGCAGTGAACAGAGGTAGAATGGAAAAACTCAGGTAAATTCCTAACATTTCTTACACCATTGAGATCTCTGCCTCCCAGCAGGAGTCAGAAGCATGGCCAGTTCAGATGATTTGGAAAATCTGTTTAGGACTCTTTACACCCCCCAACTGTCTTTAAGAATCAGGGCCTTTTTTTCCCCTTTCACCTGTCTTTTGTGCATGGGCTTACAGAGAAAAAAATTGCCAACTGATTTCTCATTGTCAAATGAATTTATCCAAACTAAGAACTTACTCTGGCTACACTAGTTAACTTAGTTCACTAAATTGAAATACAGATATATCTGCACAACAAAATTTTTAGTGTCCTTTAAGTACCAGTAGCTTTGAAACATGGAAAATATAAAAGCTTTTTGTGCAGCGTGTTGATTTGTTTGCATAACTTACATGGTTTCAGAAATTTAGGTGATATGTTGTCAGAATTTCACTTCCTGACTTGAATTGCCTATTTGAAAGGAAATCATGTTTGAAAACTCAGCTTTACTAAAAATGTCTGGTTATTTTATTTCTCAAGTGCAGATTTTTAATTGGTTCCTCAAAACTGAACAGTATTATTATCTGTCTCCTTTGGTGGGTCCTTCTGTTTAATAATTTCAGATTTCCCAAACTAAATAATTTATATTACCACCTTCAAGCAGCACTTCCACCAGCACTATAAATCTGTCTGGAGATGCAGCACATCCTTCAGTACTTAAGTAAGAACTGTAAATACTTTTAAGAGGACAGATAATGAAATAAAACATTTAAAATTACTTAAATACTTCTTTCAACAAAGTAGCAGAAATGTAGTTTATGGAAGAAAACAACCCTTGCAACCACATTTCTCTGTACTGGAGTGTGAAGAGGAGTCAGAGAAGCACAGAGTTGAGTGTCTGAAGCATTTTGCTCTGCCTGACCCTGTGCTTTTACACACCCAGTGAAGCAAAATTAAAAGATGCTGAAGTGCAGGTTAGGAGGACCAACTAAATGACTCTCAGGTTGTTGCAGCAGGTGACCTGTGTGTCTGTGTTTGGTCTAGATCAGCCACGCCATCACTCTGCAGAAGACGGTGGAATACATCGCCAAGCTGCAGCAGGAGAGGACACAGATGCAGGAGGAAACCAGGCGCCTCCGGGAGGAGATCGAGGAGCTGAACGCCACCATCCTGTGAGACCGGGGAACTTCCAGGGGTGGAGCAGCAGCTTGGGTGGTGCTTGGGGTGAACAGCAGGGAGTGTGTGCTCAGCGTCACACCAGGCAGCAATGGGTGTTGGACAGACAGGGCTGCTGCCAGCTCCAAGCTCCAAGCAGAGCTGCTGTGGGATGGGCACTGGTGCAAACTGGGTGGGTTTTCAGCAAGCTCTGAGCACAGAATGCACAGCAGTGACAGCATCAGGGAGGATGTATCAGGTCAGGATAATTCTGAAAAGAAGCCAGCAAGGATGTTTTTTATAAAGCTCATTGCTGATGGAGCTCTCACTCTTCACAATGGCTTTGCTGCAGGTTTCTTTTCAAATGCAGTCAGTTTTTTAGGAAAATCTGATTGAGTACCTAAGACACAGGGCTTGGGCTCCAGAAGTTTGTCACTGGCTGAAAGTAACTGTGGTAAATCCCTTCACCTTCCCAGTGCCTCACTTTGCTCTGTGGGCTTATGATAGTTTTGTACTATTACACAGCATGTTGAGAACAGCAGTGTCTTTGCTTCTACCTCCAGAAATTTTAGGCTTAGGCATGATGTTAGAATTAGCAGTAAATCAAAATACTTTAATTTTTCTTGCAAAATATAATGAAGTCTGTTTGAATATAGACAAAATTGTTGGGAAAACAGTTTGTATCGCTGACTGGAGCAGTTCCACTCTGGGGGGATCATGCACTGGGAAGCCCCTCCACCAGAAATACCAGGAATACACACTTTCCTCCTGCTGCAATTTATTCTGGAAGAGAAGTGTGTCCTTTTTAGTGGGATTCTGACCTTCAAACATCTTTTCAGTTCTTGCCAGCAGCAGCTCCCTGCTACTGGGGTTCCTGTAACACGGCAAAGGTTTGACCACATGAAGAAGTTGTTTGATGAGTATGTGAGAAACAGGACCCTGCAGAACTGGAAGTTTTGGATTGTATCCTTTTATGCCAACCTGATGAATTTGGGCTTTGGTACTGGTACTTTCAGAGCCGAGAGTTTGGGATTCTGATGCTGTGAATTTAAGCCAAGTTAAATAACAAATGTCCTCAGTTTTCATCCAAATCATGTGGATATGGGTTCTTGCAGAACTTGTTCACCTCAAAGTGTGGGAGGTAACTGGAAAGTAAAATGCAATGCAGAGGCAAGGTTTTCTTGCTGGGTTATTGTACTGCAAGAAATCTTCTGTGGACTCTGCTGTAACTGCAGCTCTGGCTGCCTTTTGGGAAATGTACATAGGCAATAGCAAAGATTTCAGGGGAAAAAAGTTACACTTACTGAAGCCATTCAAAAACTTGCACATTCCCCTTTCCTTTTTTTCCCCTTAGGTTAGTGTGGAGGAATTTTGCAAAGTATAGTGAATATCACTAGTAACTAAGGTTCAATTTGTTTCCTTAGTCTTAGTGTTAAAGATTTGAAAGTATAATTTTTGAAACGTTGCAGTCCCTCTGGCAGTTGAAGTCCATTTAGAAATCCAATGTTTTCTCTGTCATAGCCTTTCCCATAGAATGTTTTGAACTCCCCCTTTGTTGTCTCCCTTGACATTTGATGGTCTGCAGTTCAGCATTATTATTAAGCCATTGTTTGAGTCCTTCAATGGGATGGTTTCCACAACAAGCTTTAAGGATCTGAACGAAACTGCACTGGCCTGGTTGGATCAGCACTGTTCTCTTCCTGTTCTGAGGCCAAGTAAGTGAAGTTCCATCCAGCAACTCTTCCAGATCATAGAAAGTAGAATAGAATAGCATTTCTTAAAAGTCAGAGGATGACAAAGGAAGCACATGATGCTGAATGTGACTTTTGCTTCCTTTTTGTTAGCTCAGTGAAGAAATAAGAGCCTCTTCTGACCGTGAAGACAGAAAAAAAAAAATTGTTGAATATACCAGAATTTAAACAGTCTTTAACTACATTTAAATTTCAAAAGCTTGGCCCTAGTTGCAGTACATTTGCAGTGTGATTTATCTCATAATGAGGGAAGACCTCTGAGATTTATATTCAGCTTTGGAGTGACCTTCTGTTTGGGCATCACTGCTTGATTCTTTCCCTCTTGCCATTCAGCAAGTATTTAGTTTATGTTTATAACTGTCAAGGGGTGCTCTCTTTTGGAGAAGAAAGAGAAGAAAGATCAATCAGACTAATGGTTTCTCTTGATGTTTTCCTGCCCTTTTTTTATAAAGTGGTGCTGAACACCCTCCGGCACCTGAGCAGGACCACCTCGATCCTGTCGGACCCATCGCGGCTGCCGGAGCAGGCCCGGGAGGCTGTGATGAAGGTGAACAAGAGAGCTGGGGAGACCTAACAACCAAAGACCCTGAGGTGCTTGTCCCAGGGGTGGAGAACCTGCCAGGCCCCGCCTGCCCGGGCTTCTCCAGTTGGTGCACTTTAGAAAGGATTCTCTCCATCACCTGAGACACCGTTCAGGGCTCCTGGCCCTGCCTTCCGAAGAGGTGCAGGTGATGCAGCGTTGTCAGAATGTTTTGGTTCCTCTCCAGTGCTGTGCTGTGCTCTGTCAAGTGAGAAAAAACACCAAGCTCAGGTAAACTCAGCAGGTTTGAGCCCTGCAGGCAGCAATAGATCTCCATCAATGCATCTGTATGCAACTAAGAGATTTCTGTGGAACACCCTCAGTTCTCTGAAGTGTAAATCCTGTACACCAAGGAATGTGCTCTTCAAGGGGAAAAAAATACTTTTGATTTCATGAAGCAAAATGTGCTTTTTATTTTGTTTTCTGGTATTCAGTTCCATTTGTTTTACTTGAATAGTGAAAATTGTTAAACAGGATCATAAGAAAAACCAAAGGAGAAGAAAAATCCGTCAGTGATGTCAACTCATGGCAAAAATACTAGAATTAAAATCTCAGGCTGTGTTTTGTGTATTTTTATTTTAATGAGTGTATCATTGCATTTGATCAGTTTCAAGAAGTGCTTTATTTTCTAGTAAATAAAGTAGCTGATTTTTTTTTTTTTTATATAGCCATTGCAGGGGAGTGGCAGGCCATGCAGTAAGTGCAAGAAAGCAGTTTTAGATTGTATAAATTCTGCAATTAGGATAAATATATTAATTTTATACCAGTTTAATCAATGAACTGGTTTTTTGCACTCTGCACAGTTCAGCTGCCATCCTCACAAAATGTGTACATATAAAACACACCCATAGGTTAATGTAATAGCACTTCAGAGAAAAGAATTGAGTTTGTGATGTTAAAAAATTGGCTTTTTTATTATCTCAGAAACGATATCAAACCACACAGACTTGCAGTCAGTTCTTTGCTTCTTTGTCTTTTTTGCTTCTTTGTCTTTTTTGCTTCTTCTTTTTGCCTTCTGTCTGAAAAACCTGAAGGACTTTGCTAAGCCTGGTCTGTATGGGAAGGTTATGTTCAACATGAATTACAAAACCTGTAAAAATAAGTTTAAAACTCAAAATACTGCATAACATTTTTCTGTGAGAGTCTCAGCACATACTGTCTTCTGCTGTAGGTAAACTGAGTCCTGTTCCAGCAGTGATTGTCCATCCTGAGATAGCACTGGGATGTTCATTCCAGCTGATTGTTCATAGTCTGGGATGCTCCCATGACCCTTGTAATTCCACTCACCACTTGATGCTGATTGTTCAGAGCTATGCAAATGGTGGGAATGCTTCCATTGAGCAGTTTCCTTCCAGTTCCAAGAGCAGGCTGGAGGTGATGTGCAGCCTCTCACAGTGGGAAAATGAGGAGGAGCTGGAACACTTGGGAGATGCACACACTGAAATGAGCTCAGTAGGTTCTCCTGGGGGAAAGGAGCTTTTCTCAGCATCATCCCCAGTCTTACTCCACTTGGTGAGTTAAAGTTTGAAAGGAAATAGACCTGGGGAGTAGGACTGAGCACAGGGGGTGGTTTTGTTCTTGTTTCTCCTTTGTCCTGAGTTTTTGCAGCTAATGGCTTTCCTTGCAGAGTTCCTTCTGTGTGAGCAGCACTGTAGCAAGGAGAAGGCACGAAAGGTGAGCCCCAGGGCCCTCTCCCTGCATGGATG
Source organism: Rhipidura dahli (assembly GCA_013399225.1). Lineage (NCBI taxonomy): Eukaryota > Metazoa > Chordata > Aves > Passeriformes > Rhipiduridae > Rhipidura > Rhipidura dahli. The sequence goes on along the minus strand of VXAC01000636.1, from coordinate 168,539 downwards.
AACTGGGGGCTGAAGGGGAAGGCAGAATGACACATTTTGTACCAACACGCCTTCCTGTAGCTCTGCAGGCAGACGGGGAGAGGCTTTTCTTTCTTTTTTTTTTTTTTACAGTAGATTTGACATATAATTTGAAGTTCGTGGCACATGTGAAAACCTGTATCCATGTGACAGAAGCAACAAAATTCCAAGTGTCAGCCAAGGAATGATGTGCAAGGGTTGTCATAGTAAGGAAATAGTGAGTGGATTTTCTGAAGGGAGCCATTCCTAGGTCTTTCATAATGTTGTAATCAATTAAGCAGTATTCTTTTGGGTGCATCTGGGTAAGAAGTGTTGAATAAGTAAATCCTTTTCTCAATCAGTGCTTTCAATCCTCCCGTTTTTATCACTGGTTGTGAATTTGACTCCAGTAAAATCATTTTACACTGATGAGCTGGGGATGTCCCTCCCAGCCTTTCCTCAGTGGGCCAAGCTCACTGTTTGTGTGTTAAAAACGTGTCTGGGTTTCTAGCAAGCAAGCAGGAGGCATATTGTCCAAAAGCTGGTGTTTTTGCTGACCTTTTCAGATGAGCAGATCCTGTAATGCCTCCCCTGCTGTGTGGTCTCCTGCTTGTCAGCAGTGATGGTGTGTGATTTTTACCATTTCTGGTATCGATGACGTGCGAGTTTTGTCCCAACAAGCCCAGTGCAGAGCACTGGTACTTCAGGGCCCAGGGAAATCTGACAGCTGAAACCCTACCATCCATATCTCACTTCATGGATTAGAAACTGAAAGCCAACCTTAAAGGAATAGGAAGGGGTAATTTAACTGAACTGCCAAAAATTTTGTCCACAGTTTTTAGTGGATGTGGATGGACAAATTATCAATCTGATTGCACTGTGAGCTGGAGGAAGAGTGTTTGTTTAACAAACTGTGGTGCAGAAACAAACTCAAAGCACTATTAAACAACTGCAAATCTTAAAGAGAAAAAAATTAAATATTGCTTACTTAGGCAAGAGTGTAGGAGGGAGGAAAGGAAAAGTGAAAAGATACTTTCCACATAGTGCAATTACCAGAAATGATGTGGCTGCTCTTTGACGCAGTGATTCAATATATTCTTGTCACCCGGTTATTGCAAATCAGAATTCTTTTCTTTTATCAGTCAGCCTTGTGAGGAGAGTGATTTCACTTCATTTGGAAACACAGGAGGAAAAAAGCTGGTTGATGTCTCACATCTGAACAAGTAGAACCAGTAAAGATTGGTATGGAAAGAGACAGACCATGTATGTATTAGTTCCTGCATAGTTTTCCACTTTGATTTCTGTTTAAACACCTTAGTCTGTCTTTCTTACCCATTGAGGAGTTTTAATACTTCATTTTTTTCAGGGTTTGGTAACACTTTCTCCCCGCATTTCAGCACTCTGATTTCCTGTGTCACCAAAGTAAGCAAGCCAAACACACAGTGCCTATAAGTCTGCACAGAATTGCAGGTGCTGCACATCTGTCTGGTGCTAAACTTTTGGAGAACCCCCATGTAATTGAATACAAGTTGTATTCTGTCAAATGCAACATATTTCACTCAGTAAAGGAGTGGCTAAATAAACTTATTTATGACCTGTGATATGCACAAGATCAAACTGGGATTGTCTACTGGTTGCTTCTGACCTTGAATTGTATTAATTGGTGTACTGTAGATGGCCCCACCCCAAACACAACTGGAGAACTTGGCAGTTACCTGGTGCAGTTATTAGCTTTTACTGCTAAAGTAACTGCTTAGTTATTGGCCTCCTTTTAGCAGGAGGAGTAAGGGGTGAAAGTCCAGGAGCAAACTAGAACTGAAGGAATTACTGAGGAGTGGGATCAGAGACAAGTGCACACTTCACCATGACAGTTTGATCTCTGCACAAAACCGAAGGATTCTTGGGTAATACCATTTGACCTGACTGGAATGCTCTTCCATGCTTTTCAGACCCCTGGGGAAGGCTTCCTTGAAGGGGGGCCCACTAGAATGTTTCCATCTGTGCCTTAGATCTTGGTGTTGTGTATGCATTTGATTAATCATAAGTCATACATTGTTCTCCCTAAAATGATGCTCTGTGGAAAATTCAGCGAATGCAGGAAGTGGGGCTTCCCTGGCCTTTTGGAGGATTTTATCTGTGGGGCATGACTGCAACCCTTTCAGACTGAGGTTGTGAGTAACTGTGCCTATGTATGGAAAAAAATCACATCTTTCCTGCTGAATCCACTGCCGTGTGCAGGAGCACCTGTGCCCACGTGCACATAACCTCTGCTGTGACAAACCCAGCAAACAGGCAAGGGCTTAAACCTCTAAATCTGAAATGGCTTGAAAAGACAAAGGGCTGTCAAAGGTATTGAAAAACTGCATCCCTTTGTATCTTGGGGGTTTTTTACATTCCTTTGTGAGTGTGTGTGTGTTCACATGTGGTAGAAGTGACAGGAACAGGTAAATTCAGTTCTGTTTGCTTTTAAAGCTCAGAACTCCTGAAAAGCAGTTTGAGAACAGGACAGGGAAGCTCACTGCAGAAATGTTCAGTAAGATAATGCTTTTGTAGTACAAATTATTTGAAGGCTATTTCACTTTCTCGGTTTTTGGAGTGGATAATTCTTGATGTTGTCAGCTAGAAGGTACTTCTGAAAATAGAATGAGTTTTTCACTGTTTTCACCTTTTCCTTATTTTTTTTTTCCCTTGCTACCTTTATTGTATGAAAAACCACCAAAAATCAAAAGGCTGATGACATCCAGTTTAGGTTCCTTAGGGATTCAGTCACACCAGTCTGGAGGACTATGGACAATTGTTGAAAACTTTCAGGAGTTTTTTAAATTAGGTGAGACATCAGGAGTTTTTCTGTTACTCCCTAATTTATACACTTGAGTTTCAGAGGAGATGATTTGGTTTGGGGTTTTTTTTTTTTTCTTTTATAGGACCCCAACATTTTTCCTACAACATCAGTTAAAGCTCTTGGTTTTCTTTTGTTTCATTCTTGGTTGGATTTTCTGCTCATTTACTGTGCTAGAGCAGAAGTGGTAGAACCAAACTGTAGCTCCATCTGTAAAACTTGAGTTCTTCAGTTGCAGCTACAGTAACTTGAGTTACAAAGAAACACACCTTAGGTAATATAATGGAATTAATTTCTAGCCATTGTCTGAACTTTTTATATCTGAACTTTTCCACCATGAATAAGGTTTTCAATCAAAATATATCAATGTTATGAGCAAGCCTTTTAACAATACAGTGAATAAATAGCTCATTTTCTTTGTCTAACCTTGTATTTAAATGTGTTTTAAGTGAATGGAATTCATTCTTGTTAAGAAAAAAAGGAGAAAAAAAAAAAAAGCTTGAAGGTATGAGGACTTCAGGTTGTGCTCTTGCTTTGCTTAGGTTTCCTGTTCTGTTGCATGACAACTTCTGTTGTGCTGTTGATATGTAGCACTTTTCAGTAGGTCTGTTAAATTGTGCAATGCATTTTTTTATATTTACAACCAAAACAATAAAGGATATTTTTTGGAAGAAACTGGTTGTAATGCCTTCGTTTTCTAACTGGAAGTGTGGGAATGGTAAGATAATTGTTCCTGGACCAGGGCCAGCACCTAGCATCCTTTTTGCAGCTCTAAAAGGTGACATGAGCTCATTTCCAGTGCTGGGGTTACCTTTGGATCTGTGTGTTTGGCATTCCCAGGGCAGGGCTTGTATCCTTTCCATGGAGTCGCTGCACAACAAGGAGAGTGAGCTCATGTGATGGAACTAAGCATAAAACTGTTTTTTCCATCTCTGCACTTCCTTCTAACAGACAGTAATTCCCAGGTAACCCTGGTATTTCTCAAAGTCAGGTAAAATTAAGCCAGTAGGTGCTGCACCAATGCCTTGAGCCCTGATAGTCTTATTTTCTTGCAGGCTTGGATTTGAGTTTGACACACTGCCTGGACAGTGGATAACTCTGCAGAGCAGCACTGAGATTGGATAACACAGTATTCCCATGGAATTCATGGCAGTGTTAGGCACTGAGCTCTTCAGTTCATTTAAGAAGTGAAATTAATAAATCTGCCTTTATTGACTGATTTTTGTTTTTCCCTGGTAGGACACTCCAGCTCCCTGTGCTTCAGTTGTCACCTCCCTGGCATTTTGGATTTTCTTGCCTAGTGGAAGCAGCGTTGAGGCTCTAGTTGAAGTGAAAGGTAATAGAAGAGTGAAGAGAAGGATTTTATTTTAAAATCACCGCACAAGAGTTTGTGCTGGTTGATCTTATCCTCGTGATTGGTGCCTTTGAGTTAGTATTTCTGATGAGAACTTCTGATGAGTCAGGCCTGCAGTTCCAGGAGGTACAGCAGTTTGTAAACTCTGCATTTAGTTTTTCAGAAATCACAAGCTTGATCTCACATCAAGCATTTTGGTGGGAGTGAGGAGCAGTGCTATTTTAACAGTGATAAACCAACTCTTCAGCCTGCCTTCACTCTTGACCATGCACTACAAATGCCAGAGTTACTGCAGTGATGCTATCAAAGCTCTCTGGGAGGAAGCTGTGGCTACAGAGCACTGTTTCTGTACTACTGATTTAGTGGTGATTTCAGAGAGGCTGCTGTAACTTCAGCTGAGGTGTCAAGAGAGTTTATGAAGTGGCTTCTTTTTGTGACTGGTTCTGCTAATCCTTGAACATTGCCAAAAGTGGACCTACCCTTGCTCTGTAGAAATGGCAATTGAAATCACTGTAAGGGAATTGACCCTTCAGTGGGCAGACAGCTCAGGGCTCTCTTTGTATTTAAAAGAATGGAATGGAATGCTCCCTAGATGTTTATTTATTTATTTTAACCTGTATTTGTCTTCAGGAGCTCATCTCTGCCTATTCTCACCCCTGAGGACTCTCTCCAGGAGGTGGGCAGACAGTGAATGGCTGTTGGGGTGTTGGGGAAGTTCCCTGTGTGCAAACACAGAAGAGCCCCTGTTGTCATCCAGAGAGATGTTTAACATGTTCCTGTTTCAGAACAAGGTGTGTGTGTCACATAGCCAGTGCCTTTCCACCACCAAATGGAAACAAACCCACCAAAGATGAGACTCATCACATCCCTGAGTCCTGCTGCTGCTGCCCTTCTGATTCTCTTTACAGAGCCCAGCTGTGGCTCCTCCATCCAAGCTGCTCATTCCTCATAGGCCTCAAAAGCTTTGTTTTCAGTCGGGGTAAATGGGGAGCTGCTTGTCAGAGATCTTTGCTGGTGACCAAATCATGATCACAGCAGAGATGCTCCCCGTGGCACAGGCCCAACCTGCAACCCTCCAGGGCTGGGAGGATTTATCTGAGCCCTGCTGACCCTGCACCAAGAAAGCCACAGGGCTGCAGGTGTTCTCTCACTGTTCTGTCTGGGGCTGGCACCTGGGTCTGAGTCTTCCCCCCCTGGGGAAGAACAACTCTTCTTTTTCAGGTAGCTCTTCTTGTGATGTGAGTTGGAGCAGATCATCTGACTCACTTTGATACCTTGTTTGTGCTGCTGAGAAAGCGTTTCCCTTTCTGAGGAAAACACTTCTGTTGAGCTATTTATACATTTAGGAGGTGAAACAAAAGATGTGCATGGAAGAGGAAACCACAGGGAGCGGCCCTGTATGATCCTCTGGTTCAGCAAGGCTTAAGTGGTTTGTGTCAATCATGGCAGTGGTGATGTTTAAGACCTCGGGATGTGACTGTTTTCCTGCTTGGAGTGGTTTGGTTACCCCACCTGAAAAGGTCAGGCAGGTGCTGCTTCAGTCTTGGGGATAAGCACATCCCCAGGCAGTGATTTTTTTTTTTTCCAACCATTCTTCTTTTTCTATTAAAAATGAAGGATGCAAAGTTGGAATTTTACCTTCTGTGTGTCACCACTATGTGACATCTCCACAGTTGTGTCTGAAATGAAGCCATTTGGGAGGAATTCTCCCCCTGGCTCCAGCAGGGAGCTTGGTCCCTCTGTTCCTTTTGGGAAACTTGAGTGCTTTTCTAGGATCCCCTCTCAGACTTGTGGGGGACTGGCAGTAACTCATTTGATATCAAACCCACTGTTCCTGGAGAAGTCTGAGCAGAACAGGGCCAGTGCAAAATACATTGTAAAAAAGAATCAGTAAAAAGAGAATTCAGCAATATTTGTTTTATTTAATATTTTAATTAAATTCCAATTTCTATCCAAAGGTAACAATGGCAAATGAGTAAAACCATTCATCTACTAAGTAGCAGATACATCTCTTTCAGTATTAAAATATAAGAGTGAAAAATAGGAATAAATATTTATATAAACTATATGCTTAAATAGGTTTATAAAAATAGATGTGTTGTATAAATTCATAAATAAAATTCAGTAGTAGAGAGAAAAGTACAAAATCAGCCCGCTGACAATCAACTTTTCTTTTGAAAAATAACTTCAAGATAAAAATATAAATAACATAAAAATTACTGAAATGACACTTTCCTGTTTGCTTATATATGCCAGGGTTGGTTAATTAAATTACTTCAACTCACTTTAGTCCATCCTTATTATATGCTGTTGCAAATGAGACAGTATAAATAGTTTTATAATAAATGCAATCATTAACTTAACACATTCATCCCTTAAATATTAAATTAAACTAGATTATATTCTCTATTATAGAGAACAGTTGACAATGTTGATCCTGGCATCAAACTAATCCTGTAACCCCTGACAAGTCACATTTAACCAGCTGCATTTAAGCAGAGTACAGTTTTACTGCAGTTTGGGTGATGTCTTGATACCTCTTTAAAAACCACCAGATGTAGGTCTTGTTGTCTGCCAGGCCCATGGGCGAGTCCTGGGGCTGCCCCTTGGCCTCGCAGGTGTAAAAGGCAGCACCTTCGCTCACAGTCAGGCTCAGCTGATCGAGGTTGGCTGTGATGATGTCTGCAGGGCTCTCTTGGCAGATCTTTCCCATCTCACTCCCCAGGGTTTGCAGCGTGTTGTGGATGTCATGCAAAACACAGCAATTTTCCTGGAAGGCTGGGCAGGAGAGTGTTTTCTCCATCATGTCTTCGAATGGGGACCTGATCTTCTCGGGCTCAGGAGGGAACGTTCCAGAGACACACCTTTTCTGTGGGGAAAGAAGGGGAGAGAGAAATTGTTAATCCTTTGGTTTCCCTTTCTCATTTGTGCGCCCATTCGTGGGGTTTTTGGTTGTGGTTCAATCTCTGTATTAACACCTCCACCCCTTTGATCAAGCAGGTATTGCACAGAGTGTGCAGTTCCTTTCCTCATGCCCTGCTTGCCTTGGTTCTCAGCTTTTCTAAATCTCGGGTTCTGTTCATTGCTATAGGGGCAACATTTACCTATGCCAGAGATCTGGTTTGGCCTGAGTGTATTTTCATCTGTTTTAGCAGAGATGGTTTGAATTTCAAGAATGAATTCAGAGGAAATGTCAGTGTTGATTTTTATCAACGTCCTCTTTGGGAACGCAACCCCAGGAACTGAATTTTGAGGCACTGACACTGGGGTTCAGTGAACAATTTATATCTCCAAGGAAAGGATGGGTGATCAGGATTTTTGGCAGAAGTGCTCAAGCACTAGGGTCAGAATAAAGGGCAAAGCAATTCTTGCCATGTTTCCAGTGGTCTGACTAAAGTCCTGCAAGAAGGTGCCCAATGGGACACAGACTGAGAAGGAGCACTGGGAATCAGGAAGATCCCAGCTGGCAATGAGCCGAGGCACAGTCACCCAAGCTTTCTGCAGCTGCCCTCGCTCCAACTCTGCCCTGAAATAACACAATGTAAATGCTTTCCTTCTTGCATGGAATACAGAGAAGAGCCTACTTCAGCTTCTAAACCAAATACTGATTTCTGGATGTTTTTTCTAGTGTTTTATGATAATTCTCCACAGACGCAGCACATGGAATCTGGTGCACTTACATAGAATTCAAACAAGTCACGTGCTCTGGCTTTTAGCTCTGCTGCCTTGGACGGTATGTCGCTAGTGAAAAGCTTACACCTCTCTTCTGGAGTCAGTTTGCTTTCCCATGTCTTTGTCGGTGCCAAGGAGCCCAAAGGAACCAGTAAACAGAAGAGGAAGATTGCAAACCTGTTGATCTCTGCATTCAGGTGAAGAGAGGAAACCAAAAGGAAAGAAAGAATACTGTGATTAGTCTCAGTTTTCTGCATAGTTTTTGCAAATCTTAGTAGTTTTGTGCAGCGTGAAGCATTTTTAAAGCATATAGGCATGAGGTGGCTGAGCTAAAGATGAGCATCAACCAGGGCAACCTCACAACCTGCAGCAAGGTGGGTACCTGCTCTGCGTTCCATGGTGGGCTCGGACAGCAGTGACTTGGCTGGGAGCTGGCCAAGCTTGGGGCTTGGAGCTGGTTCTGGAGCTTCTGCCTGCTGGAGTGCTGTGGATGGGAGCAGCCAGGCTGCATTTAAGTGCTGAGGAGTCCTGCGTCACAGTATTTTTTTTTTTTTTGCCAGTGATAATTCGGGGCTTTTTCTTTTTCGAAGATTACATCAAATGCGTCTTCACTGATTGTGATCTAGGTGCAGTTTCAAACTGACATAGAGGGTGTCCTGTGTCATCTCTTTGACTAGGAGCTTGGGATACTTGGCTTGGCCATCCCGTTTAAATCCTTGGGCTCTCCAAAATGTGGGATTTAGAATATAAACTCCTGTTTTATTTATAAAGGTGGTTGGGAGCACATTATTGCTGCCCAAAGCCGTTGCTTCTCCTTCAGTGTAAGATAGGGCTAATGCAGGGAGTAAAAAAGGCTTGTGTGCAAGGTAGGTCAGGCCTCCAGTTCCATGTATAAATCCTTTTGCTGGATGCCTGTATGACCCTGTTCCCAAGGGATGCTCAGGATCCCCCCTCCCCATCCCTGTTGCCCATCTCTCCAACTCCCCTGAGGCTGTTTTCTGCTTCCAGTGACCAAGTGCAGGAAATTCTCATATACACCAAAACAGAGAATAATTATCCCTAGGATTTACAAGTATGAGGCCGTGATCTGAAGAGCAGAACTCCTGATGGCTTGGGACAAAAAGGAGAGCGGAGGAATCCCCTGTGGAAATATCTTTGTGACACTACACACTTGTTCTTCCCACCTCTACAGTTAGGGATGTGCCTGGAAGGTAGTCATAGCTCAAGGAAGAGTGTGTGTCAAGTCATCAAAAAACCTTCAACGTTTTTTCAAGGATCAATATATTGGTGTCAAAATAATCAGTTCTGGCTTTCATGTGCAATAACCCTCTTTGAAAATAAAAGGCTTGGTGTGTGTGTCCCTTTAGGACAGAGGTAGTGGTGGGTACAGATGGCTCCTTTCAGGCAGAAAAGTGACCTTGGAGGGTTTCTTGTTTGGAAGCACCAAACCTGCAGAGATGCAGTTGGTCAGTGGCCCACAGGAAGATGTGTGCAAGGTACATAAAAGATGCCATTGGGCAATGCCAGTCCCCTTCCAGCTCTCCCAGCTGTGTACAGCCAGGGAGGACTGGGATCTGGTCTTCCTCCAAGAGCAGGAATATCTTTGTGCAGCACTGAAGGCAGTGGGGCCCAGTTATTTTAAATAGTGATGCAAATAAAAGCAGCAGCATTTTTACAGCTTTGCTTTTCCACAAAACATGGTTCAACCACTGGTAATGCTCTTTCTACGACTTTCAGAAGACTTGACTTCATTTTTCTCCTAAGGGCAGCACTTTACCTGATTACTCCACTCCAGGACATGCCATTATCTCATAGCCTGTGCATGCTCTGCACATCCTTTCCGGTCTGTACAGGGCTGTGATAAGCTGCTGAGCTGATAAGGGAGCAGGTTGGCATCCGTCCTGTAAAACCCAACCTGAGAAGTTCAGCTTTCCACCACGTAACCATCAGACACCACAGCACAACTGCAATTCATTTGGTGAAGTTCTGCTGACATGTGATGCTCTGTCAGCTCTCTAAAGTGGAATTTGTAGCCATTGCCTCAACACCTATCACTGGAAAAAGGAAATTAATATCCGTCTGTGGAGACCTGACGCTGACCTGAGACACAGCTGTGGCTTTTGTTCCTAGAGCTCACCTACTTTTTCCAAGTGTGGGAGCTGGTATTTTCAGCCGTGAGCTTCTTTTCTGATGGCCTTACATGGTTGTGTGGCAGTGCTCTGCACGTAAAGTGGAGAGCTGGGCTTTCAGAGCTGACTGAGACCCTGACTGCTTCCTCCCTGAAACCTGAGTGACACTCAGGACATAGATAAGGAAAATGCCACAAATTCTGTGCCACAGGTCCCCAGCCAGGGAAGAATGCTGACACTGCACCTTGCAAGTGCAGCATGAGGCCACCTGCTCTTTCCCTGGTGGGGAGCAGCCCCCAGAACCTAGGGGAGACCTAGAAAACCAGGGATTTATTCCCAGCCTGGTGAGCCTGGTGCTGCCCCAGACTTGCTCCACGCTCTGCTTGGAGAGTTTGGTTCCATGGCATTCGCGTCAGCACCATCTCCTAGCGACAGGGACTAAAGCCAGGGGTTCCCTTCCTTCCAGGCCGGGGCTGGATGGCAGCACCCGGCAGCGTCTCGGCTGCTTTTCAGGAGTACCTGCGGCACCTGGGGCTGCAGGACTTCCCCTGCGGCCTCGGCAGCTGGGTAAGGGGCTGGGGGGGCACAGCTGTGGGACATGGCACGGGACTGCCACTGCCTCTCCTCTCTCCCTGTCTGCAGAACAAATCCCGCCTCGATGGCCGCAGGAGCTCCCGGGTGGAGCCAGCGGGGCTGGGGGAGGCTGTGCCGCCGGGAGAGGAGACCCCCGAGACGCTGCTGGAGCTGCTGAGAGACCAGCACAGCCCCTGGGCCCTGCCCCCCGACTGCAGCCCCCAGCACCGGCTCCTGCGGGAAGTGGCCGTGCTGGCACCGGAGCTCCTCCGCGGCTCCAGAGTCTTCCAGGCTGTCAAATCCCTGCGGATACTCGACAAAGGAGTAAGTGCTGGTGCCCATAAAGCTGTAGGCCAGGAAAGTGGGACTTCCTGCTGTGAGGGAAAACATCCTGGAAAAGGGACACCTTCTTCTCCTGGGGTCTTCCCAGGTGTTGCAGCTGGACCACCACAGCCTCCCCAGGACATTGTGCCAATCTGTGTTACACAGGTGTCACAGACATCAACGTGTGTCCGTGCCACCCTGGCCACCAGGTGCCTCAGGGACACTTGGCCAAACCAAGCTCTTTGCAGGTGGAGGAGGTGGATGAGGGTGTGCTGCGGTTCCAGCAGCTGGAGGAGCTCATCCTCAGTGCCAACCACATCAGCAAAGTAACCTCGGCCCACCTGCCCCAGACTCTGAAGGTGAGCGAGCAGGGCCTTGTGCAGGATGGGAATTCCCATCTGGGAAAACAGTGAAAGCCAAACAGTTTGAGGGGGTGCCAGGAACAGCTCATTGCAAGGTGTTTGTAGTTTCTTCTGTTGTGGGCAGGTCCTGGAGCTCTGCTACAATGCTGTGAATGATCTGCAGGACCTGTGTGCTCGGCCACCCCCAGAGCTCCAGCACCTGGGGCTGGGGTACAACCAACTGAGTGGCCCTTCCCAGGAAAAGCACCTCACTTTGGATTTCTGGTAATGCCACAGGCTGAACATGGGCTGCTGAAAGGGAAATGGGCAGATGGGAACAGCTGACCTCAAGCCACTGAAGTGGCTGTTGCTGGGAAATCACAGCCCTTCAGAAGGATTGTTTCTTTGCTCTGTGTCCTCTCTCTGTGCAGAGCAGTCTGTCTGCAGTCTTCTGTCTCATGCCCAGAGGTTGTCTTTGTCCTTGGCAAGGTGTGGAATGCAGGGATCACCAGGGGAACTGCCTTGACACCCTGGCCATCACAGTTCCCATTTCCCTGGGCAGCTTACTTTTTCCATGTCCTTCCCAAAGCCCCTGCTGGAAGTCTGGAAGGATGTGAAGTGTACACTGCATCACCAAATGGTGCACTGGGGTCATCAGTGGATGCTAAAGAAATGTTTTTGTGTTGTGGGGCAGACTGGCAATGGACCGTATGGCTCAGGAATTTGGAATCGGCCTCCAGACTGGATTCCTTAGTTCAACCCAGTTTGTGCTGGGGAAACATGACTTTTGTTTCTGTTTTTGCTGCAGGGCAGTAGCTCTCTGTCCTCATATGGGTGCTGGCTGCCTTACCTCCTTCCCTGGGTTCTCTCCTTAGGCCAAACCTTGTCTCCCTTGACCTGAGCTTTAACAGCCTCACGGACCTGCTGGGGCTGGTCTCCCAGCTGTCCACTCTGCAGAACCTCCGCATCCTGGTGCTCCAAGGGAACCCACTGGCTCTCATCCCCACTTACAGAGGCTTCCTCGTGGACAGCTTGCCCAAGCTGTCCATCCTTGATGACATCCACATAGGGCCTGAGGAGAGGCAGCAATTCCATGGCCTGGCGAGGCAGCCAGGTGAGCCCCCACCTTTGAGCCTGCCCGTGCTGACCCCATGATTCAGGATTGAGGTTTTCTTTGTGGTTGAGCTCTGGAATTGAGGTAGTTTCAGCCTTAGGCCCAAGAACAACCCATCCCAGTCCCAGCACTGCCTCAGTGTCCTGGAACTGCCTCAGTTTTGCTTTCCAGACACCACCTGGTTTCAGGCCATGTGTTTCCCTCTCGAGCTGTGGCAAGAGGAACATCTGTACTGGGGAGGGTGCTCATATGATGCTGCACTGTCTGCACACAGTGGTGCCACCTCCCTGGCACATCCCTGACTGGGAGGAGAGGAGGAGGCTGGGGACACTCGAGATGGGAAGCTTCTCTTGATGGCCCCTACTGAATGAGTTTATGTGCTGGATGTGCTTATTGGAGACCCAAACGTAGAAGGAACAGAGCAGCGAAGCCAGGAGGAGTTTGCATGGCTTTGGAGTGACCCCACGTGGCAGTGGTTTGTCACAGCGTTTGCACAGGGTGGCACCGAGGCATGCCAGGAGGTGGCACATGGGACCTGGAGGTTTCTGCTTGCCCTGTTCCTTCCTCACTCTGGAGGGAACGTGCTGCAGCTTCATGACAGGATTGTCCTCCTTTTAGAGCTGATCAGGAGTGAAGGACGAGTGGTTGTGAGCGTTGGGGAGATGAAGGGAATCCCTGATCCCACAGCTTTTCAGCAGCTGAAGGTTGGCTCCGAGGGTCCAGTGATCACCTACAGCTACTGTGTGACCTACGAATTTGCAGAGGGAGAGGAGCTCGAGGACAGGGGCAGCCCTGAGGTTGGTGCTTGATTATGTTCCTGGAAACAACCAGCATGGCAGGCCACAGCAGCAGGAATGGGCACCTCCAGGTTATGGGGTGATGGGTGTGGTGTGGGCAGCAGCAGTGCTGGGGATAGAATTCCCATGTGGCTGCACCCAGCAGGACAAACCCCATCTGCCCATGTTCCACATCCCTCTCAGGGAGCCCAGAGCTCTGCACATGGGAATGCACTCACAGCCCCCTCTCCTGCTGACTGGCAGACCCTTTCCCTGGCACTGATGTTCCTTCTTTCCATGAGGGTGGTCTGGAGAATAGGATTTTGGAGGCAGATCTGTCTGTTGCAGGTAACACAAATTCACCAGAGTCCCACGGTGGCCACACTGGATATGGACAGCTCTGTTCAAGCCACAGGAGAAGCAAACAGTCATCAGGAGCCTGCAGCCACAGAGGAGCCCAAGGCCCACTCTGGTAATCAGGAATTATAGATCCTCTGTCCCATCTCTTAGGGCAGGTTTATATCTCTTCCTGGGATGTGGTGGCAGCAGGATGTCCCTCACAGTATCAGCTGAGCTGTTTCTGGGACTGATGGATAATGACCTAGCACCAGCCATATCCTGGGGGTCCCTCTGTCCTGGGGAAAGAGAGGTCACCTCTGAACTTTTCTGTGTCCCTACACAGCAAAGGTGTTTGCCACCCCTGGACAGCCCTGGGCAGACACCATTGACTTCAGCTACAGGAAGGAGCACGTTGCCAAGGACTTGGTGGGGCTGAAGTCCTACCTGGAGGTTGGAACGACTGTCTCAGTTGTGGAGGAGAAGGTGAGGGTGTGGCAGAGCTGGATGAAGGGGGAAGAGCTGCTGGGAGACTGCTGTGGAGCCAGGGGCATCATGTTCCCCCTGGGAGGCAGGCTGGGATGGCAGGGACTCTGAGCCAGCTCCTCTCTGGGCAGGTGCTCTCATGGCCTGTGGATGCTGATGCAGAAGAAAACGCTGCCACTAATGAGAAGGAAGGACAGGAGCTGAAGAAGGAGAGCGCAAAGGTAGAGTGCTGGGAGAGAACAATGACCAGAGTACATCTGAGTTGCAAAAACAGTGATGGGAGAATGAGGATCCTTCTTCTGGATCAATTTGGTGTGTCAGTCACCCCCAAAACCAGACCTCTCCCAAAGTCCCCCCTTGCAATGGGGGGAAGGCAGCAGCTGTTGACACACCCCTTGGCTGGGATGCAGTGGTGGGCAAGGGGCTGGGTTGGGGTTGCTTCTCTCTGATAAAAGGGACCCCAATCCTCTGCTGACACCTGTTCCCATGTCCTGCACTGTCCTGTGTCCAAGGACAAGCAGAAAAAGAAGAAGAAGCAGCCATGTGAATTCCGCAGTGACCCTCCCATTCGGAGCATTCTGGGCACTAGGAGGGTGACCTTGAAGACCCTGCTGGCCACCGAGAACCTGGTGGCAACTGTATGTGAATTTGGGATGCTGATCCCTCAGAAACCACCAGAACCTCCAGTTGTGGAGGAGAAGGTAAGGAACGTGCCCCAGGGCAGGGTTGCAGGGTTCAGTAAAACCACCATCCATTGCTGCTGGTGTGCTTATTTAAGGCTGATATTAGCAAGCAGTACTGCTACTTTTTCTGGGCTTAGGAAAATAGATGAGTTTATTTTTCCATTCAAGAATGTGAAAGCAGCCACTCGTGCTTCCTCTGGTGCTCTCTCTCAGCATGGCAGCACATACCAGCTGTACCAGCTTCCTATTTCCTGGATTCTCTTCTCTGAGCAGCCACTCTGCTGTGCTCCTGCTCCCCCTCACTTCTTTCCTCTGCCCCTGAAATCCCGGTGACAGCACCCAAATGGTGACAGCTGTCACAGGACTGAATGAGGGCACTGAGTTTCAACACAGCCTTACTGTGGAAACATCTCTCTCCACAGGAGGTGAAAAAAGGCAAAGACAAGAGCAAAACACCCAAATCAGAGAAAGGAGCTCAGGCCAGACGGAAAACCACGGTGTCTCCCAAAGGTGACAGAGGCTGGAGAGGGTGGTGTGTGTGAGAGAGAGAGCAAACAGGAGCAGGGCCTGGCCACCCTGCCAGCTCCAGGAGCAGGGACTTACATCCTGAGCCTCAGGCTCAGGACATTGACTGCTGTCAGCATAGACAGCCTGGAGACCGCGTGAGTCGGTGTCTGCACAAGCACCGAGGGTGGGCTGCCGGCTGCCCTGGGAGACACACACCTACAGCACTCTGTGCCAGGGGAGAAGGGCAAGGCAGACTCTTGGGTGAGAAAAGCGCTGCCCACTGTGCCGGCTGCCAAATGGGGGCGGTGGCGTGGGCGGGCAGCTGAGGGAGGGCTGCCTGCGATGCATAATGAGCTCCTCATCCATTGCCAAATCGCATCTGAAAGTACTTTGCAGTGGGGATTATTGTTCTCTCTCGTTTGGAGATGGGACGCGATGCACAGAGAGCCCCAGGTGCCCCAGCCGGAACAGATCCCGGTCTGCTATCACCCAGAAGGGGACCATCCCGACCCTGCCGGGTGTGTCCCCTGCCTTCCCAGTGCGGAACCCAGGGCTGCTCAGCCAGCAGTGTTGCTTAATCTGCCAGACACAAACCTCAGCCTGCCTCTTGCAGGTTATTTTTCCAACAGTCTTGGGTTTGACTGCAAAAATAGCAGTGCCAGCACATCGGAGAGGTAATGCAAGAGCAGGAAGAAGTGGGAGAGGGAAGGGATGGCCAAGCAAAGCTGAGAAGCTGCTCGTGGGTCAAGGAGGGCATGGAGAGCGCCAGGCCTCCCAGCACTGCTCAGAGCTACCAAAGGAGCCTTGTTTTCCTGCTCTGGCATTAGATTTAAGAGTGCAATTAACTCACAGAGCTCCAGGCTGCCTTCCTGTGCCCAGTCACCCGCAGCAAGGTCCCCATCTCTGGGGAGGTTCTCAGAGCTCTGCAGTCCTTGGCTGTGTCTGCATTCAGGGAATGGCCTCTTCCAGTGACCTGAAAAGAAGAAATTCCCTGAATTGCTGTCCCCCACAAGATGTATATTTGCAATCTACACTCAGCCTGTTGCTGGAGCAGGCAGTTGCTATCAAACAGCTCAACTGCAGCAGTGGTTGTTTCTTCCTTCCTTTCCACCCCAGTGTGTGGTCAGTACGTGCAGGAGGTTTCCTTCAGCTTGAACGATGGTAAAGGTGCTGTTGTGTGCACAGAAATGCTGCTGTTGAAGGAAACCCAGAGCAATTAGAGATTTATGCTTAATTTGGTGTCCCCGTGTATTTGTGCAGGTGGGGACTGGCTTGGCTGCACCAGGAGGCCACTGCGTGCATATTTCAAAGCATGAGTGCAAAATTCACAGTGCCTAAAAATGAGCTGCCCCACAGCTTGTTACACTCAGTGTCCCATGGCGGTGACTCAGAAGAACACCTCAATTGTGGCTTTTGGGGATGCTGCTTGAGCCCTGCTGAGTGCAGCTTCTGCACATCCTGCCTGCCCTGAGAGTCACCAGCTGCTCCGGGGCTGTTTGACACTTGCCCATCACCTGGGGACCACGCACCTCCTTGGAGCTGTGACAGTGGCCATGCCCCAGGGGGCAGGGGATGGCTCCCAGCCGTGTGTCCAGCGAGGCTATGCAGGGACCGGCACTCTCACAGCCGGGATCTGAGGCTGATTTGCATCCCTCAGTCAGCAAATGCACACAAATAATAAGTCCTCTCAGAGGAATTGGGATCGCTTCCAGACAGCTCAAAGAGGAAAAGCAGCGAGCTTTGTCACAAGTGAACCATTTGCCCAGACATTGAAGGATGTCTTCAGAAGTAGTCTCACGTAGGTCTCATTTTACCCCACATTTGATTTTTCAGGACACTTGAAATAATTTAGTTCTGCATTTTTCTTTTGCCTTAGGGCAATTTCACAACAAAAAGCAAGGTTGTACCCAGGTCAACTGCCAGCTAAAGACACTGTTTGGGCTTTCTTATCCAAAATCATATTTAAATAGATTTCCCTCGAGGTCCAGTCAGTGCTGACACCCTTGCACACTGTTGCTTTTAGAATGATTTACTCTCTCAAGACAGTGACAAATGGACTTCTTTCCACAGGAAAAGGAAAAAACAAAGATACCGCTAAAGTGCAGGAGGGTCAAGAGCTCCAGCCCGTGCTGCTGACGGTTCTGTTCCAGATGCAGCTGCTTCGGTGGCCCTTGGCAGCCAGCACCCAGAGCCAGGAGAACGTGTCCGTGGCAGTGGGAAAGACTCAGTGATGTGTCCGTAGCAGAAGCGTGAGTGGAAAATAAACCGCACGGGAACGCCGCGTGGAGCCTGATTTACCAGAATCGCCAGAGCTGGGAGATGCCCCGGGGCTCCTCGTGGTCTGGGGCTGGTGCTGAGCTTCTGCAGGAGCTGGAGCGGGCTGGGGACGTTGGGTGGGTGGGCCGTGCCTGGGACACGGTACCCCGGTGCCGGTACCAGCCCCTCGCATCCTCCGCCCGTGGGCGGGGCCCGGGAGCTGCGGGGCGGGGGCGGCGGCAGCTCCCGGTAAATCGCGGGGCCGGCGGCAGCTCCCGGTGAATTGTGAAAGGAGGCTCTTCCGCAGAGCCCAGCGGGGCTTTTGCCGTGTGGGGATCACCGTGGAGCGGCGGCTCCAGCCCGCTCTGCGCGCCCCGGCGGGGCCGGGGGCTCCGGACCGTCCTTACCGGCAGCACCGCGTCCTGGTGAGAACCGGGGGGAAGCACCGAGAATCGTCCCCGTCGCACGTGAGAGGGAACGGCTCGGCTTCATTTGCCCGCCCGGGGCCGGTCCTGCACCGGAGGCTGCCATGTATCCCAGGATTAAAAGCCTTCTGCTTTACACCTTCTCAATCACGCTGCTGGCCTGGGTGTTTTACATGAAGAAGGAGGCGAAGTTGGCAGCATCGTCAGCAGAGCAGAAAGTGGATGTAGGGGATCGCAGACTGCCGCCTTCGGTCCCGGACAGCGCTGAGCACAGCAAGTGTCTGCCGAACTTGACCTTTGCCAATTCTTCTCTCACCCTCCCGGAGCCTCACCGCGTGTTCTTAACCTACAAGCACTGCAGGAACTTCTCGATTCTCCTGAGGCCCTCCAGGTGTAGCAAAGAGATGTTCCTCCTGCTGGCCATCAAGTCTTCCCCCATCAACGTGGAGCGGCGGGTGGCCATCAGGAACACGTGGGGGAAGGAGGTCTCCATCGGGGGCAGGCGCATCAGGCTGGTGTTCCTCCTAGGGCGCTCCGAGGCCAAAATCCAGGTGCAGCCCCTGCACCAGCTGCTGGCTTACGAGAGCCAGGAGTTCGATGACATCTTGCAGTGGGATTTTGTTGATGACTTTTTCAACCTGACCCTCAAGGAGCTGCATTTCCTCCGCTGGTTCATGGAGGACTGTCTGCACGCCAGGTTCGTGCTGAAGGGTGATGATGATGTGTTCGTCAACACTTACAACATCATTGAGTTCCTCCGGGAGCTGGACCCTGAACAGGATCTCTTTGTTGGGGACGTGATCGCCAACGCCCGACCCATCAGGAACACCAAGGTCAAATACTTTATTCCAGAGCCCATGTATGGAGCCAGCTTCTATCCTCTCTATGCAGGAGGAGGGGGCTACGTGATGTCCAGGCAGACAGTACGTCGCCTCCAGAGCACCGCAGAGGACACGGAGCTCTTCCCCATAGATGATGTGTTTGTGGGAATGTGTCTGGCAAAGATGTCAGTGACCCCAAAGAACCACGCTGGCTTTAAGACTTTTGGGATCCAGAGACCTTTCAATCCTTTTGATCCGTGCTTGTACAAGGAGCTGATGGTTGTGCACAGACTGAACCCAACGGAGATGTGGATCATGTGGACGCTGGTGAAGGATGACAGCATTAGGTGTGCGGTGTCGGTGACACACAGCTACAGGAGGGGCTGGAAAAGGAGCTACTGATGAGGCCAGCAGGATTGTGGCTGGTGACAGGATACTTAAACTAAAAATCAGGTCGTGGTAGAAACGTATGTGTTACTAACAGACTGCACTGGAGCCGTCGGGGTTGGGTTTGCAGTGTTTTTCTGTCGGGGGTTACTTGAAGCAGTTGAATTGTCACGGGGTGGGGGTGTGGCTGCATGAGACATCGCACAAGGGGCTCAGCTCCTCCCAGCTAGATCGTGCCAGGGGAAGCCACAAGTGCCAGCCACCTGCACTGGTGTCTGACCACCGGCCACAGCCAGTCTCATGTGGGGCAGCCAGCGATGACTAACCAGCGACAGAGCATTTGAAATTTACTTGGAGGTGTGGAAGAAAGGCCAGTATGTCCTGCTGGGTCTGCTGTCCCAGGGCAGCAACCCCATAGCTCCTACCAGACAGTAGGAGAAAGGGAATTGAGTGGGGACGAAAAAGCTTCAAAAAGATATGGCCTTAACACAGCAATGATGATGATCTGAAGGACTGGACTCTGCCTCCAGCTCTTTACTTTTTACAGAAGCTCACTACAGGTTTACATGCACTGGAAACTTTTGCACAAACACTTTCTGATCTGGTTTGAGAGGAGCACTGTGTCTTGAATAATTGTGGTAGGAAGAGTGGCTGATAGCTTCCCGTGCTGTGTGGGAGGTGTTTGATTTTTTGTTGTTGTTGTAATGTTGTGTATAAATAAAATAGTTTTGAAAAGTATTTTCATGGGAATATTCTTAGGTCCCCTGAAAGCTGAGAGCCAGGGAAGGCAGAGAATCTGATGCTGGGTATTTACATTAAAGAGGATAATGTTATGTGGAAATGGATACTTTCCACTTCCTCTTCTATGAGCAGCTGCTGTTTTCTGCCCTGTCCAGACAAGATGTATTGACACAAAAGTGATTAATCTGAATGTGCTGGAGTTGCTAGTTTGAGAAAACATCAAATACAGAGCTAAGCTTTGGTGGTACTTTTGTGAAGCTTCTCCGTGTCAGGGTGTCTTGCTGCTAGAGCAGCAGCTGTGGGTGAGCAGGAAACAGCCTGGAAGCCTTAGGAAAAAAAAGCAAATGGGTAAAGAGGAAGTGTGTGATTAGAGAAACCAGAGCTCTTTGTGCTGTGCTGTTGTAACTGCTCTCTCTAGTGCCAGCTGCCCAGCATCCATCCCCCACCAGACAGGAGTTGGAGCTTTCAGAGCTGCCTGGGAAGTGCTGCCAGGAGGTTCTTTCTTGTCCTATAGACAGGGACACCCTGAGAGCAGGGGTGTGGGAGGTCTCAGGGCTGCACAGGCTGAGGGACTGCTGGCAGAACATGCTCGGCCCTCTGGAGCACCTGGAGTAGCTCTGGCTGAGCCCCGGGGCTAACTCAGGCTCTTAGGGCAGAAGGTGCCACCTCACATGAGCTGTTTTTGTGGCAGATGTGAGTAGGGGTTTGTCTCAAAGAATTGGTGGGTGTCCATCCTTAGTGTGTGGCCTTTTGCAAGCTGCTACTTGTGTTTTCTGCTGCAGCTCCAGCGGGGAGTAATGAACTGTAGCTGAGAAAGTGACTGTGTGTAGTTTCAGGTGTGTTGGCTTTGTGAACAAGGCCGAGTGTCAGCAGCAGACCCCAGGTTCTGGCACAGTTCTCTGGGCACTGCTGCTGGTCCTGGAGAGGAGACTGGGCAGAGCGGGCACCGTGGTGCCCTGTGAGCTGCTGTGCCAGCACTTTTGTGATCCACTCCATGATTCCCAATGCAAACTCAGGAGCACAGAGCATGATGTCATGTCTGTTGTGGGCTTAGGTGTATGGGCTAAGCCCCAACAGGCAGCTCTCACCTCCTAGCAAAGGTGAGGGACTCCCTTCTGCCCCATTTCGGAGGTGAATTGGAGCCATTTGTGCTCCTCACCCCCACTTTGGCTTGACTGGACTGACTGATTGGTTCCAGTCATACCAGGCTGGATGTGTGTGGGAGCAGCAGTTGGAAAAGAAAACACAGGACATGCAGTGAAATGAGAAGTGGGGTCACAGCAGGACTGGGAACAAGCCCTGAAACGGGAAGAGAGACTTTCCTAGCTTTGCAGGCTCCTGGCAGTGCCACACAAACATCTGAGTAGAGTTACTGTGGCATCCTGAAAGGTACACAACTTGTTTGTGCACTCAGGTCAGGGGCTTGGCAGATGTTCTTCAACTGCACAAGGTACCAAATGAGAGCAGTTGTGGTTAGAGGTTGACCTGAGGATGCATTTGGCTCCTGAGGGCTTGGCTCTGCCACTACCCAAGTAATCCTCTCATCATAGTGGTTTTTTCCCTAATGGTCCAGCCCAAAGCTGTGTTTAGCACAGGAGACACTAGCAGTTCCCTGACAGCTGAATTCCAGACTGTGCCATCCTCCTTGGATACAGCAGCACCCAGTGAGGAGCAAAGAAAGGTTTGTTAATTTTTTTTAAATACTTAATCTAGGAATGAACGATGCTGTGCACCTGAGATTGCATTTATTCCAAAGGCAGCCAAAATGAGACACAATTTATGCTGCAGGTGAGAAAATTCCTGGTGAGGCACAGCTCAATTTAATAACAGCAACCTTGACACAGATGCAGTGCATCAGATGCTAACTGGTGGTGAAAAATCTTTGACTGGTGAGTTTTCTCACACAACCTGGCAGATGGGGATTAACTGCTTCCAGTCATCAGTGATAAAGTTCTAGTGGATGCTGTTATGCAAAGCAAATTTCGCAACAGCTGTCAGGTTAGGAAATGAACACAGTGCAAGAAACCTGTGGTATTGAAACCTGCAGTGAAACATCAAGCTTGCAAAAGAAAGAATTAAGGTAATTTCCTGAAACTTGCACTGGGAAGCATTCAAACACGTAAAACTCTCTTTTGCTCACTGCTTTGTGGAACAGTACACAGCAGCTGCCAAAACAATTTCGTTTATAACCACGGTATCTTGAAAATCAAAGCTCTCTGCTTCCTGGGGAACCCTCCCCACAGGTGACTCTGGGTGAAGTAAGTTGCTGTGCTGAACAAAACTGCACCAAGAGCCTGGGTGACTCCATGGGAAGTTCTCAGCTCCAGAGCAAACATTCCCTCTGATTGCAGCTCAGTGCAATTTGGTGCAGTTGCAAACTCAAGAGGTTAAAAACTTTTAAAATCAAATAGAAAGCAGGGCCTAATCTCTTTCCCCAAATGGACACACCCGCAAAGAGCTGCTGTTGCACAGTTTAATAAAGGCATCTCCTCACAGACATCATTTACCTCACAGGTTAAAAACAAGGATCTTTAAACACACATCTTTGGCTGATCCCAAGTGAACTCCCAAACACACCAAGGGAGCAGCAGGACCCTCCAGGCAGAGACACAATTAACACCAGGCCATCCCTGATAGCAGTCTTCACATTTGCATAGGTAAACATTTAAATAAATGAATCCAAAAGTATTACAAACAAGGTAAGTTATAAACAAAATTGAGGCCTTCCAAATACTTGATTTGTAAAGCAATCCTTTTCAGGGGCAAAAAATGGAATCACAGGCTTCTTATTTCTGCAGTTTTACACCATCCCACACTTAAGAGCTTGGGACTGTTCAATTTGTGATTGACCCTCAGACTTCAGTTCTGTTCAGTCCTCCCGAAGGTAAGGGTCATCACCTGGATCTGTATTTCCTAAAACACCCTGTGGCAATGAGGAGTCCTCTCCTTGGGCTTTTATGAGCTCCTCAGTCTGAGCTTCAGCTAATTTGGTCTCTGCTTTCTGGGACAGCAGCCGCACCTCCTGCACCTGGGACTTCACCAGCTGGATGTGGCTGCGGGCTGTCACTGAGGCCTGGTCTGCACCTGGAGGGAAGGATGGACACACAGGGTTACAGGAGCACTGGAAGCTAAAGAAATAGCTGGGATTATCTTCTGTTTTGCTGTGTTGTGGTGGCTCTTGGGCTGTATTAATGCTCAATGCATTCACTGTTCATTTACCTCAAACCATTTGTCTGCTTTGAGATTTCACTGCTCCCTTGAATTCTTCCATCCCAGAGGGATACAGCTGGAGTTGGATAGGAGTGATCACCTTGTGCCAGTGGGTGTGGGACCTAAGCCCAGCACAGTCCTTGTGTGCCAGAACCTTTCAGTCCTTGTCCTTCCATTCTGGCACCTACAGCAGCGGGAATACCTGTGGCACTGAACTCCCACTGTTCTCCTCCCATGCTCCTACAGATTCTGGGTCTTTTCCAGGCACTTACAGAGTTAGGGTGTCCCTGTATATTCACTGCTTTCCCTCCCTTCTCCGTTCCACTAAGTTTGCCCATTTACCATAAACCAGCCCATAACTCAACCTTGGAGCTCTCAAATCTCTCCACGGACGGAAGACCAAAATTAGTATCTTTTCTTTTTTAATATAACTGAATCCAGCTGGAAAGCCCTACTGGACTCACAGGCAGCCTTAGTTCTGTGGCTCCCAGGACCATGTTTGAGCCTTGCATTTAAAAATAACTGAACTCTTCCCTCAAACGTTTTCGGCCAGGGTTGGTCTTGACCTAAACCACATGTGAAGTTTCCAGGCCTAGTTCTCAACGCATCTACAGACTCGTAGCCATAAAAAGAATTTATGTGCTCAGCACCTCTAAAAACCAGACACCAGCTGTCAGTTGTGATGTTAACTGAATGTACATTGTGTGTCTGAGCTGTGTTGAGAAAGGGAAAAGGGGCAGAGGCTCAGTGTTGCTGCTTGTGCCCACCTGACTGATATGCGGCCTCTGCCGCCATCTCCGACAGCCGCAGCGCCGTCATCCAGCTGGATTCCAGTCTGAGATATTCCTGCTGCTTGGTGGTCATCTAGGAGCAGGATAAAGAATTAACAAGGTGTAACAGACCTGAGAGCTCTCCTGAGCTGTGGAGAACGGTGTGAGCAGGGCTGGAGAGGCAGATGGTGAGGGAAGAGAGGCTTGTTTGCTTACATCCACTCGGGCTCCTATGACCACCTGCCAGATTGCATCCACCTCTTCTGAGTTCATCTTCCCAAGGAGATTTGAGTATTGCTTGTAGAGAGACACCAGGGTATAAACTGCCTGTGAAGGCATTATTTTGCACAGTTACCATGACAACCTGCACAGCTCTGGCATTGTCTCAGTGTTACCTAGTGTTAATTAGCAAAATTACACTTCATATACTTGAGGTACTGACAAGGATGTAAACGGGAATGCAAATGCTTTACTCAAATTGGCACTTTATTTGCAAAATTAAAATTGTGTCTTGTTGTTTCAGACTTATGTATGGCTCACTCCATTGTTCTGATGGAACTCAGTTCATGGCCATAAAAAGGCAGAGAAGGGCAATAAAATGTCCAAAAACAAAGGACTCAGTACACAGGTAATATAAATAACTGCTGTGAGTTTCTTCAGCCCCACTTCTGAGTTCCAGGGTTGTTTTGCCCTAAGTAAAAAAGAGGGACTTCTTACAAGGGCATGGAATGACAGCAAAGGGGAATGGATTCACACTGACAAAGGGCAGGGTTAGATGAGATTCATTAGGGGTTCGTTTGGAAAAAATTCTTGGCTGTGAGGCTGGTGAGGCTCTGGCACAGGCTGCCCAGAGAAGCTGCCCCATCCCTGAAATTGTCCAAGGCCAGGTTGGACGGGGCTTGGAGCATCCTGAGATAGTGAAAGGTGTCCCTGCTCAAGTGAATGGATGAGCTTTAAGGTCCTTCCAACCCAAACCATTCTGGGATTGTCAAATTTTAATCCAAAAGCAACAGTTTAACAAAGCTAAAAGTAACTTCCACATCTGGCATAGAAAAGTGACCCCACGGCTCCCGAGGGACCTGACATCTTCAACCCCCCCCGCCACCACCTCTTTGGTTAAATTAATTTTGCAAAAACTCATTTTGAGTGTGGTTTGAGAGGTGCAGTCTGTGCCAGAGCAGCTGGCACTCCCAGCAGTGGCTCGTGCCAGGTGTGTGACCCCTGAGCTGACCTTGGTGTACTCGGTGAGCGCCTCGATCAGCGCGTAGGTGGTCTGGGAGAGCAGCGTGGCCGTGCTGTCCGTCACCAGCGACACGGCTCTTCTGATCAGGGCATCGTTGCTCAGGGACCCTGAGCCCTGCTGCTGCAACACAAGACACCTGTGTGACCTTCCCATTGTGTAGGATTTCTGGGGGTCCTGTTTCGTCCTGGACAGTTGGGACAGACACAAGAGTGACTCTTTGGAGTCAGTTCTTAGAGCATGAGGTTTATTGTTAAAGCGTGTGGGTGTAAGAGACCTGCCAGGGGCTGCCAGGTGCAACCCAAAGCTGGTCAGAGAAGAGAGAGAGAGAGAGAGGGTCCAAGCCCGAGGGAAAAGGGTGAATGCAGAGAGCAGAGCGCTTGGTTGCTGTTTACAATACAATAAATCACCTTCTATGTTGAATATTTTGATTTTCATTCACCAATCTTGAGTAAGCTACAAATCTTACCACGTTTACATACAGCCTATAGGAATCATGGCATTACCATACAGAGTTATATTTTAAACCCTAAAAACTGCTTTTTCGGACCCTCTGCCAAGCTGGCAGGGTCTGCTCTGACCCTTGGACCTGTCTGCAAGCAGAGGGGATTGTTTCATCAAGAGGGGGATTGCCTCCAGTTGGCCATGCCATTGTTTTCTAGTTGTTCAGTGATTGGGGTTTGGTATCTCAAAGCTTGTCTTCATCTCAATCTCGCTCATAGTTTCCATATTCTCAGCATCTTTTGCCAGGTAATCATATTTATAAGGCTTTGCTATTCCACCTTCCCCAACACCATTGCCCCCAAACACAAAGGTGAGGAAAAGCCTCGCCAAGAGGCTGCACAAGAGCTGGGCTCTCCCAGAGGGTGCAATCCCAGGGGGAAAAACCAGGCCCAGCAGGTTGGGCATTAAACTGCTGCAAGGAAAGGGGTGCTGGGGGTACCTCCACGACGGGGACAGCACACAGGGCCACCCCAAAACCCACAGCCTGGTGCCAGCGTCCACTTGCGAGGCCTCGCTGCCGGACAGCGGCCAGAACCGGGAAGCTGCGTCTGGAAAGGCAAGAGGCAAAGTTTAACAGCCCTGGGTGCCGTGGGATCAAAGAGGAGAAAAACACCCAGAAGCCCTTCCAGGGTCACTTTCTACGCCAGGCTTCTATGGTGCAGCTACGTTAATGGTAATGAGTAAGTTTGGTTTCAATTTTGTGTTAGTGTTTGATTATAAGTGCAAGAAAAGACAAGCACAGTAACTAGTATTATTACGTTATTAAAGCTTTCAGAGACAAAACGTATGTTATCTGGTGCCAGCACACTGCTGATAGTCAATAATACTGGAAAACAGGTTAAAAATAGGCTTAAAAGTGCCGTGTGGTACATGCAGATGGGAAATGTGACAGGCTTGTTACAATCCGGCGACACTTGGGTCTCCGTGGCCGGTTTTACTTACAACCCAAGCTGTGCAAATGCCCTGGGGTCAGGGGCTATCACGGAAATACTCGAGCGGAAAAACAGAAGCACAGAGCAATGAGATTTTGTTTCGGTTCTACAGCACTTAAATGAAAACAACAGGTCGCTTTTCCTTCTTTTATGCCCTGTACTCTTTAACCTACAGCCCGCGGGTGGTCAGCGCGGTGTAGTCAGCGCGTGTCCCCCTCAGCCTCTCCCCCCGCCCCGCCGCGGTACCTGAGCACGGAGCAGCAGCTCCGCAGCCACCGCCCTCCCACCGCCGCCGCCGCCATCATGGCCCGCCCGGCGCGCGGGAAGTGACGTCACAGCGCGCGCAGCTGCGGCGCGTGCGTGGAGCGGGGCAGGGCGCGTGAGGGGCCGTGAGGGCAGCGGCGGGAACCGGCGGCGGGAGGGACTGAGGGGGAGATGGCCCCGGGGCGTCCTCCCGTCCCCTTCGCCCTCACGGCCCTGTGCAGCACAAGCGGTGTCGGGAGACAGGTCGTCTGTGTTTTGCTGAGATGCCCAGCATCCTGAGGGTCAGTAATAGGCAACAGTTCGCCCAGTTGCTGGGAATGAGAAGGGGGTTATTGAAACAGGGTCCTGCCTAATTGTTGCGAAATGTGGAATGTGCAAAAATTATCTTTAAGAAAGGCTGTTCTTTGGTGTTTGATCTTTGGAGCTTTCAAGCCTCGTCAGCAAGGTTTAATCCGTGAAACAGAGTGGCCAACAAGCTTTGAGTGATGTCCAGGTGTTAGAAAACCAAATTCCTTGGTGGTGGAATTGCCTCGTTCAGGTTTAGGGCTGGATGTGTTTCAGGGGTCTTAGATCTGGGGACGATTAACAAAACTTGGGAAAAAGGCTTTGGACACAAGGAATGCAGAATTTGTAAAACCCAACCTCTGTATTAGAATCAGCTCCCGTTGGGTAAAAGGCAATTCCAGCAGGGACAGATCGTGATCACCAACTCAGAGACCTCAATGCTGCTCCTCACTTCACTGGTTTAATTCATCTTTGTTGTTCTAAAGGACATGATGCTGCTTTGATTTTGGGTAGTTCCATGCTAGTGATAATCTCTACCTTTCCCAGCAAAGGCTTCCTGTGTAATTCCACACAAAAAGGCCTTGATCAATGAGATCGATTCTTTGTATTTATAGCAGAAATCCCTATTCTCTCTCCTGTTATCAGAGACTCAGTTACTCAGAGCAGGTTACTTTACTGAGGAAGTGCTGGATCACACATCCTTCATCTAATCCCATGCTTTAAACACTTATAGAAAAGCCTGGCACACCTGAGAGCACCAGGCAACAACGCTGTACCTCATAAAACTGTAGGGAGAGGGGAACCTCATGCTGGTCTGAAATGTCTTTTTCCAGGATTCTAAAACAAATTACAAGTAATTTCTGTGTGTCTGCCTTCACACCCTTAATGAGGCAGAGTAGGACAAGGCAGGACTTGTTTGTTGAGATGTTGGGATGGTGTTGCATCCCTGCTGTCCCCTGTGCTGCGCTTGGCAGGGTGGGAATCTCAGGAGAAAACTGCAGGGAGCCTTTTAAATAGTTCAGGGAACAGAAACAAAGAATCTGCAAGAGCCACAAGGATCTGTAAAGTGCATGCAGGGGGATACCTTTCCTTTTAACCTTTATTGTTTTTACATAGGAAAATAAGACTGCAACGAGGCAGTAACAGCACAAAACTCTTGCAGGTTTGGCGCAGGGGGAAGGGGCCTCCATCCCGTGTGTGGAGCTGTGCCGTGGAGCCGGGTGCCTCTGGAAAGCCCGTGGGAGCAGGAGTAGGAGCAGGAGCAGGAGCAGAGCTCTCATTTAAGCACCAGGAAGTAGGTGGTCCAGCCGGCGAGCAGCAGCGCCCCGAGCAGCACCGTGTAGCTGAACAGCACGAAGGCCAGCAGCTCCCTCAGCACCTTGAGGAAGTGGATGGCGAAGGAGTCCGGCATGGCTCTCCCCGCTCCTCCCCGGCCTGGAAGCAGAGGGATAAGGTGAGTCTTCCACCCTGCTCTGGAGAGAAATTGTGTGATCAGGACGGCTGATGACCACCTGGAGGATTGGTAGTGACTGTTGTGGGCCTGTTCTGAGTCCAGCCAAGGTGTTGAAAGAGACTTTGGGATCTGATCAAAGTCTCCAGATATGATCAAAATCTCAGGACTGGTAAGGATGCACATGGAAATACAGCCACAGGCAGTGGGCACGGCTGTGTGCGTGAGGCTGGGGGCTCCTACAGCATCCAGATGGCTCCTGGAATCTCTCCCCAAGGGCAGTGGCTGTGCGTCCAGGAAGCGTCAGGATCAGAGCAGCCGCTGATGGTGCATTACCAACAGCGTGTTCTGATCAAAGTGGTCAATTCCTCCAAGGAAGCCACCATTAATATTTAATTCTATAATTGCATCTAATGGAGGTACTGGCACAAACTGAGCCTTTTGTTAAAGGATTACGAAAACTGAGGCTTAAATACGAGTTTGCACAGGCAAATATTTATATCTCTCATTAAAAATAACTTAAATGGGAGACATGGGATAAGATGCTTTAGAATTCATCTTGTGGCTGTATTGTATAGTCATATGTACCACTGCTTTGGAAGTGATTGTTCATTTGTTAGTTTAAATTAAATCTGAACTTTTTTCCCTAAAGTCACTGGCTTCTTAGTTTCGAAGCTGTGAAAACCCACCTAAAAAATTCTATCATCTCTTCAATTTACATGTTCTTTTAAATTTTGATTGCAGCTGCGCCTGATCAACAACATTGACACTCTTGGTCAAACACATAAAAGGAGTTTAAAATCAGACTTAGGATAAAAACTAGCCCCAAAGGATTATTTCTCTTCTGAACAGCCTAAAGCCGCCTATACTAAACTGAATTCCCATCCTACCACTTAGAATGTTTTTTAAAGAGCTCTTGTGATAAAGAATTCACTTTTTGGTGTTGTTAAAAGAGTTCAGCCATTCCATTCCAAGCTCAGGCACATGTATACAGTACAGGAGTTAGAGCATTTTTAAAGCAGCCATGGTTTCCCTGTTGTTCAGAGCGTTACGGTTTTCTCTCTGTAGGCTGTGCGAGATTTCTGGTTATCTAGAAAGATGCTGATAAAGAAATAAACTGCTTACCCTGGCAGATGATGGGCTCGACTTCGGCAAGTTTGTGTTTCTCCCTAGTTTTGGTCTGCAGCTGTCCCTTGAATTTCTGTCTTGCAGGGGTTTGTGCCGTGGGCTGATCCCGCTGTGATCTGGGAGCAGGAGCAGAGTGTGTGTGTGCAGCCCACACAAGGACTGAGCTCTAGGTGTGGTCAGCACCGGTTATGATCTGACAGCGCCGTGCAGCCAAACACTCTCCTTCCCCTGGGGGCTTTTGGCAACAGCACTTTCACAGTTCCAGTGACGGGGCTTAGAGTCACCGGATCAAAACCTGCATTTGTTGAGATGTGGGGGTTTGCCTCTAACAAAACGTTGTGTCAATTTATACATTTTATTCTGTTATCTTGAAGGCTGCAGTGCCTCTTGCTCCGTTCCCTGAGCACCCTGTGCTCTGTGAGCCGCGTGAGGAGGAGGATGCTGACACACAGCTGGGGCTCATCCCCCAGGTGGGACTGTGCAGGCTGAACCAGGATCTTTTACCAAAAGTCAGTGAGGGCTGAAGGCAGCCTAATCTCTGCACTGTCCCCAGGTCACTGCTGTCGTGTCATCCTTACCCTCCCTTCCAAGGAGTCATCCCGGACTCTTACAGCACGAGTGCTGCAGCTCCTTTGCAGTGAGGGGAGGAGGCAGCCAGGCTGCATGTTTGTTTTTTAGCAAAACTGCTTCTGATAATGTATGAAAAGTCAAAGTCTTTTGGGGCAGAGGCTGGGTAATGTTTTCTTTCTTTTTTTGTAGTAATGCAGACAGCAGAGAGAAGGAAGATTATGTACTGCAAATCAAATCTTTTACCTACAAAGATATTATGATGTAGAAAATGGTCCCTTAATTTAATTAGGTTCTCTTTTTATCAAATTATTACCCGCATGGTCAGCAGGGCCTTGGACAGAAGCAGAACATCATCAGCTGCTCAGGAAGCCTGTTAGATAGTAATTGCTCCTCCAGGGAATTCATCAACATCAGGATGGCTTTTTTTTTGTTGTTGAATAGTTCCAGGAAGAGGCTTTGTCTAGGTGGAGTGGTTACAAGGTTCAGCTGGTGCAGGCTGCAAAAAAATAAGAAGCAATGTTGGTGATGAATTAAGAGTTTACCAAGTATCTGGTGTAAACTCTTATCAAAAAAAGTTTTGCCTCTAGTGTTACTGACTTGCTGGCCAGGGAAAGGTGAGCCAGCCTTTGCGTGCTTTTCTTTATTCACCTGTGGTGTAGCTTTTGCACAGCAGGACCTTAGCTCAGAAACCAGCCTGGTGAGTATTTCCTTGGGATTAATTCAACTGTTTTAAAAAAACCCTGGAAATTGTGATACTGTCTGTAGGTCTCTGGACCCTCAAGGCCAACCCAAGGACACTCTCTTGCTCTGCGTCAATTTCTTGCTTTTCTCTGCACAGTAACTTCTAATTTTTGATTCAAACCTAATTCAGTTTTCCTTTTAAATACTCTGAAATTAGCTACTTTAAGTGGAACTTGCAGAGCAAACAATCCATGTTTGCTCTTCTTGCATCACTGAAGTTGCAGCTTGTTTTTTAAGTCTGTCTACAAGTTGCCTCCCCACCTGAAGTAGAAAGTCTCCAGTAACTGAAATTGTATTTTTCTTCACAAGTTAAGAAATCCCACAAATACTTCTAATGTAGTATGTTATGAAATTTTGCGTGTTTTTAATTAAAAAACACCTGTTAGAAAAATGTTAGAAAAATAGTTTCAACTGAAGTAATTCAGTTATTCTGTGACGGGGAGACAAGGATACAGTACCACACTGCAGGGCTTTGTTTTATTTTGTTTATTTTTGTATTCTAGAGAGAGAGAGAGTGCAAACACTTCCAAAAAAAAGATTAAATACATCTTTATTTTATTCTAATAAGTCAACTGGAGTTAAACAGAGGGGCTCTGTGGAGGGTCTGACTTGGCAGAACTCAGAAAACAGAACAACAGACCAAAACCCACAGTCACAACTTGGGTGACAACTTGGAAAAATGAAGGGATTTTTTAGGACATATTATACATGATAAGGCAGAAATGTTTGCTAAGAGAGTGATTTAAGGTGAGGAGTGGGCTTTTTTTAGTTGTCTTTAAGAATGAACTGCAGTGTGGAAGAGTCCTCAGTGCTGCTGTTGAAGTGCTCTGCCTTCCCAGCCTCTGGAGCCAGAAGCTGCCTGTTGCACACCAAGGGCCCAGCCACCAAGCCCACGGAAAATTCCATTTTATAAGTCTGAGCTTACAACAGCTTGTGACAGAAAGTATCACAGTTTATAACCTAAATAGGGGGGTGAAAAAAGTGTCTGTTTTAAACCCACTGTTTACTGGGTCCCTGCTCTTGCTATTTTTGGCCCAAGGCCCACACAGGGAGTGTTTGTGTGTCTTCAACCATAAACTCAGGACACACTGATGTCATTCATACTCTGGAGGAGCTCTTCAGTCAGGTGGGTGTACCTAGGACAAACAACTCCCCTCACAGTGCTCCCTTCAGGGGACAAGTGAAGTAAAATGCTGCAGGATCACAGTTACAGCTGTGTACAGATCTCTGACTAACACATGCAGTGCATCCTTGGAATGTATCAGGCACCAGGGAGAGAATGTATCAGGCACCAGTCTGGGAATACCGGTATGAAGTCAGGAATAGACAACATCCTGCCTCCTCAGCACCTTAGGAGGGTAAAAAGCAGTAATCACATCTCCCACCCAAAGCTAAACCAAAAGAAAAAAAGCAGCAATTTGCCAAAGAGAAGGACCAGGGCCCATTCCCGCTCCCCCAGCGCTTGGCTGCCAGGTCAGACCATGAACAGGGATCTCTCTCTCTTTCAAACTGTTTATCCTTAGTGCCTTTCAACCCTGCTTGTCAATACTTGGAAGTTCCACAGACAGCTGGAACACAAGTCCAGAAGGGATGAGGGTAACTGGCTCATGAGCTGGTCCCAGGAGAGCTTCCTTCACTGCTGTGTTTTGCCGATGTAGCAGCCATGCCAGGACCAGCAGCTGACGTGCCTGTGTCGCACAGGGCCTCTGAGATTTACTGTCTCACCACACACCCTAGCATGGGGCAGGCTCCAGTTTTTCCATCAAGGATTTGATCCAGGTTGTTCCGTTGATCAGTTTTGTAGTGGCAATGATGTACTCTGTGCCTCCATCCTCCATCTGGGACAGAAATCTCAGCGCAGCGATCTCAGCATACGTGACCCCCCCCAGGAAGAACACCAGGGTGACTCTGTTCTCACCATGCTGACCTGTAGGTTCACAAAGAGTTCCAGGTTGGCTTGGTTTGATTTTTACAGCTCCCCTGCGTCAACTGGCAGTCAAACTCAAATGACCTGAATTAGAGGAGAATAGCAGTCTGGGACACAACAATCCAGAGTCTGCTCCCAGCTCTGGAGTTGCTACAGGATGTGCTTCTGTTTGACAGTGACGCTGACCCTCTTTCACATGATGTTACTTATTAAAATCACAGTGTAAGTTTCGGGTTTATTTTGGTACTCTGATGAGAAGTTAAATAATTTGTCCAAGGAGGGTTAGGTCAGTCTAACACTGCTGTGGGACAGGCATGTGAGACAGAGATGTGGACTCTGCCCGCCCTGATTTCAGTTTGCCTCACTCCACCCTCAGAGAGATGCATTTCCCTGCAAACCACGGGAAAAAAAAGCCAAACTTACGCTTTTTCTGAAGGCCAGTAGGGAGCTGCTGCCTCTCCTCAAAATGGGGCCCTGGCAGCATCTTCAAAACCTCCTCGATGCTGCGCCAGCCCGGCCGGGCCAGCAGCTGGGCCAGGCGCACGCTCAGCGGGGCGTAGCCGCTGTACACGTACGAGATGTCATTGGGGTTCTGGGGGACACAGAGAGACAGAGGGAGCAGCAGGTCAGTCCTACCTCATGCTGCAAACCAGCCTCAAAGAAATCAATTACATTAAATAAAAAAGGAGGTTTTTCTGCTGCACATAATTCTGTAGTTAGAGGTAATGTTTGCTGCTGAGGCGCCCGTTTACCTGCTCATTAACATCATCCATCCACAAGCGCAGCGTTTTCCTGATCGTTGGGTAGTTATTCCTGCCACCTGTCTGGGGTTTCAGGAGTCCAGCCTTTTCCAAATTGTTTAAGGTCAATATATGTTCATAGCCATAAGTCTGCAATATGAAGAAATCACCTTTAATACCATGGCAATAACCCATGACTAGTGTTTAAAACAGGGGAAAAAAAAGCAAAGATGTTAAAAAGTATATTTGTTTAAAAAAACTTCATGGTTAAGATTGCTGTAGAGTACATCAAATTTAGAGTGTTTAAATCATAATAGTAAAAACTGATGTGAATTTTTGTATCTACATGTTGTAACACACACAAGCACCTCCCAAGCATAAGCCCAGACAGAAACCCAGTGCTCCCTCTGTGCACATTATTCAGGAGTAAGATGTGTCTGTCTAGAATTGAAGTGTAGAGCTGAAGATTTAATGTGGATTTTCTCAGGAATTTATTCCTCCAAATGTTAGAGCCTTACCTGGAGAATCTCTCTTTTGTAATGGTCCAGAACCTTCTGCTTCAGCCCACTGTTGCACACGGATTGCAAGCAAACGAGACGCAAAATCTTGATTAATGGATGTTTCTGAGCTATGCAGTCTTCAATATAATTGTTAACCTGTTAAATAAAATACATAAGCAGTTATTTAAAGAACTGTTAAAGTGCCCATAAGACCTGGAAAGAAAGATCTAGTTTGCCTGTATCTCCAAAACAACACAAAAGATGAGCAGCTGCTCTCCAGGCAGCTCAGGACCATCTGTAAAACAGTGACCCAGCACTGGTTCCACCTGGGCTCTCCCTAGCGCACGTCAGCTCCACACTCAGTAGCCAGACTTTGCCTGATGTACTGAAAAATTCTTATTAACCATCTTCTACGTTCCACTGATCCCTCAGAGCACAGGGTGCCCCAGGACACATCAAGCACCCCAGCTGTGCACAGGCAGTGACAGGTAATTCAGAGGTCCATTTCACCGGAGATCATCTAGATCAGATGCTTCCTCTCAATAAAAAACCAAATGGAAAAAACCCCAGTTTTTGATGATTTAAGAGTAGCTAATTGCCATTATCTACTTACCTTATCTGTATCTATTCCAGACATAAACTCTTGCTCCACGGTTAAATTATCAAAGAAATCTTCAGATGCTTTGGGAAAAGAATGAAAATCAATATAACAGCAAGTGACAGCTCATGTTTTACATTTAATGTTTCAGCATAGATGCAGTGGATGGAGCAGAGCCGGTTTTTGCCAGGCTGAGTGATGTCCATCAAGTAATCTGTCATGCTGCTGGATTTACATTATTCCTACTCACTGGTGATGTCTTTGATGAGCTCTGCGATGGAGGTGTGGTTGGCCAGCGAGCTCCTTGCTGCCTGCATGTGCGGCAGCTGGGACACAAACTGCTTGATCTCTCCAACAGTCTTGGCGTGGTGCCTTTCCTGAAGAAATCCATCACTTGGGTTAGGCCTTGTTCACATTACTAACACCAACCAGACCATTTTATCCACAGGCTTCTTAAAGGAGATTTGACCAACACCTACTCAGAACAGACTAAGTGGAGCTGACCTCATCCCAGGGCAGGGGAACAGACTGGAAAGGCTTCTGAAGACTACCTGGTTTTTCTCTGGATGGGGGATTACTGCGTGGGAGCAGTTTGAGCTGCCATTCCCAACCCTGGTGAGCACAGACTGTGAATTACCTGATCCACTGCTGCACACAGGTCTCACCTCAAATGCTGCTGAGATGATCTTGGCTTTCTTGCTCAGCACTGACCCCACAGCATTGAAGTTTTTGTCTCGGATTTCAGCATAAAGCTCTTCTGCAGAGTTCAGCTGGAGCTTCTTGGGTTCCGTGGGGAGATCTTTCCCACCCTCACCCTGCTTCTTCGGGGCAAACTTCTCAGGAGGGAGTTTCACATAAGCTACCAAGTGCAGAGAAATG
Organism: Rhipidura dahli; assembly: GCA_013399225.1. Classification (NCBI taxonomy): domain Eukaryota; kingdom Metazoa; phylum Chordata; class Aves; order Passeriformes; family Rhipiduridae; genus Rhipidura; species Rhipidura dahli. The sequence goes on along the minus strand of VXAC01000636.1, from coordinate 133,040 downwards.
ACCCTTATAAGGACTGGAACTTCATCACCAGAAGTTAAGATCAGCAGGCTGTGGAAATGTGTCCCCTGAGCTGGACACAGCTCTGAGCAGCAAAGCAAATATAAACACTCAAACCACTCAGTGCCTGTGTATTAATTAAGGGGAGTCTCACTGTACTCAGCCAGGGACCTACAGAACATCAGAACCCAAGTGCCAGCTGCCCTGCTTTCAGAGAGGCTTGGAGGCAGCCCATCCAGTCCAGCAGGAGGGATTACAGCCCATAAATGCCTCTCTGGAGTTTTCCTACCCCCTGAAGAGCAGGAGAGCATTTCTGATGGCATTTCACAAACTGTCCCTGTCCCCTCAGTGTGGCATGTGATCCAGCCAGGATGGATGCTGAAGGCACCCACTGACATTTCCACTCACACCCTCCATGCTGTGTCACTGTGCCTGCGCCCAGCCAACAGCCAAAATACACCCTTTCAGTAACCACAGACTGTACCTGCCTCCTCCTCCCAGGCAAAAAGAGCCAGAGTGTATCTTGATGGGCTCCAGCTTGGGACTGAACCCAACCCCACCTTGATTTCAGCTAAGCTGCTCCCACACCACACCCATTTAGTGAAGCACAAACCCACTCAACACACTGCAGCCTTCCCCAGGACACGGGAAACTTCTCCGCGGAAATGGGAAACCTGTCCCAGACATGGGAAACCTGTCCCAGGACACGGGAAACCTGTCCCAGGACAGGGGAAACCTGCCCCTTCCCCGCAGTACTCACTGTTCTGAATCCCATAGATCTCATCTATCAGCCCCTCGTACGTCAGCTGCGTGGCCAGCGGGGTCAGCAGGTCCACGTTGCGGTCCAGCAACAAGAGGGTATCAAAGACAGGAAATATGGAATTCTGGCTCCCAGGGAACTCGCGCTTCATCCTGATCATCATGTTGGCCACGTGCTGGAAGGAAATCACATTGCTCTGGTTATGGTGCAGGCCACAGCAGATGGATGTGACCTCTGGGCCCTACAGGCACATGCTTGTAAAGGAAGGGGATGGCAGGAGGTACAGACTGGCTGATGGATGGGGCAGGATGAGGCTGGGAAAGCAGAAGTCCTTCTCTGCTGCTCTCTGAAACTCGGCAAGACAGCGATGGCCAAAGCACAGCATACACCTCAAGCTACTCCCTCACCACAAAGATACCAATTAAACCACAGGCTGATCAGAGAGAAGCAGTGTGTGTTATGGGTGGATTAAAAAAACCCAGAGGTGCATTTAACCAGACACTCTTTAAGGCAGTTCCAAAGAAAAAGATGCATTTGTTCAGCCTCACCCGAGCACAGTCGCCCTTCCCAAAAATCTGTGGGATGGTTCCATAGAGAGCCTGCAGTGTCATCAGCCCCTTTGCTGCATGGTACAGACTGGTCTGGTCACTCTCCAAGTAACATTCCTAAAGAACAAGAGGGATTCTGATGGAATCTTTCTGATGGAAAGTCCCGTTTGCTCTGCAAGGCCTTTCCCTGCTGTGCAGGTCACCTGCAAACCCTCCGAGAGCGGCTGCACCAGCAGCAACATCCAGCACTAAACCACATGGCGTTTCTCCTCGAGGATGAGACAAGTGCTCACCTTGAAGGCACTCTCGGACTCCATGGAGAGCAGGTCTCCGTCGAAGGGGATCAAGTCCAGGCTGTACTGCTCCCGGTGGATGAAGGAGCCCAGCACGCCCTGCTCCTTCAGCCACTGCTCGCAGAGGAGGCTGCGGCGGGGCACGAACAGGATGTGGAAATCCCTCTGCGGAGAGCGGCCTCTGTCTTCCCTAGGAAAGGCACAGCAGGAGCGCAGCACACGGTCACTCACTGCACACGGGAGCAGCACAGACCGCGGGCAGGGGGCACTGGATTCACATGAAACAGGAACGCTGCACTGGGTTATTGCCAACTTCCAGCTTCTGAGTGTCAGTGTCTAGCCTTGTGCAGCCACAGCTCTGAGACCAAGGCAAGGGGACGTGCTTGTCCTGCAGTTCCCAAAAGACACAGCAATCCAAGCATGACTCATTCCAACTAATTAGAAGGAATGTACATCCTCATAGGGAGGCATGGACCCTCTGCATCGCAGCAGAGGTGAAACCCCCCTGCCCAGGATGTCTCGCACCCCCGCTCAAGCCCCAGCGTGGCTCTGCTGCAGTCTGGGGTCTGCACATCGTTTCTCCTTCCCTGCACAGGGGATTCAGGCCACACCTGTCCCATCCTCACGGCCGCCCTGCCCGCGGTACCTGAGCACGTTGTCCGTGATGATGTCCATCAGCTCCAGCTTGGGCCTGACGAAGAAGATGATGTTCTTGACGTCGGCCGGGGGCAGCCGGCCCGGCTTGAGCGTGAACATCTTCTCCACCTCATGCTCCTGCGTGGAGGCCCGGCCGTCAGCCGAGTGCGGGACCGGAGGGGCCCGGCCGCCTGCCCCCGACCCCCACGGCGCTTACCTTGAGCAGCGAGTACTGCGCGATGAGTCCGAAGGGGCCCGTCAGGTACTCGTCCCACACGATGGCCTGCGGGAAGGGACAGCGGCATCAGACCGGCCACACGCTGGACCCCGCGCTGCCCCCCGGCCCCGCCGTGCCCACCTTGGAGCCCGCGCACTTGTCGAGGAACTCGCGCAGCTCGCGCCGCCCCGCCTCGCGCAGCGCCGTCAGGTTCACCCGGCCCGAGCTCAGGTGCGCCGCCATGGCCCCTCCGCCTGACCGCGCACGTGACCGCGGGGCGGGGCCGCGCAGCCGCACTGAGCCGGGGCGGGGCCCGCGGGCGTGTGTGTGTGCATGTTCGTGTGTCTGTGTTGATGTGTGCTCACTGGCACTGCCCCTGCACTGGGCACTGCTAAGGCCACACCTGGACTCCTGTGTCCAGTTCCAGGCCCTCCATTCAGGGAGGACATTGAGGGGCTGGAGCGTGTCCAGAGTAGAGAACGGAGCTGAGGAAGGGAATGGAGCACCAGGAGCGGCTGAGGGAGCTGGGAAAGGGGCTCAGCCTGGAAAAAAAGGAGGCTCAGGGGGGACCTTGTGGCTCTGCACAGCTCCCTGACAGGAGGGGGCAGCCACGGGGGGTGGTTGGGCTTTGCTCCCAGGGAACAAGCGATAGAAAATGGCCTAAAGCTGCACCAGGAGGGGTTCAGATTGGACATCAGGAGGAATCTCTGCAGTCAATGGGTGATTAAATATTGCCCAGGGAGGTGGGGGAGCCACTGTCCCTGGAGATATTTAAGTAAGGACTGGACGTGGCACACAGAATTATGTCACCTGGTCACGGTGACAATGGGGTGGTGTCCTGTCATAGGTCGGACTTGGTGATCTCAGAGGTCTCTTCCCAGCTGATGGATTCTGTGAGTTACAGTGCAGCCCCCAGGCACGTCTGTCCCCACGTGGAACCCTTCACACTCTAAAAGGAAAGGCAGAAAAGAAAACACGCTTCTTTTTTTTTCCAAAATATAACTTTATTATATATATGCATATATACACACACACCACACGCACTATATAGAAGCTGAAAGAATGCAAAACAGGGATGGCCCACAAACTGTTTCAGGTGTGCACAGGTGTGCACAGCATACAGGTTTCCAAAAACCCCCAGCAGCTCCTTACCTGCGTCATTTCCACGTTTCACACCAAACCAAACCCAGAGCTCACGGCACCGAGCAACATTGCAATCAAAGGAGTAAATGAAAATAAAGATGAAATATTTCTCAACTCAGTCCAGTGTCAAAAAAAAAGCTTAAAAATCTAAATGTACAAATTCAGCCTTAAAATGGTTTAGTGCAAATATGAAAATTAACAGCATATTTTTAAGGTTTTTAAATAAGCTTTAATATAACTCTAGTGCTTCATTCCTATACATGTTTTCCCATCAATAGATCCAACAGCACTGGGGCATTTCCTGTTAAGGGCGAGACAAACCCAGAACCTGGAAACAAACAGCATAAAGTCACTTGTTAAACCATTTATTTATCTCTCACTGAAGTTTGTTAAAAAGGGACAGGGTGGGGTATTTATTAGTGGAAGAACAAAATATTTATGCTTGTAGGGATTCTGGAGCGGGCGGGCAGGGGAGCGAGGGGTCGAGAACCGCCGTCCCTTGTCCTGACATTCAGCACCCGCGGCTGCTGGTGGTGCAAAGGTCCGTGGGGGCAGGGGCTGGCCCCGCCATCAGAAGGTCTCATCGTCGTTGCAGTCGGCCGTCCAGTGCCCGAACACCTCGCAGGTGTCGCAGTAGGGCCGCTCCTCGCGCCGGCTGCCGTGGTGGGCGGAGTGCGGCGGCTCCTCCAGCGCCTGTGCCTGCGTCGGGCAGTCCTCGGTGTCGTGCAGGTCGAAGCAGCCGCAGATGTCGCAGAAGAGACGGGGCTTCTTCTTGGACAGGCTCTCCTCCTCACTGCAAGAGAAGCACCAGCACAAGTCAGTGCCTCTGTCACGCAGGAGCAAAGCCCACGGCCCTACGCAGCGAGCTCATGGTTACTGAGACTCAGGAAATGCCACAGAGCCCAACAAAAAGTAGGACACAAACCCCTTCTCCACCACCCTGCAGTGCCCCCACGATCCCCTACACTCTAATATTTACTAAACAAGCTGCTGTTTGTGCAAATATTTGTGCAGAGACATTTAAAAGAAACACATGTAAGCTAGGTCCTCTTTTCCCTTAAGAGAGGTGAAGTCACGATACATCAAATAGGTTTTAGTTCTATTTCTCTGGATTGGATTATCCCATCCCAACACATTTACAGCCTCTTGGGAGCAGAGACTCTTCTGCACTTGGAAAAAGGCCAGATTCACCAAGTCTGAAAACAGACAAGTCACAATACATCAGTGTTTGTGATTGATAAATACAGAGCATCGTTTGCACCACCAGTTACACCACAGTGTAAAAAGAAGGCTGGATTCAACCACTTCTCTCCAGGAAAAGCTCAGTCTGTCCCTCCTGACAGCTGAGATCAGGCTGGTGCATTGTGCAGCTTCCAACCTGCTCTACCAACAGGTCCCAAAACCAGAGCAGAGGTTTCCTTTGGGATTTGTACCTGTCATAGTTATTTATCTCCTCTTCATTGCCATTGAGGGCTGCTTCACACATTCTTTGTATCTTCAAGTTCAATTCTTCGTTTCTCCTTTGCAGATCCACTATCACTGAATTCAGGAAGTCGATCTAGGAGAGCCAAGGACAAGGACAAGTCAGAGGGGCAGGGGGATGGCACCTCCCCCAGCCCCAGGGTTCAGCACTGCTGAATGTAACCAAGGAACGCTTGGCAAATTAAAAGGGAAGCAAAGAAGTGGAACCAACCTCGCCCTGGTGGAAGGAAGGGTTGTCATCAGCAGGTGCATTCAGGGAGGCAGAAAACCAGAAAAAGATTGGTGGTTAGTGTGTGTTCATGACAGTTCTGGTGGCTGCACTACTGGGAAGGACATTTTTAAATCACCGTGACTGAAGTTTGTGATCTAACAAAGGCTTTGTCGTGAGCAGAAGGTGATTCTATTCTAACCATCTTTTCTAGGCACTTGTTGGCACAGGCCCCTGTGAAGCAGCACTTCACGGGGTCACTATGACTGTCCTACTCTGAATCACATCTTCCTGGCCCCACGCATGTGCCAGCTGAGGACCTTCCTTCTCCAATGCTGCCAACCCTTGTTCTGAGTCCAGTTCTGCAGTTAGGAAGAAGACAAGGCCAACATCTTCAGCTGCAGAAGCTTAGAGGCTCCCAGGAGCTCAGGGAGTCCATTTCTCCAAGATGGCAAGCACCAGCTTCAGGCAGGCCACAGCTTTTCCTCATGCACATCCAAGAACCTTCAGAAAGAAGGCCAAGGAGCAGCGAGTGCTCTGCTGGGCTGTACCTCTGACAGGCTGCAGGGCACAACTTGCCACCCTCATTTCCTGCTTGTTTCCTCACATTCCCATAATCTGGACTGTTTCTCCAGTATCACTCATCACTTGATTCTTAATATTTACTGTCACTGACATTTCCCTTCAGAAGCTGAGGGCTACAAGATAAATTTGCCCATTAAAATCCTGACTGATAAAACCTGGTAACAACTGTCTTTGGAATATTCCCCTTCCCTACAGCCCCAGTGCTGCTTTAGCATGCTCATGTGCACATCCAGTACCTGCTTCTCTCTTGCAATTTCCTCCTGAAGCAGAGTAGCAGCATCACCTGTGAAGAAAAAACCAAACAAGGTACGATGTGACAGGTGTGATGGCTCAGTCACAAATAACGCCACTGAGGGCACAGACAGTGGCTTGGCTCTTGCTTTACCTGAGGGGCTCATTACAGTTAAAGGCTGCTCATTGTTTTCCTTGAGTTTTTGCTCCAAGTTCTTCACCTTCTCCTCAAGTTTCAGTTTGTCAGACTCCAGTGACTTCACCACTGACTGCAGGGTTTTTGCAGAAGCGTTTTCTCCGCGGAGCACCGTGATCTGCAAGAGTTGTTTGAGAACACTTGGACCTTCCAGCACCAAGTCAGAGCAGCAAGGCCACAGCCCCTGAAGCAAGGGCTGAACAGCCACCAACACCACCAGGAGTCACCTGGATCAGCACAGGTATCTAAAGATTTGAGGCTAAGGTTTAACTATGCCACATGAAAGAAAAATGGTCAGCCAGCTCGTCAGGAGCCAGCACACAAAGCCTCTGGCTGCAACTTAATTGAAATTAAGAATCATCCCATTCCTCATTTACCTCATGTCTGAGTTTTTCCAGTTCATCATCTTTTTGTGTGATCAAGGCACTAGTAGCATTGATGGATTTCTGTAAAGATGCTCTCTCTTCATCAATTTCTTTTTTTAAAGTTGATTCTCTATAAGAAAACCAAGTAAAACCAGAAGTCATCTAATGAATGGATAACTCTAGTGGCCTAAAGTAGTGTCATTTAATTTCAAGTATTAAAACTACTGTAAGAAGAGGTTCTTAAAAAACAAATTACAATTTGCTACTTGACTAAGGTTTTAAATATGTATAAACATTTCAGGTGTTACAACTGTGGAAACAAAGCAAAAACTTTACCTAGGTAGTACATGCCAGAATCTGCATAGCACCGTATCCATTTGAATTTAAAGGAGCAAGTTAACAGACTGGGGAGATATAGGATAAACAAACATGTTGCACAATGTTCCACACAACCTAACTCGAGAGTTTTGTTACTTCTTGAAAATTATTAACAAGCAACAAAACAGGCATGCAAAGCTCATTGTACAAGTTGTCATGCAAAGCATGGATGAGGCTGGAAATATCAGCTGGTCCTCACTAATTTCAGTGACATCATTTCCTGCACGTGGAGAAACAACGTGGGATTTGTATTCCTTCATGGGAGAAGGGTTAAAAAGAAATTCTCCAAAGCAGGCACAACACCCTTCTGTGTACCTGTGTCCAGTTTTCCCAATCTTTTCTGTGGATCTAACAGAGAAACAGCTTCTGCCTACAGTTCCTGCCTTAGGGCACCCTCACACTGGTGCAAGCAGATCTTCCTGACAGGTCCCAGAACACACAGAGTGAGTAACTGTCCTCTGCTGGGAGGAGCATCGCTACAAATTTCCTTACAAGCTGAAAGGTTTTGGTTTAAAAAGAAAATGATGAAAAAGTGACTTCAAACTGTTTACTTTTCTCCAAGAGGAACTGGCTCTTCAGTGCAGGCAGCAATGCTGCCATTGGCTCTGAGCTCCAGCAGGGATTTTAAACTGCACTACACTCTCCAGGACTGCTGAAGCATCAGGAGCAGAGCCCATACACGTGGGAGGATGCTCAGGGGACAGCTATGGAGCTCAAATGGAAAAGATTCCATCTCTGTGCTATCTACAGTTAGTGAGAGCCACGATACCCAGACCATGAAACACAGTAAATGGCACCCACTCGAGATAAACGGGCAACTCGACAATGAGAGCACAATCAATGCAATTCTTCCATTGTTCAGATTGTACTCAGGAATGGAAGCAGCAAGTGGAGAATCTGGGGTTTAGAAAAGCTGAGGCAGCTACCAAACAAGAACCAAAATTTGATTTGGCTTTGGTATATTTTTACAATGAGAGAATCAATAGAAGTGGAAACACAACAACTTACAGACTGTGTGATCTTGCCTTCAAATACAAGTTAGAGTCTTGTTAATAAACCCAGAAGGGCACTGACATGTGAAGGGCCCCTGGCCAGCCCCAAGTCAGCAAAGCACTCAGAGCTCCACAGCCACCTCCCTGTTCTCCTGCAGGATTCTCAATGCTCCAGCCGATCCCGTGGATTTCAGTGCTTTGCTGAGTGCATCAAAGGCACGTGGTGGTGTAGGAAAAAAAAGTGCCACCAGTGCACAGCCTGCTGCTGACAGAGCTGCAAATCCAGGATTTGCTGGGAAGTAAACCCTGAGGACATCTGGGAATCACATCTGGAAGTTGCTGCTCACAAGCTCTGCTGCACCCAAGACTTCTCCCGAGCATCCCTGTGCTGTGCACGCAGCTGGGGAAGGGCAGATAGAAACCCCAGGGACTCAGCCCATGTTCAAGAGCTTGTGATTAAACCAATGTTTCCATTTGGTCAGATCTTCATTGAGAGATCAGGACCAAACAGATGCTTTTGGCACAAACATGGTTAATTCACCATTTGTCGGGCTTGGCTTCAACCACCACAACACCGAGGTGGCTGAAAAAGGCAAACAGGGTGTAAGGATAGAAATAAAATATTTACAGACTCAATACAGGAGCCTCGAATGCTGAAACACAAGGGGAGAAGAAAAGAGGAGAGAAAACAAGAGGGGAAGGAGCTTTGGGTTTTCTTTCCCAGGACAGTCTCTCCAGGAGCTGCTCCAGTGGGAGACCCAAAAGTGCTGGAACTGGAGAAGCTACAACTGATGAGGTGCTGATCCCTAAGTGTGGATGGATCCCAGTCACTTCCAGGCAGAGCCTTGGCTGCTTCTGAAAGTGGACAGTGCTGGGAGCATTGTGGGCAGTGGGAGTCACACACAAGTGAGCTAAGGAGCAGGTGCTGAATGTGAAATACCTGCACTGGGAGAGCTTGCAAGGAAAATCCTGTGGAAATGATTTATTTTACTTGGAAAAAAAAATTGTCCTGGTGAACTTAAACATTTTTCCTGCCAATTTAAGTCCAAAACATCTGCTTACCATAAAAGTCATAAAAAGCCATAAAAATGACTTTTTCATTTAGATGCCATTTTAAAACTTCACTTTCTTGAGAAGCTCAAACCACGTTCTGAGCAGTGTGTAGAAGTCGTGGGAGAAAGGGGTTTGTTTTGGTTTAACATTAGAAAAAAAATCACCCAGATTCTTCCCTTACTACAAAAATAAGAAATTCTAAGAATGAAGCAAATACCTTAAAGTGCTACTGGGTAAGCTTTAAAAATGCAAGATAACAAGAACCACATGTTAGAAACATGGAGTACAAATGCAAAATACTGTAAGGAAGAACAATATTTGCACCAAGGGCCTTTTCTGTTTTGGTAAAAAATATATAGATTTTTTTTTTTCATTTTATATATATATATATATAGAGCTGAGTGTTTTACAAAACAAAAGCAAGACACCAAGGGACAAAGGCAGCCAAAATATATACAACAACTTTACTAAAAAAAAAAAAAATTATTTATTGTAACGTGGATAGACTTTCTTGAGTCTTACCATTAAAGACACACAGATATAGCAAGGGAAGCAAGGGCAGGAAAGGGAAGAGAGAGGAATGAAATGAGTATCGATAAATAGCGAAGCTCAAAGACAGTCAGACAGCAACCCACACTGAACCCAACGAGCTGAGCAACACAGAACCTCCCAAGATCCATAAACACCCAACTCCTGGCACCCCCAGCTGGACTATTTCACACAAGGGGATGCTAAAATAGAGGGAGAGAATTCCTGGGGGTGGAAGGAAAGTGAGAAAACCACTGCTAGAGATTTGACCTAATTGAAACACAAAGATGGCTCTTGTTCAGCAGCTCGAATTCTTAAGGCAAAAGCAGGAAATCATCATCTTCCCATCACCACATTCTGTGGAATCTGGGAATTTATAGAGAATTTTTTCATCGTTTTTACTTTATTAGCTCTTTATTCAGCCTACTTTTTTTATTAGCACCAGTGCCACATGTTGACACATTCTGAACCCCAGTGCCTGCAGTTTGCCTCAGCAAGGCTGTTCCTGTTCCTATTCCTATTCCTATTCCTATTCCTATTCCTATTCCTATTCCTATTCCTATTCCTATTCCTATTCCTATTCCTATTCCTATTCCTATTCCTATTCCTATTCCTATTCCTTGTTTTTCCCTGTTCCCATTCCTCATTTTCCCCTTCTATTGCAGTTTATTCAACACTGCTGAGCAATGTCATCAAGCCAGTCACAAACTGGGGCATCTTGGTGTAACCGACTGAAGGTAAAGTCATGGTAAAATTCACTTCACAGATTTCATAATTGTCTGGATTATTTCAGGCAGCTCACCCAGAGTAAAACAGGAGAAGGAAGATCAGAGCCACACACCTTCCTTTGTAGAACTTAGAGATTGTCTTTGAAAATGTTCTCTGTGAAACAGAACTGCTGGAAAGTATTGAATGACTTCATCCCCACTCCCTCCTTCCTCTCCTCAAGTGACTTCCAGGGGTTACACTATTGTAAACACATTTTAAAACATGTGCAGTAACAGGCTGGTGATGCAGCTCATGAGGCTGGTTAAAGCTGGAGGTTCAGCTGATCCAACTCTGACATTCCCTGGGGCAGCATTGGCTTGGGAAACACCCCCTGTGCCTGCTGTCCTTCGGAACAGCAGGAGATACAACAACCCCCTCCCTCCCAGAGAACAGTGGCAGGGAATGAAGAAGGGAACAGTGATCATACTGAGTGGCCAAGGATGTGCATAAACACCCCAGTGCCACTCACTGTTCTGTGAGTGTCACTGCTGTGACCATTATAAATCCAGGAAATTTAACAGGGGTTGGTTTGTTTTCCCTGGAACACCCGAGGTGTCGTGGGGAGCTCTGTTGTTTTCTCAGGATTTATGTAACTGCTTTTGGAAAGCCCCCATTTCCCTCAAGGCACAGGGGCCAATCAGCTTGCCATGCACACACTGCAGACACTCAGTTTTGTGACTTGGGACCTTTCCCTGAGCAGCAGTTTACAAAGGGATGCCTCAGTCACCCAGGACAAATCTCCTGGCATTTAAAAGCAGTGCTGAATGAACTGCAATAACCCACAAGGAACTCGACAGCCCAAAACCGTGAGAGCAGCAACTCAGTGCTCAGTAACTTTTCTTTCCTTCTCCCCTTTTCCTCTAATAACCCTGCTCAGCATCACTGCACTGCCCATTAGTTCTGAAGAGCTCTCCAGGTCAGATCTGTGCACACACATTTTATCAGACCGAGGGACAATCCAACACTTCAGAGCAGACTAAAACCAAACATTAAACTGGTCACTGCAAGTGAGAATTACCACAACGTGGGAGGTGTGGAACTAAAGCAAACACAGACAGTTCCATCTCTAATCCAACGAGTGTAACAACTCAGCACTTTTAACCACAACAGAAAAGAACAGCTCTTAGCAGTGTTTCTGTGTTACACTTCTGTAGGGCCGTGGGCTTAAACACACATCAGCAAGGAACAACTTACCTCTTTTTCATCTCTAGTAACTGGTTATTGAGTACTGATCTCTCCTCTTCCAGCTGAAACACAAGTACAGACAGACTCCAGTTAATACACTACAGATTATTTCCTTAGTGTAACATATCACAGCATCATTATCATCATAAAATAGAAGTGGGAGAGGCTGCAGAGCCCCCAGATCCTTAAAGTAGCAGATATTCTACTGGCACAGCACATGCACCCAAACACAAACTGTTCAGTGACCAAAACATCAGCTACTGAAGGCCTGCTGGTGCTTTATAAGCATTTCCATGTCCTGTGCACACAGCAGAGGTGTGAGACCAGTGTTAAAGGACATTTCCAGGCCCCACACACACCCCAAGAACCCTTTCTGTGTCTGGCCATTACTTTTAGCTCAGCACTGGTGAATCGCTGGGTTTGCTGTGCTGGATCATTGCACCACTGATCCGTATTTGTTACTGCCCCGTTATTCAGAGATAAATTATTGATCCCAAAGCTCTCAGTCTGGTGTTTGTTACCACATCCTGAACCTGTAACCCAGCGAGGCCACTCTTATTCCCTTAGGAAATACAAACCAACAAAACTGCAAAAGCCCACCACAGAAACACTGGGGCAACTGAGCTTCTGATAAGGTTAAGAAAACAGCTATTTTTCAGGCAAATTAACTACTTTTCACCATCTCCTCCTTCCTCCTTATTCAATGACCAAAGCCAGCAGTTACTGCTCTGAGAATTGTCTGTACCAGAACTGCCTGAGCACAGTCTCCACTGGGATCTCAGAAGCTTCCAGGGTTCATGCACGAGGTCAGGAACACATACATTTATAATGGAAATCTCAGAGCCCTGACAACAGCTCCTGTCCCTGACAGAGAGAGTTCTTTCAGCACTTTGCAGATAGTGAGGTTTGGAACAGAAGGTGTTAAACAAGTTTCCTCCAGCAGGCACGTTGCCAGCCAGCCCCCAGCTCAGCTAAATGCAGCTCACCCGGAGCAGCCATCTCCTCCACATTTCCTGACAAGTCACCTTCTCCTTCCCTGTGCTGCAGTGCTGTTAAACACTCCAGGTTTGGGATTAACAGAGATCATTTCACTAGGCTTAATCAGACAGCTTTTACTGATATGAAAAATAGATACTAGAAGGGTGTAGAGAGACCTCTGCAAGTAATTCTTTTAGCAAATCAAGATGTGTCTCTCAAGGCAAGTGACCACTCTGGGAGAGCAGAGCAACCAAGGCACTATGGGGGTATGGCCAAACCCAGTCAAAATCCAGTTCCACCAGCAGCACCGGAGCACCCCCTGATTCCCAGTTTTTGTCTTGTTCCCTGCCCAGGGGCAGCCTGTGTGAACTCCTGACATCTGTACAGACTGGTGACAAAAAAGGGAGGAACACAATGCTGTGGTTTGATGCAGCTAAATCTGTTATTTTCATAAATGGAAAATAAGAAAATATTGAGGAAAACGAGAGAGCTGCAAGGCAAAACAGGTTCAAGCTTAAACAGTTGCTGTACAAAGAAAAAGTTTATTATTAAAAGTAAAAAGGAATAATAAGAAATTAAAGCAATCCTCCCCTCTCTTCCAGCACTTTCCTCCTTTTACCCAACTCGCACAAAGAATAACAGAACATGGGGTTTTAGTCAGTGCTGCAGTTCTTGAAAAGTCTCTTTCTTATGCTTAAGGAAAAATGGGTTTTCTTCTGCTTCACGTGGTTCCCAAACTGCCACCAGCAGCAGACCCAGAAAGAAACAATCTGCTGTGGTGTAAAACATCCAACCCATGAAAAATCTCACATTTCCTTCACACTGCCAAACATGGGCCAGCACATGGGGTTATTACTCTTTTTAGGGATGAGTTATTCTGGCCTGAACACAAAGGCTTTCTTCTCCACAAGTCTCTAAAAGCCTCTCCCTGCTTCTATATAGCCTGGCACAGGCACTCTTCACAATCTTCATGGGCCACACGTGAATTCTCCATCCCCCCATGGACTTCAAATGGATTAAAGAGACAAACAGTCTGTGGTGTTACAGTTTCTAACTTTTCTCCTCAGCCTGAGCTCTGTCGTGTTCTGCTTTCCTCCCCACTGCCCCGATTTCTGGGAGCACCACGTGCGGCTCCCGGGCAATCGGGAATTTTTCCCAAATCCAGAACGGAATCGGCAATTTAGAAAACCCGGATTGGATTTTTCCCAGAGCCCGGAATGAAGTCAGTAATTTGGAAAACCCAGACTGGATTTCCCAGAGTCCAGAATGGACTTGATAAATTGGAAAACCCAGACTGGATTTTGCCACAGTCTGGAATGGAGCTGGTAATTTGGAAAGCCTGGGCTGGATTTTTCTGGAGGCCAGAATGGATTCTCAGGGAAAACCCAGACTGGATTTTTTCCAGAACACAGAACGGGGGGAAAAGCAGCCCAGGGCTCAGGGGCCGAGGGGTCCCTTCCCTTGGGGCTTTTCCATGTGTCAAAATGCAGAAAGTGCACTGACCAGTGCTGCCAAATCCTTTTGCAGTTACAACTCTCCCTGGAAATAACAGATTGCCTCAAAGACTCAGAAATAATTTAGGAAACCCTTGTGGGAGTGGAGAGCAGCTCCCACTGGCTGTTTGGGATGTGCTCTCCCCATTCTGCACCTCAGATGGGGAATGAGTCAGTGCTGAGCCCACACGTCTGGGACTCTGCTTGGCACCGCCAAAGGCTCCTGAGGATGAAGGAGCCTGAGCATTGCTCCTGCCAGCAGCTAAAAGGATTTACAAACTGGCCTGGACTGTAGTCACCCATCCCCAGGACTTCCAAACAGACCCTTGGATAAAAATAAGCCCTTTGGCTTTAAAAATATCAAGTCTGTTGCAGGATGGAGGAGTCTGCGCCCTGCCATGCTGACCTAGGTTACAGTGTAAAATGTAACCAAAAGTATCTTTTCTCTTCACAAGCTGTTAAAGCAGGTGGCACAGAGTTTGTTGTCTCCTACCATGACTCATCCCTGACAGCTCCCAGTTGGCGTTATCTCTGTTTAATGGGCAATTAAGGACTCACCGAATTATTCATAGAATGACATCATCCCATTTGTGAGATGCCCCGCCCAGGGGGAGGAGCCAAACATTCCCCCCCTGGATATAATCTGGGCTTTGGAACACAGGCAGCCCTGACCTACTGGATTTGCAGATGACAAGAGCTACATAACCACCACTGGACCTTCAGAGGCCGATCAGACCCTTCTACAGGATCACTGCTTCAGCAGAACCACATCCCTCACTTCAGGAGAGCCACCATTTCATTGGACTGGTACCACCAGCAGGTCATAACCTGACTCTGTCAGGTTAAGCCAATATTTCTGTATTATTGTCTTGTTAAACATACTGATAGAGAACTGTTATTCCTATTTCTCATATAATTGCCTGAAAGCCCCTTAATTCCAAAATCATAGTAATTTGGAGAGAAGCAGCTTACATTTTCCATTCCAAGGGAGCCTCCTGCCTTCCTTAGCAAACACCTGTCTTTCAAACCAAGGCACACGGGGAACAGAATCCCCTCCCTGCACAGGTGCTCTCTCAGAAAGGCAGAACACAAACCCTGGTCTCCTCCCTTCCTGTTTTTGGATGAGATTTTCCCAAATTCTTTCACAGTGTACCCGTCACTGGAACTGCTCCACAAGTACTAAACCCACCACAACAGGGCTGTAAACCTATTTTATCTTTTGGCAAGTACCAGTGATACAAGCTGAGTAACTTGCTCATATTTTAAGATTCCAACAGCATGTTCAGATAGAATAGTGAAAAATAAAAAAATAAAGTACCACCAAAAAAAACCTTACAGGGGTTCAGTTCCCCAGGACCCACAGTCCCCCTGGCTGCAGCACGGTGTGAAGTTTGAGCAGGCACACGCACAGCACAAGTCCAACCAAGTAGCTTTACACAGTATTCTGAAATACATCCTAAGTCATCTTTGTTTTCAGTGAGGAAAGCAGGAATAAGAATTTAAAAGCCACATTTCCTTAGTACTGGTGGCTGGACATTTCCACAGTTGTATAACGAAATTACTCCTGCCAGAAATAGCAACTCTCTGTTAATACACTTGGCTAAAGCACGTTTAATTTATGCTCATTCCCAAGCCTTCCCAAGTATCCTTCCCGGGTTACGTAACCTTCTGTCAGCCTGCACTTCCAACCTCCCCGTGCAGGTGGCTTCCAAATTTATTTCCCAACGTTCCCGGCACCACTCATCCTTTTTTTCTTTCCAGCGCGAGGCTCCCCGGGGCAGCCCCCGGAGCTCCGGCAGAGCTTCCACCCGCCCGCTGCGGCCGCTCTACCTTGTGGTGGTGACTCGAGACCTCGTCCTTGCTCCTGCCCAGCTCCTCGGCCAGTTTCACGTTCTCCTCCTGCAGAGCCTCGAGCTGCTGGGACTTGTGAGCCGCTGCCAGCTTGAGCGCTTCGCTGCGAGCACACAGGGAAAGCATCGTTACCATGGGAACGGCAGAGGCGAGGGAAAACCGGGGGAGAGAGGCGGCTTCCCAGCTTGGAAAAATACATCGGGGTCACGTGGCTGAGGGATCGGGAATAGCGGTGACAGTGCCGGGGACAGGGGGATCGGGAATAGAGGCCACAGTCCCAGGGACACGGGGATCGGGAATAGCGGTGACAGTGCCGGGGACACGGGGATCGGGAATAGCGGTG
>VXAC01000636.1:94456-114557 GCA_013399225.1 Rhipidura dahli | reverse complement strand
TTATTATTATTATTATTATTCAAAGCTGCTCTTAAGCTGTCAGTGAGATTCCAGCTCTCACTCCATGAGCCAAGAAATTCCTCTTGGAGCACAGTTGGAAAGAGGTTTGTGGTTTAATGCACGACACCTCTGAGAGCTGGGGATGTGCAGCCACTGGCAGAGCAGCAATAACTGGGATCTTTATTCCCTGGGGCACAGCAAAAGCTTTGCTACAATGAGATTCCACAGGTAAAATTACTTTCTATCAAATGCTTTCAGATCATTTGTTTGTGTCCAATGTTACACATCCTGAGCCTGTAGTATGTAAAATGTTGTTTCTGCAGTGAAGCAGCTCCAACAATGAACAATTAACTCGAGTTTTACATTCCATATACAGGATTTGGTTTGTAGCAGTTAGGAGTAAATTCACAGCAGGGACACAGCAATAAACTACATAAAGCCATTGATGAAAAATAAAAGCAGAATCAAATATTCTATGAACAAAGCCACTTAACACTCTGAGTGTACTTGTAATTAAATCAAACAGAATTCTCTTCTAATAAAGATTTTAATATCTTGTACCCTCAGATGCAGAACCCTGCAACAAACGAATTATTTCAAACTATGCTCCAAGGATTTGCTTCAGTTCCCTTCAGCAATTTAGTAGCAACATTCTGATATCAAGTTTTGCACATGCCAAACATTTAATTTTGACTCAATATCTGCTTTATAAGCAAGGACACCAGAAAGGTGCTGAAAGACAATTAAAAAAAAATAAAATCAAAGGTAAATGTGCCCACAAAAATTAACAGATTTAACACTGAAATACTTACAATTCTTTTTTAAGTTCTTCCACCTTCTTATTCTCCAGATTTAGAAGCTCTTTTGATTTATTAAGTTCCTCTTCATTTTTCAGGTTGTTTTGTTTAAGCATGTCCAACTTAAAGAGGAAAAAAAACCCTCATTACACCAATGAAACCACACAGTTCTCAGGAAACAACGCTCAGCCAAATGGGGGCTTCAGCTCCTCCATTTTCCATCTTTAGCCCCTAAATAATCCAGCCTGTCTGGACTGATGTGTTTGTCCTACAACAAATTTTATGAGACATTTTGCGTTCAAACAGAGCAGCACAAAGAATTCCAAGTCCACTGGAGAGCAGTTTCCAGGAATCTGGTGTCACCAGCCCAAGGTAAAGCCCAAAGCAGCTCAGCTCCATTAACTGCTGCAGCACTCAGAGCATTATTTGTTTTCCAAATGCAAAGCTTGTTGCTAAAATCAGCTGTTCCCTTGATCTTTACTCCTCTGAGACAGCTCATAAATTCTGCTTTTCCATACCTTATTTTCTGAGTCAGGAGGGCTGAATGCTGTGCCTGCACCCACAGGAAATGAATTCCTTGCACAGATCTTGCTGCATGGGACAAACCTCGGACATGGATTTCCTGAGCTTGTCCCCCCCACGGTAACACCACGAGCTCGTGGACCTGATTTGTTTGCATCCAGCCCCAGAGTTTATTACATAACAGATAATCTGCAGCCATTCTCATGGCATGACAGGACCTTGTGGATTTTTTTAATCCAGAAAGGGAACCCCTCCCATATGAACGTCACCACTTGTAATTCTCGAGCCGGCAGATCCTGCTGGGAATGGCTCCCGTTCCAGCACTCAGGGCAGCCCAGCTGTTCACTCCCAGTGCTATGGCAGCTGCAGGAGACCAAAGGGTGAGGGCATCCTCCCCTTCCTCAGGCCCTGGAGCAGCACAGAGTGGTGGGAAGACACGGTCTGGGAGCAGATCCCAACAGGAACTGCTGCACCTTGGATTGACACCACGTGCAAAATACCTTCACCATAAACCCACGTGCATTTTCCATCACTCTGCACTCATCCAGTAATTTCTCACAGGGGAAAATGACAGAATCCTCTCCTGCCTAATCCAATTATCTACAATTCAACAGCTGCTCTCACAGACCAGGCAAAACTTTTCACAGCAAAGCATTTAATGTGATTACTTCATTCTGCAGCTTCTCGTTTGTCTGTCTCGAGTTCTCCAAAGAGGCCAAAGTTTCAATCTTTTCTTTGTGAATGGCATCCTTCTCCTTGGTCACCTGCTCCACTGCCTGGAAAACATCTTCTGCCAGTTTAGCCACCTGGATATAAAGGAAGGTGGGGAAAAAAACCCCCAATTATTACCAACAGGAACTCTCACAGCAAAAGATCAATACTTTATGCAGAGCTCCATGGTTTGTCAGCTGCTTCCCAGTTAAGTAAAGACTTCAGTTGGGAATTTATTTGCATTTTGAAGCTGCATAAAGTATAAAATGAAGTGGACAAGAGAAGATTCAATTCCATGCAGAAACAGATCATAACCCCATGCTTGTGTCACTGCTGAGGAATTCCCTCTATTTTCATTCCTGGATTTCTCATTACCACCACCACTGCGATTGCTCTTAGACCTCTCACCTCTTTAGGCAGTAGTAATTCAACAGATATTCACTTCCAACAGCCTGGTATATTTTCAGAAAATATGGAATTACAAAAACTCAAAAATTTGGAAAAGGATGGAATTAGAGATACAGCCAATTATGGCATTATTTCAGTGTTGCTCATTATGGCCTCATAAAGGAAACACTTCACAAAGATATTAAAATATACTTATGCAGGTGTGATCTATAGGATATCCTGATTCCAATTTGCATTCAATGGGATTTTCTGGGCTTCAAGCCACTCAAACTGAAAACCAAAGTATTTTATACACAATTTGTTGGTGGTGAATACAAAACACTTCTGTGAATAAAAAGAACACCAGAATTGTCAATGTCTTTCCCAGTCTCTCACACTGCTTTTATCCAATTACATTTACAGGAGCAGCACATTCTTTTATAATTTTTGGAGTAACTCAGATTTGTAGTTTGCTGCAATTGAACATAAAATTGCACGAAGATCCAATCTAAAACCTTATCTATTACTACTTTAGGTTTTAAAGTGCAGAGGCCTTCACCAGAAGGAGCTGCTCAATGTCTCCTACCAGATTCAGGGAACACAACTTCCTTTTATTCACAGTCTGTGTTGTTTTCTTGCAACGTTCAGCGACAGCAGAGGCTTTTGTAGTTAAAAAATATTATTAAAAAAAATAAAAAAGTGTCTTTCAGACTCACAGTTGCAACTTGCAACAACCCCCAATACCATACTGAGAGAGCCCACAAGTGCAGTGTGTTATGGGGTGCAGAGTGTGCAGTGAAGGGCAGAGAGGAAACCAGGGGTTAGTGCTCAGGATTAGTAGAATCAGCCCCAGACTTGACTTTGAACTATGAATTTCAATACCTCTGGGTTTTGCACTACTGCTTGGGCCTGGAGAGTCTTAATTTCTTTTACTTTCAAAATCAGATTGTTCATTTGCTCCTGCAGCATCTGATTTTGGCCCTGAGACTCCAGCAATTTGCCTGAGAGGTCACTATTAGCTCGTTCTAAAAGTTTAACTTCCTCACAGAGTTTGCAATAATCCCGGGAGAATTTCCCCTTCTCATTCACTGTTCCCTCCTTACTGACGACCACACTTTCCTGCTTATCCCTCAGGCTGTCCAGTTCCTGAAGCAACTCAATTCCCTCCTCTTCCATCAGCTCCATCTCGTGCTCAAGCTCATCCATCTTCTTGGAGATTGAGCCGTGCAGGCCCTGGAATTCTGCTGCTGAGCTGGATAAGAAAGCAAAGTCACCCTTCAGTCTCTCCATGTTGGAAGTGAGCTGCTCTTTCTCTGCCCAGAGGGTTTCTTTCTCTTTCATCATTTCCACCAGTTTCATTTCAGATTTTTCTTTCTCCTGAGCTAGAAGTTTTTTCTCAGCCAGAAATTCCTCTCTTTTCTCTCTCAGCTCTTCTATCTCCTTTTCTAAGCAGCTGATGTTCCTTTGAAGTTCCCTACGTCCCAACAGAAACGATTTCTCGTCCAGTTTTCGAGCTTCCTTCTCTAAGGTTAAGTTTTCTTTCATAAGAGCAACCTCCCTGTTTAATTTCTGACACTTCTCCTGCAGCTCATCCCTCTCCCTGGTCAGCATCTCCCTGGCAAAGGAGCAGGTCTCCAAGGAAGAGGACAGCACCTGCTCGGTGCGTGAGGCAGCATCCAGCTCACCTTCTAATGCTCTTTTGGCATCCTGGGCCTCCTTCAGGAGATTGGAAAGGTCACATTTACAGGCCATTAATTCTTGATTTTCTACAGTCTTCTTACTTAGTTCTCCCTTCAGGGCTTCAATGGAATCTTGGAGTGTGGCTTTCTCTTGAGCCAGAGCACTCTTGGACAAGAGGTCCAGCTCACGTTCTCTCTTCAGATCAGAAATTGCTTTTGCACAAGATTTGTTTTCATCAAGAAGCTCCAAGTATTTTGTCTCCAATTCCTTCTTCTCTTGGAGAAGAGCTTCATTGTGCTTTTCAAACTGCAACGACTTCTGAAGGACAGATTCCTTTTCCCAGGTCAGTTTGTTCATTTTCTCAGTGCAGACTCTCTCACAAAGCTCAGCATCTGCTGAGGCCCTTGCAAGCTTCTCAGCAATTGCCTTGTTTTCATGGAGGAGTTGCTCCCTTTCAGCCAAAAGCCTCTGTTCTGATGAAGAAAGAGCCTCTTTCTCTCGAAGTAACTGATTACATTCCAAACTGAGGGCCTCTCTCGAGGCTTTCATTTCCTCCAGAAGACAAGTGAGACTCCCAAGGGAATTCTCCATCTCCACGGTGTCTCTCATCACTTTGCTAAGCTGTGTTTGCATCTCTCCCTCTCTCACTTTTAACACCTGGTTTTCACTGACTGCGTTGTCTAAACTCACTTGCAGCTCTTCTGTGCCCTTGAGGAGCATCTCCTTCTCTTCCTGCAGGCTCTGCAGGACCCTGCCCTGCTCCTTTTCCAGGGCTTCGTGCCTGTCTTGAAAGGCCAAGAGCTCCCCTAGGGCTGAATCCCTCTCTGCAGCCAGAGCTGACACTTGTTGCTGAAGCTCCCGTTGCTCTCTGGCCAGGGCCTCACAAGAACTTCCCAGCTTCTGGATAACATCATCTTTGTCTTTTATAACTGCATCTTTCTCTTCCAAAAGCCTCTTCTGATAATTCTCCAGCTCTTCCCATTCTTTGACATGCTTCTGACATGCCACATCCATGGCATCTTTGCTGGCCTCAAGTTCCTCCAGCTGTTGGAACAAGGTGAGCTCCAAGGACTGGAGAGCCTCATTTTCCTCAGCTGCCTTCAGCAGCCTTGCCTGCACTGCCTTGAGTTCACAGAGTAATTTGCTTTTCTCAGAAACCAGTGCTCCCTTTTCTGTGCTCTCCTGCTGGCTTTTGGCCTCAGCTTCTTCCTTCTGCTTTAGGATTCTTTTATTTTCTGCCTTCAGTTCTTCCTGGTCTTGTTGCATTAACAAAATCTTTGATTCCAATTCTTTAAGTTTTGATAACAAGGAACCTCTCTCTAATTTTAAAGTATTCCCCTCCTGTGCCAAAGTCTCTTTTTCTGATATCAAAGCCCTCATCTTGTCTGACATTTGTTCGATTTCTTTTCTGGATGAGGCTAACACAGAGCTTAAGGACTAAAGAAATAAAGTCGGGGAGAAGGGAAAACAAAAATCAAGTCAAGCAGATGAATGAGAAATGTGCTTTAAGGGCAAAGAGAGCAATTGTAATTTCAGTTTTAAAAGTGTATACACTGACACACAGTCCCTGTGTGAACTCAACTGCTGCAGACACCCTCGTTACATTACAGAACACCCATCATCCACAAGAAAAGGTTTTGGTGGCTAAACAGTATTAAAAAAATCATGGTTTAAAGGTTCCTCCTTCCAAATTTCATGTCATTTATAGAACTACTCTCAGTAAACTGACTGACTGTAAATTATTCAAAAGAAGAGCCACAGAATGATTTCATGAGACTCTAAATGAATTAAAATATAAGGAGTTCTATTAGATACTGACTTCCAATTCTCAATTTCACCTTCCATGGATAATTCTCCTCATGATTCTATCAAAAATACACTGTCATAACCCCTTTAATTCAAAACACCACATCAGTGGTGTAGACATTGTGTGTCAATTTATACACTAAATAATTTGCTAAATCATACAGCAAAGATTATAGCAAATAATTGATGAGGGATGAAAGCAAGCAGTAATGTCAAAGAAACAGGAGGAAAAATTAAAATTGCTGAAGTCCAGCTACACATTAAACAGCTGCAGATCATACTACAAAACAAAAGGTGTGTAGCACTTCTAAATGAAGTGGCTCACAATGCATCTTAAAATCCAAGCATATATTAAAAACCAGGGAATGACATCTGGCTCCAGCTGGCTGTGCTGAGCCAGGTATCTAGGAACATAAAATGTTAACTGATACCAAAGAACTGTCTCTCATCAAATCTTGTGGGATCTAGAAAAGAACTAACAACCAGTTTGTCCTGTGAGCTTCTCCTCCCTAACCCAAATCCATGTAGCCTGGAAAAGTTCAAAACAGAAACACTGCAAAAATCTGGCTATGAAAGGCTGAAGCAGAGGGAAAACAAGTCACTGAGACAGAAAATTTAAACTTTAAGTCACTTGCAGAGTGACAAAAGCCACTTACTCTGGCCTGCTCTGCCTGTTTCTGCAGCTCCTCAGCCTGTGCCTCCAGCTCGTTGTTTTTCCTCTGGGCACTTTTCAGTGCCTCTTCTGCATCCAGCAGGTTCTGCTTGAACCCTTGGATATCTGCATCGTGTTTAGCCACTAGCTCAGAGGTTTCTTTTTGATACTTGGCCTGAAGATCTTGGTACTGATGTTGGCTGGTCTCAATCTGCTTTTTCTGGTGGGAGATAAAACAGCAAAGCTCAGTTTTAGCAGCAGTGGGACAATATTCTGCAGTTTTATTGCTTTTAATGTCATTCTTACCATGTCTGTTAATTGGTCCTGCAGATTTTTCAGTTCTGCTTGATGAATCTTGAGGGTTTCCTGCTGACTCTGCTCAGCCTTCTGTGTTGTCTGCTCCACGTTTTTCTCAAGCTGAGCAGCCTTTTCATTTGCTTTTGTAAGCTCGAGTTGTATTTGCTCCAACTGCCTGGAAAGACCAAATGAAAGAACATCACTTTTTGCTGACAGCAAGCACAGACATGAAAGAGCCAAGATTGTGCTGAAGTTCTATATTCTGACCAAGCATTTAGAGAGAGATTTAATTGTTTAACAGATAGAGAGTGTTCTGCTAAATTTAATACACACAGGGAAGACCAAGTAACTTTGCTCCCCATCTGGGGTTTTGTAAAAGTAAAGAACAACTATTGTACAGACAATTTTTATTTGGAAAAAACCCCACATCTTCTCTCATAAAAATGTGACCCAAGTCTTTTGTATATCCAAATAAACTGAGCTGAGCAGGTAATCAAATAATCATGAAGCACAATCACAACAGTCTGGATTATTCAAGAGGTCATTTACCCTGGGCAATGAGAAGCATATTACATAAGAATTTTGGAATTATCAGTGTTGGATGCTCTTCAAATCACTCCCAGGAGATTATTTAGATTGATTTAGTTTGCTAGAGTAAGTTCACTTGTCATATCAATGTGACACTCAGGAGCATCTTGTTCAGATATTTACAGAAAAATAAAATGAGAAGCTGGGAGTGTGGCAGTGGAGAATTGATGTGACAATGCTGTGACAGTGAAGAAATACCTTTCTTTTAACCTCAGCTCATCATTCATTCTTGTGAGCTGGGCAGAGCTGTCTCCTGATGACTTCATGATCTCTGCAATGTCATTCTCAAGTTTGGCTTTTGCTTCCATCAGCTGCTGCTCCCTCTCTTCTCGCTCCCTCAGCTTCCTCTCCATCTCTGGGCAAAACAAAGGTTGTTAAGCTGTAAATTGAAGAGGAAGGGTATGCACAGAACAGCTAGAGGATTGTAAAGAACTGGAAAGAGCAATACTGATCCTACAGACCTCACAGATCACCCCTTTAAAATGAAAAATGATGACAGATTGAACTGATAACTGCACCAAAAGGTTAAGGACTCTTGAGGAACAGTGAAGAGCAGCAAGCCACAAGCCCTCTGTTTCAGAAGTGATTCACTTCAGGCCATGAGAAGTGGGTACAAGTTCTGCTGTCTCAGAGGAGAAGGGAGCAAAGGAGGAAGAGAGCTGCAGGTCTTGCAGGTGAAACCACTCATCAGCTGTTCAGCAGAAAATGAACAAGAAGGCAACAGGAAGCTACAGTGAAAAAATGCCTCAGGCCAGGGCAGGCACTGCCAGGGGCAAGGGCAGTCCTTGGAATCACTTTTCCAGTGCCAACAACACCAGGCAAGGTTTGCTGCAGGGCACAGATCGTGCTTGACTTCCCTCTGCACTGGTTTTACCCGGAGATGTTCAAGGAGAAAGGAACAGCAAAGCCTCCTCCAGGCTACAGGAGCCACACCAGAGCACCCAGCTGATGCATTTCCAAACTACTCCATTTCATCCCTTCCTTACCAGTCAAACTGGACTTGAGCTGCTCCAGTTCTGAGGACATGAGTGCAAACTGCTCTTCTTTTTGGTTCAGTTTTTTCACCGTTTCTAGGCAAGTGAAATTTGGAAAACAAGGTAAGTAACCACTTAGATGCAGACAATTCCACCTACTTGCAAGGTGTGTTACCCTTCAGAGAGGCTGCAACAAATCCTGTCCTTTCCACAGCCACTGAAGCTGCTGTACCATCAGGCTTGAAAGTGTTTAAAAACCCCATTTTGTTGGCATTTCATCCCTGCAGCTTTTTAGTTCTCTGTTTATTTTAGCAGCACGTACCTTGCATAGCTTGTTGAACGTTCTCTGCTTCATCAGCTGCACTAGTAAACTTTTCTTTCTGAAAAATGGATAAAAACTGAAGGTAAGGTTTGGTAATAACAGTACAATTCAACCACTGAATTTATAAGGTATTTTTCATCTGTCAAATAGGACAGTTTTTGTTCCTAACATAAAAAGACCTCAAGTTTTTGAGTTACAGCTTGGCACAGATTTATTCAGCAACATAAAGCAAGATCTTCCCTTGCCTTGGCTGCAAATCCCTCAATATTTAAAGTAACTCCTCCTTCAGCTGCCACAGAGCCCGGGGTAGGAAACAACATTTTGGGGTCTCTATCCCTGCTGCTTCCAGGCTGCACAGGGGACACCTGCAACCCTGTGAGCCACCTCCCAGCAGTGTTTTCCAGCTTCACCAGCAGGAATTGATGCCAAACAATGAAGAAAAGGGAGGATTTTGAGGAAGGCAAGTGAGGCTCTTCCAGCAAATCTGAATATTTACTAGTGGCCATGGAAAGACCAAAATTCCCATTGGTTTGTTACTAATGCCAGTGCAGTTCCTCAGGAAAACCTCAGCCAACAACAGAGTACTTGGAAATTTATTTAAATGAGAAATGTCTCGAAAAACCATTTGTAAGAAGTGTGTACCAAGCATTAATTGGTACAACAGCTACAATAAAGAGCCATCAACTGTTCCTTAATGAGCAGTCTAAATTTAAACTGCTGCTGCTTTTGATTTAATTTTATCTGCAATCCATAAATAGATGAGTTCTATTTAGACAAAACACTTGATAACACAGGACTCAGGTGAAATGATCTTTTTATTGAGAGAGATCCCATTAGCCATGAACCCCTTCCCTTCTCTCCAGGAGTAAAACACCTTTGGAAGGCTTTGCTCAGAGCTGATCCACAGATTTCCATTACACTCTCACCATGAAACCCAAAATCCAAAGAGTAAAGTCAAAATTTTTGGGTATTACTCACCAAAACTTGAAGTTCCTTTTCCAAAGAATCTTTAACTTGATTTACTGCACTCAAGTTTTTCTCAAGGTCAAGAAGCTTTTGCTCTTTGCCCTGCAGTTCTTTGGCCAGATTACTGGCCTAACAAAGGGGATGAAATGGAGTAAAATAAAATGACAAACATGAATGAAAAATTAGAAAAATTAAAAGGTGAATCTGAAAGAAAGAACTGGAATATTAAAATCACTCTAAGATGAAAAATTTAAAAAATGAAGAAAAAACCATGATGGGTTAACTGAGTGAAGCTGATTTCCACTGATGACTACATACATCACAGCACTAATTGCATCTTGGAATAGATTTGAAATCATTAACATGTAGTTATTTTAGTATTAATGGTGAATACATTATTTAATGGCAGACATTTTTGAGTACATTTAAAATTTCAAACAAGTTCTAGTATTAGTTCAATCAGTTTTGATTCTTTTTTGTTTGGTATTTTTGAACTGATTGATTTGTGCTTCAATTGGCTGATCAGATCAAGACACACACACGGGGAGGGAACCTTTCCAAGGGCTCTGTGCTACACCCAGGGGTAGTGCAGAAACCCAGTGTGACCTCAAAAAGAGCCAAGAGGTAGAAAATGGATATCTTGGAACCACCTGTGAAGGGTTTAGGAAAGCTCTTTCCAGTTATTTGCCCTCTACTCTTCACTACCATCAGCTTTAAACAAGTGCTTCATCCAAGCCCAAGGAAAATCCTGTACCAAGTTGCACTCTGTGCTTCCAAAGTGCAGTGAAACAGTGCCAGCAACATCCCTGCAGAGCCTGGGCTTAAGGAAAAGTTCCACCAGGATTTTCCATGCTTTCTTTTGGTTTTAACAGCCTCTTCCATCACCTTGCCAGAGGAGGGGAAAGGTAACGAGGGACATATTTCCCCACTGAGCCCCAAGTCCCTTTATCTATCCCCAAAGGTTAAAACCTCAGGATGTGTGGATTCTTCTCCCAAACAAGCCAACAAAGTGACTTTTCCATAACAGGAAGATTTCAGCACAGACATGCCCAAATCTGCAGCAAGGAAGTGCAAAGGGATTTTTTCCTTTTGCTTATTGGTGCAGGTGGAGCACCAGAAACCTGCTGAGACACGAGCCAGTTAATGCTCCTCCCAACCTCCTCAGGTGGTCCCAAGATACACATTCAGTAAAACTTGATTTTTTCTGTGATGTATTTTCCATAGCAGATTAAAACAGTACAAATGTAAAATAAAAGCAAAAGAAAACGAAAAGGATGGATGTTGATACAAACCTGGCTAATTCCATCAACCTTTTCAGTCTCTAAAGTCTGAATTTGTTTCTCAGCTGCCTCAAGCTGCTTGCTAAGTTTCTCAATTTCCAATTTACCTTCAGAATTGGCTTTCTCAAGTGCAGCAAGGTCCAAAAGCTTTTCTTCAGCAGCTTTGATCTGTGGTGTAAGACTATCAATAACTTTGGTTTGTTCATTGTACTTGGCTTGCAGTACCTCTAGCTCCTTTACCTTTATCTCAGCTTCCTGCAATTTGTTTAAAGTGTCTTCCATTTCTACAAGATGCTGATCTTCCACACTTTCCAGTTTGGTCTTCAGGCTTTCCAGGTTTTGCTCTTTCTCCTCGGTGACCGCCACCAGTTTGGCTTTCAGTGACTCGATCTCTTTCAAGTGATGAGATCTCTCATTTTCCTGCTTCACTTTTAAACTGGACATTTCATTTTCATAATCTAATTTCATCTTCTCAATCTGAGTCTTTAACTCGGCGAATTCTGCCGTCTGAGCCCCGACACCTTTGCTGAAAGAAACTTTCAGCTCTTCCATTGCTTGCTGATGGGAGGCAATGGCAGATTCCAGCTTGGACTTCCACAGCTCTATCACGTCGGAATTCTCCTTGTTGGCGTGGTCGAGCTTGGTTTTCAAGGATTCATTTTCTTTTGCCATTCTCTCATTTGAAGCTGAAAGGGACTTGATCTCTTTCTGCAAGGCTTCCTCACTAAGGCCAAACTTCTCCTTTAAGGAATTCATCTCGTTCTGATGTTCTTTGCCAGCTGCTGCCATTTTCTCTTGCAAAGAACTGATTTCTTGTAGCAAGGACAGAGAAGTGTCCACGTCGTCAATGTGTTTGCTGGAATCCAGCCTCCCTCGGAGCTCAGCCACTTCCTTCACCCTCAGTGCCAGGTCCCTCTCCAGCTCCATGATCCGGGACTTTTCCGACACTGTCGCCACCTACGATCAAGGGCATTTTAAGAAAAGAATAATTATAAAAGATACTTTTAATGCAAAGACCCTCTGGCCTTGCTGAAAAGCTTCCGCCGAGCGTTGGGAATCGCTTCAAAAAAGGAAAAATGTCCACCATTTGTATGACAGGCATCCTGTGTTGTCTATAAATGTAGAATTTACCAAAATTCATTCTTCTGATATAATCTAGAAGTAACTTGCTAAAAAACTTACAAACCACCCCGATGGATGAAATCAGTGATTAACAAAAGGTTCCTCAGAACCATTTTAAAGCAGACTGGAAAAGAATGGAGAACCTTGAGGTCTTTGTTGAAGTAATTCCTTCCAAATTCATCTCACACCAGCTACAAGACTGTCAGAGAAAATGACAAACACATTCTCATCCTATAAATCCTCTCGAATTCCTTCTACACCTGCTCCATTCTCTCTGAAAAAGTGTCCTCACACTATCTGAGCTTTTCACTGACTGTTGGAGCAGTTTGTGCTACAGCAAAGCTCCCAGAATGAATTCTAATTAGGAAGTTACTATTTTGACCTCCTGGACAAGGTATTACTTACCTGCAGTTGCTCTTTAAAAGTACTTACTACATCTTATATTGTTGGTTTTATATTTATCCTGGGTATTTTATTCATCCCACCTCACCTTTAGAAAAATCCCCATGTGTGAGCATNATATATATTTTTTTTCTCTTTAAGTATTGACATCTGTTGAACTTCTGACTTGGGACAAAGTATGTCAGTTATATTCTGACAGGCAACAACATTACTAATTACTGGGATATCCATTAAAAGATTATGTCATTGGTGGGAAAAAAGAGCCAGAAAGCCACTGCAAACCATAATTTAGCAAAGCAAGTAGTACAGCAGCTACTGAAGACCTCAAAAACCAAGCCCCAAATACTAAGTCTGTGTTAAAAGGACTGGCATGTTCAATCTTAGCTTTTTTTGGGTTTAATGAACTCTGTTAATTTTTAACACGAGCTACTGAATGTTCCTTTATGTCACCTCACAGTCCCATCTTGCTACTTTTGGGTCCGAGGATTACTTTTGCAGTGAGAAGACATCTCTTACCTGAGTTCTTCCACGTCCTGGCACACACACACACCCCACGGAAGCTCAAAATTAATGCTAATTTTTTACAGTGTTCCAGCTCTGGCTACGACAGGAGCAAGGACCTGTTCCAGCACGTGTCACCCCCAGCATTTGTGCCATCAGAAATCTTCCACAACACAGATCAGGCTCGTTATTCAAACAGGCAAAACCATTACCCTAGTGTCTTCTAACTCCCTCTGGAGTTTGTCAGCTTTGGTCTTTTCAAAGAGCAGGCTCTGTTCAAGCTCCTTAATGCGGGCATGCTCCAGTTTGGTCTGCGTCTGTTAGTGGAGAGGGAGAGGAAGAGAACACAACGGTGCCACCATCACATGCCAGCACAAGAGGAGGAGCCACATGCAGGCCGTGCTGCCAGAGCCTTCTAACAGGTGAGCAGAGAGGATGCAAGGGGGAAGGAGGGGGAAATGGGCAGGGAAATGCTATGGATGAGGAAGATGGGTTGAAGGTGTGAATGGATGGGCGTGTAAAAATGAAATCGAATGTGTAAAATAAAGGAACAAATAAATAAATTGCAAACGGAGGAATATGAACAACAAAAAAAAAAGTTTCATGCAGCTGAGTAGAAGTTATTTATCAGTACATGAAGTTTTCAGCACAAATTAGAATAGTTATGTAAAAAAAAATCTATGTGCATATATGTCTCTACCTGTTCTAACAGGATGGAAAGTCCCCCTCCTTGTCATCCCATTACCTTTTTCCTTTAGTGTGTTTGGCTTATTTTATAAAAAACTTACTTATTAAACAATGGGACAAAAATTCTCCACTGAAGCTCATGTGACAAATCAAAACTTCACCTTTCTTTTTTTGATAGCAGCTGTCTCTAAGTCTCAGCCATAAAAATGCTTCTGGCCAAGACCTGGGAACATGAAGGTTCACTTGTCACTATGGTTTGAATTATTTGAACAGCAACAGAAAGAGAGTGGTTGTCTGTAACTCTGAAACCCTCCTCTTTTTTTCCCTCTTCTCTTTCAGGAAGGAAGCAAGCAAC
This sequence comes from Rhipidura dahli, assembly GCA_013399225.1. Taxonomy (NCBI): domain Eukaryota; kingdom Metazoa; phylum Chordata; class Aves; order Passeriformes; family Rhipiduridae; genus Rhipidura; species Rhipidura dahli. The sequence goes on along the minus strand of VXAC01000636.1, from coordinate 100,508 downwards.
AAGATACCTCAAAAAAAGTGAATCAGCCTGGCTGCTCTGCAGTTATTGAAGTCTAAACATATTGAACAAAATGTGTAAGTAAGAAAAAAGTAAGATCTTTGGAATTCTGACAGGCTCCTAAAGAGAAGGAAGACACCAACGAACGTGAGTGAGCAGGTACCTCCTGCCTTTTGCTTCCAAAGAGAATTTTTAGCAAGAACACAGAATATTTGGTATTCTGGCTTGATATCCAGATACTCCCTGAGGCCTGCAAGAGAAGCTGAACATTGGGAGATGCAGGGAAAGTCCAGCAGGTAATTCTAACCTGACCTGCACCTCTGAAGTAGGGAAGAGAAAAAAATGAAAGAGAAATATAAAGATAGAGATGAGCTTCTTGTCCACTTCTCCAAACACAGAATTCCTTCTGGCAGCAGCAAGTTCTCTTCCTTCCCAAAAGTATCCAGACATCCAAGGGGGTTAATTTTTTAAACAGCTGGCTGTGTTACTATGGAGTTCCTTGGTCCACAAACATTTAGAAGTTGCTTCTTAGATTTGTCCATGTTTTGAAATTCCATGGCAGGTCTGTTTCTCTCTCAGTGTAAGATCTTCAGGGTGTAACAGGGAAAAATGCCCCACAAGAACACAGATTATTCTTTTTCCTGCCCACAGCCTTTGAAAATGGAATTAAGTATTCTAAGAGAAATAACTATTTAATAAGTGGCTACAATTCAGTTTTCTCTCTGACACAGGTCAGTATTAGTTTAGATCCACAACCAAACTGTAAGTAAGTCTGAAAAACAATCTGCTTTAAAAACTGGAAATTCATTCTTTACTTGCTCTAATTCACCAAGGGGATCTACTGATAACCAAGAAATCCCAAACCTTGTGGTTGCAGAATCCTCCCTGTGTTCCTCTGGAATATGCAACCTTCAGTTTTTCTATGCTACATAAATCCCAAAGCCTTTGATCATTCATTTTATAGACAGTGCTTTACTTCTCCTAAGATCAGACAGACCATCACTGATTACTGGGTTCTTTTAAATCCCATCTCTTATATACTACAAAGGCAAATAAGTCAAAATCCTGCCAAAATGGAAAGAAAAGATAAAAAAATTAATACTCCAGAGATCTTTGCTTGACACCTTTTTCCCCATTTAGAGCATGAGAGCTTATCCTTTAATCAAATCTGATTTCCAAGGGACAGGTTCCAGATTCCCTGAGGTAAAAATCACTGCAAAATTTTGAACTGCTCAAATTTCTCTCCTGATGATGTAGAGAGAAATTCTTACTGATTATGGTTCTCTTTGAGGAACCCCAGAGCACAGTGAACAGAGAAGAGAGAGTACCCCAAAAATTAGAAAAGAATTTGATTGTAAACCTTAACTTGGATGGAAAAGAAGAACAGGAAAAAAAAGAAACAGACAACAAAACCAAAGGAATCATCTTCTCCTTCTCCAGAGCTTTACAATTAGGGAAGTGATGTGGAAACAGGATTCTTACTCTGCCTTGAACCTCCAAGAATTCCACCCAAACTTCAGAGGCTGCACATCAGCTCTTGCCAGCTGTATTTTGGCTACTTTTTCACTCCAGCATAAAGCTGCCTGTGACATTCTCCATCACACTGTGGAGTTGTGCTGAGGCCAGAAATCCTGACCATCAGTTTTAGGTCAGTCCCCTCGTGCTGGGATCCAATCACAGGGCACCACTGGGATCAGCCTGGGAACTCTCCTTGGGAGAGTGAAGATGTCCATTTTTAACAGAAAAAATTAGAACAGGGAAGTCAGGAGAAAAGATGGGATCAAAGAAGGAGTGCACAAAACAAGAGAAAGGAAGGGAACATGCAGATTTATTTCTAGCAAAGCATCAAACTGATGGGGAGACTGGAGGACACCCCGATCTCTGAGGGATCTCTGCCAAGAGAACCCCTAAGGATGCACAGCAGGAAAACCAGTTCTAGCTCTGAGAACTTCCTGTCTTGGCTGGGGATGCAGCAGAGGAGGCAGCCTGGCATAAATTTACCTTTCAACTTTCACTATTCTGAGCTGGGCAAGCAAGAGGGCTCCTTAAACATCTTGCAAGGCCATTTCTGTTATCAAGTAACATATTTTTCCTACATAATTTGAAGAAGAGCTACATGAAGATACAGTAAAATCAGACAGCTTTGCCCAGCAATTGTTCAGATGGTTTTAATCATCTCTCCCCTTAACATTTCATACAGAAAAAAAAGAAAAAATACGGGGAGATGAAGAACAGAGATTTTTTTCCCTCAGAAAAACTGACATCTACTGAACAGCAGCAGGATCTCATAGGAGAGCAGGCAGGATTCTGTGAAGAAAACAGCTAAAATCCTACATTTAAATTAAGGCCACTTCAGGAAGCTGGTCAGTCGTGTTCTACAAGCTCCTAGACTCTTCAGTGAGTTGCAAAGGTTTTGACCCTAAAGAATTCTGGGGACACCCTGGCCCTGTCTGCAGTTAATGGGGATTACCACGTTTAGTCATTACACACATTCTTTCCAAGAAATGTTGTAATTGCTCTGAAAGCAACATGCACACAAATACCAGAGTCAATGTCTCAATAACAGATTATGCAGTTAGTGAATCAGTAGAAGCATTTTCTGCACACAATCTGTTAACAAGGGATGTCTCTGCACATTTAAGTGCCCTCTTACATTTTCTGGGTCTTCCGAAATCTGCCTCTTTCGCTATCAGTAAAATTAAAAAACAAACAAACAAACAAACAAAAAGGTTTCACCTGCAGTCTCAGCACTACCATTCCAACACAAACAACAGGAGACATTCCATCAGCTTGAATTCAGTTTACACCCCCAAGTTAAGCAGCTTGACAAACCAGAGTCTTTAGGATGGTTTGCCACGACTATCGACTGATTTAACAGAAAATAAAAAACTGAAATATTTCCATGGACTAAACAATAAAAGGAGAATTCTATGAAGAGTTTAGATAGGTATCTTAAAATGAATGGAAGACTAAAATAAAAGAAATGTTACATGAAATGAGTATTTTTCATAAGGCTAGCACTTAAATCACAAATGCTTTACAGCAACAGTTAACAGTTAACTAAATTTGTACTTTATGCTGTGCAAGTTCTATTATCTTTCTGATTAGACAACAGAGTTGAACAACTAAAAATATCTTGCTTATTAACTGCAATTTTGGGATAAAACCAGGCAGTGCTCAAATACCTGAGAGCAGTCCTTCCCTAAATATTTTCTATTCTGATTGTGTAATAGCACCCTGTGCTGTAGCCCAACATTATGGTTATATAAACAATAGATAAAAGTTGCACACACGAATTACTATTTAGATTTTATGTGCAAACTCTCAGGAAAAGACACTCTTCATTAATCAACCTTCCCTAAGGGAAGCACAGGAATTACTCAAAAAAATTGATCAAACAGGACTAGACTTCAATATTCATTTTCAAAGGCATAAATATTAACTTGCCATTTCTTAACTTCAAAACAATTTTTTTTCTTAGTGGTTACCTTTAACAGCAAATGGTAGAATTTTCTATGAATTAACTTCTCTAAATAACTACAGTCATTCCACAGCACAGCCTTTGCTAAAGCATGTAACTGAATTTGGGGTGCAATCCTGCAATTTTGGGACAATTGGCTTACTCAAGGACTGCAGAATTGGGTATCATTTTCATGTGGTTGGACCAGGATTGCATCTTTTAATGATTCCTGCCTTTCTGTGCCCTCCTGGATATCCTGTTTACAAAAGCTGGAGATATTTTACCTCTAGGTCTCCTTTGGTAATGGATTCTTCTTCCACACGGAACTGAAGGTCTTCAACTTTCCTGTGGGGACAACTCATTAAAATTCAGGTAACTTTGGAAGAAAATGCTTTCAAGCTCACTTTTCAGTGGAAATCAGAATGACAGTGACAATACTCCCACTGTACCAGCAAACTGCCAGGAACATTAAGGAAAAATCTCTCACAGGAAGCATCAGAGGGAGGGAAAACTGCTGTCCTTAAAACACCACCACTGACAAAGCAAGGCATCACAATTCCTGCAGCTCTGAAGAGGGACCTCTGTATTAAAACCCTGAATCATCGAGTCTCTCCTTTTTTCACCCTTCTGCATGATGTGAGAAGAAGTGACCTAAATGAGCAGTTTGATCTCACATTCTATATATTCTACCATTCGTGTAGGAAACAGTCAGAAATTCAGGACACTTCCAAAGAATCCACAGGCCTTCAAGAGGTCACCTTGCATCAAAGCTCCAGCACTGAGGAACATGGCTGGAGTCAGGATGAATGGAAAGATGCACAAGGGGAGCACAACAAGAACATTAATGACATCAGTGAGGACAGTTTGGGGTTACCTTTTCTCCTCCTCCAGCTGATTGAGGAGCTCCACTTTCTCCCTATCAGCTGCCTCCACCATAGCTCGGAGCTGGTCCATTTTTGCCTCCATCTCCAGCACGTGCTAATCAGGAAAAGGAATAAAACCAAAATCGACTAAGCTGGGAAATACATGGATTTTTTCCAAGTTATGTACCTGTACTTCAGTACCCACAATTTGGTGAAGTGATGGGCCAAGTGACAGGAACATTATTAAATATGTACATGATCAAAGACTGAAGCGAAGTTCAACAAAAATGAGTTGAATTCAGTGGATCTGGTATCTCATCAAGCCAAAGATCCCACAAGGCAGATCTCACAGGTAGGGATTATTTTACTTTTAGCACACCATACCTTACTCCCAGCCCTTGTCAATAAAAACCCCATCATTTTAGAGGTTAAGTCCATTGTGTTAAGTCTGTTTCAGAAGAACAGTAACTCTTACCCGGTCGTGCCCATCGCGAACCAGAGCCAATTCCTGCTCTATCTCCCCTACGTGACTCGTTGCTTTTGCAACTTCTGCCCTCTCCAGGTCCCTTTCTGCCAGGAGCTGCTCAATGTGCTGCTGCTTCTCCTTCAGGGCCTCCTGGAGGGCCGTGGTGCCCGAAATTTTTCTTGCATAGCGGGAAGAGGTTTCTGTCAACTTCACAAAATAAATGCTTTAAAAATCATTCTGCACCAAGTGAAAAAAAAACCAGGGGGTATCTCCAGACTCCACACACACAGGGTTAGTAAAGCAAATGCTTTCTGTGACCTACTGTACCTTTTCCTTTTACACTTAAATGATTTCATTTTCCAGAATTTAACAGTGGTCAACACGTGGTCAGAGCCCTGTAATGAGCAGCAGCCAGAGGAAGAGGCAGGAGGGATGAAGTGAAAATAAAAGGCCTCAGTTGAAGGTGTAGACTCACACAAAGGCTGGCTCAGGATGTTCCCAAGCATCTTTATGCATTAAAAAAAGAAAGGCAGCTTTCTAGCAAGCCAGAAACATCATGCCTCTAGTTACCAGGTAAAAGAAAATAGAAACAGCCCTGAACAACCCAGAAAAGTTTTAGCTTTCCTAGAAACTGAATCACGAAAAGTCTGCTGCATCAAAACTGATTACAGCAAATCTCGTTTCCTCAGCAGCTAAACTTTTAAAGAAAAAGTCTCAGAATTATTTGGACAATCCTTTTAACTGGGATGGCCACCAAATGTTCACGCTGTCTGAGAAAAAGAATTGGAAGAAAGCTGGAATTTTAACTCCAGACATAATGGATTACAGCAGCTTTGTAATTTATGGCTTAAATCATACAAAATCCCTGGGACACAACAAAATAAGCAAATACATTTTAGATACTCACAAGGTGTAACTTTGGGGATCACAGCACATGGAATAAAGCATTTGGCTCCATGTGTTAGTGCTGTGATCCCAAACTAGAGGGCACTCTGCAGCTGCAAGTGCAACTTCCAGAATGGATTAAGTACTGCAGTCCCACTGTTAGTGCCAAATAAAAATCCTTTTTGTGGTCAGGTATTAACCCTGGTGCCCTGACCAACTGCTGACCTCTGTTAATCTGCTTCAGTTCTGCAGGACCAGGGTAAGTCACCTCTCTGGACACCTGCTGGTCAGTGGGAGAGTGGGACAGGGAACCTGTTCCACATCACTGGCAGTCACCTCTTCCTAATCAGATCTGTCTATGGACTTTGGTTTGGGAAAAAA
>VXAC01000636.1:67853-94443 GCA_013399225.1 Rhipidura dahli | reverse complement strand
AAAAAAAAAAAAAAAAAAAAAAGGAAAAATCTAGGGTGACTGTGGGAAAGTCCAATTATTTCTATGTTTTCAATTGCCATAAAAGAGACTTCTCAAAATTCAGCCTTCTCAGATTTCCGTTTTACTGCTGCAGATTAGCACATTTATGTAACAGAGCAACTTCAAAAGAATCCATAGTAAGTGTATTAGGTGGAATTACTACTGTGTTAGATTTCACCTGAGCCACTGCACTTGGCAACACTCAGCCTTTATGAATTCATAGGATTAAAACCAAATTGAAAAGGAAAGAAAGAGGCTTCTTGTCAGCAGAGACCTGGAAATTGGTCCCGCTGCATTTCTCAGCTGACTCATCTCTTGAACAGCAAAAGGAAATTTTTAACATTTTAGCCAACGTGAAGCTTCCTGTTTAAATAAAACAAGTGTGATCTCTGGAAGCTTCAGTGCACACCAGGTCCTCAAACATAACCTTACACGACAGAGGCAGTGAAAATGAATTAAATGGGCACTGCAGCCAGAGAAATTTGTCGGTGTCCTTAAGCCCCTTTCTTTTTCCAATCGCTGTTAGCCTGAATTAAATACTCAAATATTCAGCTGCTCTCCAGGGCTAGCTAAGACTTCCTTCCTTCATGCACGCTTGGAACGAAGCCGAGCACCGTGAGATGCACGGTGTGCTCTGCCCCGTGCTCTGCTCTGGGTCTGTGTGAGCCCAGCCGGGCTGAGCCTGGGGGCTGCCAAGGGAAGCATGCGATGGAAAAAGCAGCTTACGAGTCCTGTGCGGCTGGGCTTGCTGCTTACGGAGGAGGCCACGGAGCTCAGCGAGCTCAGGGATGAGGCGCTGGGGCTGCGCTTCAGGGCCGTGGGCGTGGGCAGCACCTTGCGCACCGCGGGCTTGGCCTTGGCCGGCGTCGTGGAGGGGAAGCCGATCTTGGTCACCTTGTGCACCGGGGCGAAGAGGCCGTACTTGGGCTGGCACTGAAAATACCTTCCAAAGGCAAAGCATGCAGAGGAGAGCGGGAGTTAACTTCAGTTAACTTCAGCTCTGGGTTCATGGAGAATTTTACATCATTTTCCATTGTCCTTCAATAAAAGTATTGAAGGACAGGAGGGAGTTGGGTTGCAATTTTATTTAACGCCAGATTTGGAAAAGGAACTTGGAGACGTTGAAACAGCATGAGCATATCAGACTTCAGAAATCTGGAGTAAACACTGCAGTTCTGGGTCCTAAAAACTTCCATTCAGATTCAGCTTTACACCCATAGCTTTTCCCTTCATCACATTCCTCTGAGCTGCCAACAAATGTGGTGGCTGAGAGTTAAAAACAGAAATCAGATTTTAATTAAATCAAGTAGTTTTATATTTTATTACATACATACCATTTATACATATTTGATGATACAGAACATATATCTTTGGTTAAACACAGACAAAAGCCATTCATAATGTTAAATTGTGGTCACCTGTGTTAAGGTGGGGCCATCCTTGTAAAACCTCTTTTTAATGAGGTAAAAGACTGGTCCTTATGGCAAATGAAAAAGAAAGTTAGACTGTGGTAATTAATGCCTTCTGAGTGTGACATTGGAGGAACCAGCTACACTGCTCCCAAACTCTCCCAGGAGGCAACTGTTGGAACAGGAGCTTCCAGCTTCTGGGATGCTGGAAGATTTCCCTTAAGTACAACTATTGGATACCCAGAGATTTTCTTAGCTGAGCATTCCTTCCAAGCTGAGAAATCAAACAGGCATTCAAAAGAAGGAAACTGTGTTTTCCATTACCAGTCTATGAATAAAACTCACATGGGAGTAGAGATCAGCTCATCCCATGAATGTGAGAGAAGTGTTGGCATCAGAAAATTCAAACCATCACACAACCACCCTCCCCACCACCAGAAGACAAGGCAGGTTTAGAACCTCCCTCCCTCCCCTGACTAAAAATTTCAAGGAGGATATAAAAACCCAAAAGAGAACACAGAGAAAAATCTCATAAAGTAAATGTGGGCACAGACTGACCTCGTGCCAGCAACAGCTCCATCATTCTTTCCCAGGGGTTCATCCAGCTCTACTCCACACCATTCTCCTTTAGCAAAGTCAGTTTCTCCCAAAAAACGCACAACTCCAGCTTTTGTTCCTCCAACCTAAAGAAATAAGACACACACCTGCATTTAATGCATTTCCAAATTCACCAAGTTCAGTGAAAAAGCTTTTGCCATAACCATGTTCACAAAGCACAGGAATGACATATCCAGTTCTTATTTCAAACTACACTTTTTTTTTTTTGTCTGAGTTTGTTTTAATGTTGGAAAATTACTGATCTTCACAAACAAAAATATATTTATTATAGTTATATAATAAATTTATAACCAGTGTACTGAATGCAATAGATTTGTGCTAGAGTTTCACATAAATTTCTACCAGCACATAGGGATTTCTAATGCCTGTTTACTTCTTATTCTAACTCTATGAGGAAAAATAAAAGAAATGAAAGGAGAAAAAAAATCCTTTCATATTATCTCTAAGGAATAATTCAGATAAACTACATAGTACAGCCCTCTTGTATTTAAAAGAACTGGTGTAATGCATGATACAGAGCACTTGGCAAAACTGTAGATATAACCTGCTATTTGAATCCTTTGGGAGGAGAGAATCATTTTATCTTTTTTTCACTTTCAAGAACAAAAAAAACCCCAACCCAAACACTCCTAAAAGAAAGCCTAGAAAGCAGCAGCTTTTAGGCTTATAATATTAAATATTTACAGCCATTCCAATTACTTGCAATGTCTGTGAGCTACAGCTTTTCATAACAACCAGGGGATGGAAGAATTAAATTAAGTGAAGAAGGAAAAGGTGTTGTGTGGCTGACACTTGCCAGGAAGAGCCACAAGCCAGAACTGCAGGATTCCTGCAGTTCAGGAAGACAATATGTGGTGCCCTAAATTTGTGAAAATCTGTTCAGCCTGCATCCAGCATTGTGAAAACAGGGACAAGGTGATGAAAAACTCTTCAAGAGATTCACAGAATTCCACATGGAAAACACCCCAATGGCTTGAAAACATCCACCTGTGTTTTCCAGCACATTATACAACCAGGAATATTGTGGCAGAGATCCTGAATGAAACCTCCTATTAAATACTGTGGTTTTCCTTTTTATAAACTAAAAAGCAATTTAGTATTTCATATAATTTTTACAGCAGACATTCTATTTCTGCTGTAAAAGGGACCTTCTCAGGATTACAAGAGAACAATGAACCCCTCGTGATGTAAATCAAGGTGCACCATCACAGCACACGAAGGAAATTCACATTATTCCATTTGGGATGTGTTCCCTCACAAGGTCACCTGTGAGGAATTGAGGACTTTATATGACCACAAAGTCCTAAGTCAGTGCCCAGGAGCTGCCACACACATTTGTGCTCCAGTTTCTGGCTCACCAACTCCCCTCTGGTGGCAAGACGAGGCTTCAGCTGATGAGGAGAAATAATCCTAATCCACACAAAGCTCAGAAAAACAGGGAGAATAATGAACCTTTTTTGATATTATTCAAGTGAGAAAGGTGGCAGAGGCACCTCTTGTCTGCACTTGAGGTGGCAGCCCCTTCTCTGCCATTAGAAGCAATCCTGGAACAACTGTAGGTCACCTTCAGATCCTGCTGTGAGTGGCACTGTAGCAAATTATTACTCTCCATGGAATAAAAACACACAAAGTTTACAGTTATCATGACTCAGCCTAATATAGTAACTCGTAGAACCTTTGGTATTTGGTGCTCTTGGCAGAGAACACACAAACAAGCACTAGGACTGGCTTAAAAAAAAAAGAATTGTAACCATCCAAAGAGTTACATAGAATCCAGATCTCTGTGGCACAGTGGTGAAGAGGGAATATAGAACACTGATGAAGTATTTCCTGGGAAGAACTACCCCTGAAATTGAGGGATATGCTATTCACCCTCAGACATTATCTACTTTTTCTAGAGGATAAATACCATTCACCTCAGTACAAACATAAAAATAAATTTTCACTGCACTATCAGTCTGTACTGAGTCTTCCAAGTTCTTATTCCTTTAAACCTGGGTAGGGTTTTCTGTCTGTTTGGGTTTGTCTTGTTTTGTTTGGCAGATTTTTCTTTACAGATAAATTTGGAACATATCTTTAGGTGAAAAGACTGGTTAGTTCTGGTTAGAAGCTGTTTCCCTACTCAATTTTGTACTGTTTTCTACCCAAAAAACCCAGAGTTAAATCAAAAGAGGCTCTACAAACCCATGTAAGAAATTAGACAGGAAAACTGTAACAGTGGCCTAGACAAGGAGCATCCCTTCAAAGACAATAGTCAGGTTGGGGTTGCACAGAGAGATTCCTCAAGCTCCTTTTCCAGAACCCTTGAGCCAGGCAATGGAATTTCATTCCTGTCTGGTGGCATGTGTTTGTGTTTGTGTTGATTTTTTAAAACAAACTCAAATTAATTACCTAAACACAGCCACCCACCACGTTTCCATAGGAAGGTAAGTGGGGTAGGTGAGGTAAGAGGTGTCTGAAGCACCATGGTGGAACAGGATTAACTCCATGCAAGGATTCCCAGGGTCAGGAAAAACTGCTGCAATCTGTTCCCTCCAACTCATACCACAAGTAAACCTCTACATAAGTAATGCTAGCTCCAGGGTAACACAGACTAAACTTGGGTGCAGAATGTTCATCTCTTTTTCTTTCATACCTTGGCCCTGCTCACCTTCCATGTTTATGTAAAAAATGTGAAGTGTTTATTTTGAAGATACCACATTCAAACCACAAACTGGGAGAGACAACCTGGAGGAATCTGGCAGTGCCCAGTGCCCCCTGGACCTGCTCCAGCCCCTGCAGTGCCCGTGATCCATGGCCTGGTGGGAGCCAGCAAATGCAGGAATTCGTATCCCAGACCAGATGGGGCTGCACAACACGAGATTCCTGGGAGAAGCAGCAAAGTGACTCGTCTTGTAACCATGGTACCTGGGTTATTTTAAACAGGACTCAAGGAAGAATGCCAAAGAATTTTTGCTTTTTTCCAAACCCAGTCCAGCTTCTCTGAATAACCAGCTACTACATTTCTCTTGCTGTATATTCTGTGTGTCCTTACAAGAGCAGGAATTGCAGCACCCTGTGGCAGTGACGTGCTCAGAGAATCAGTGAAGGTCTGTATGGGCAGTTTTGCTCAGTTTTAAGCAAAAGCTTTCAAAATTTCAGCTTTAAAGACAGGTCAGCCCTGCTTTATAAAACCTGAGACTACTGAAGGCTTCCAATCATTCACAGACATCTCTCCCTACAGTGTATTTATCTCCAGCTGCAATTAGTACCCGCAGGTGACAACACCTGCCTTGAGAAGAAAATAATAATAATTTATTCCCTTGGTAGCACAATGTGAGGTGCTACTGCACAACACAGTATGGTAAAGGCTTTTCATGATGTAATTTGCAGTATGTATACAGACTTAATAGTGTCATAAATGGGAAAAAAAGATCCTGATGTGATTAAACTCAACTGTTCCAACCAATATGAAAAAAGAATTGTACTTACAGATTATAGAATCTGTTACAGAAAAATTATCTTTAAAAATGGTAAGAATTAGAGCAAAACAAGGTAAAAAACCCAACTCACAAAACTAGCTGCATTTGCCAGCAGATCTACCTCCCAGTACTGCATGAAGGACTAAAATAAAAAAAGGTCAGTTTCTAAAAGAAACAGGGAGCAAAATTATTAAAAGGTTTCTAAAAGTTCCATGATAAAATGGAGCACAGCTACCACAAAGACAGTTTTCCATGACCTTCTTTCATGCTAAGGCAGGTCACTAAATAATAAATAGAGAAAAGAACTGCCAGACCTTTTCTCAGTCAGTTCCCACACTCAATACAGTCAAGCTGTAAAATACAAGGCTGCAATACTCCAGAGAATCTAGGTTAGACTACAGGTCATGGTGAGGTGAGGAATTTTGCTTGGAACTCGCTAGAGTTATGTCAAACACATGCAAAAAGTGATTAAATTCCATTTATCCAGTTATACCTGAGCTGACATTAATTCGCTGCCAGGTAAAGTGAAACAGCAAAATGGGTTTGGAAAGCTGAAGTTGTTAAAAACCTCCTGGTGAAAGGTCAGGGGGAGGAACAGGTCAGACCATGTGAGAGCCTTTGTGGAGCCACATTTCCAAAGATAAGGAGAAGTAGGAAACAAATAAACCAGTGTAATCCAGGGGGGAAAGAGAGATGGTCTAAAAACTGAGAGTGTGATTTGAGCAGTGCTGGTGGAAAAGAGGATGGGCAGGGTCTGAACGTTGTCAGTGTAACAATATCACTTATTCAAACCTGCATAGAGGAGGTAAAAGGTGAATAACAACTGCTGTGTCTCCCATTTTGCCCGAGCTCGAACTTGTGGTGACTCCTGAAAGCATCACTTGGCTGTTTCTGCATTTTCAGGACAATTCAGCACCACAATGTGCAGCATTTGGAGAAGTAAAACTCCATCCAGCCCAATGGAGCCTTTGCAACACCTGGGATCCACTAATCAGGTTCTAATCAGAATCATCTTCCTCTTGTTTCTCCAAATTTAGCAGAACTGTTTCCAGCTGGCAAATTGATTTGTTCACCCCTTCAAGGCCAGAAGGAACAATGGGATCATCTCCTCTGGTTCACATGAACAGGTCATTCCATGTCACCCAGTTCCATCTGTAATTAACCCTGTAACTGTACTGAGCTAATTTCTGTGGGGATGTTTTTGGAGCAGAGCTGATATCCATCAGGAAACACACTTCCACTGACAGGCTATTTTCATACTTAATCACTCCTTTGTTCAAACATATTTAAATTTCAAATAAAGCAAATTTGACTGTGGCCTCTGGCCACTGGCTCTCATTAAGCTTTGTTTGGAAGATTACATAGCTCTGCAGCATCCACCATGCAGGTACACACAGGTTTTGAGCACAACACCTCAATGTTTCCCTTTGAAAATTAACAGCTTAAGTTCTTAAAATCTTTAATTGCAAGATACTTTCTCTTGCTTGAGTCATTTCCCAGCTGTGTTCTGAATTCTTGCCACAGTCCAATGGGTTTTTCAAATAACTAAGGATGCAAATATACAGACTTCTTAAATCTATCAATAATGTCCAGTGCTAATTTTGAAGCTACACTGTTAGACAATATCCAGAATTTTAAAATAATAATAATCCCACCACATAATTCCATAATGCTGTTTTCTCCATTAAATCCATAGTTTCAGAGAAGGAAGCAAAAGTGTTTGACAAAACTGCCATGTTTTAGTTGTCAACATTTGCTTCCTCTGGCAGTTTTTGCCTGTGTTTTTTGCTGACATTAGACAGATATTAGATATTTGCTTCAGAGTACCTTATTCCCTTTTAGAAATATCTACATAACATCCAACACTGGATTAAGGCACGACTGGAACAGTGCTAGAACATCTCCCAGACTTTAAACTGGCCTCCCCAATTCAGATTTTTCAACCCAGCAATTCTGTGAATAGCAGGATTAATGATGGCAGTTTTCCTGTGACATTGGCTATTATGGTTGAGTGACTTCACTATCTAAAAATGCAAGAGGGATTTCTGCTGTTTCCATGGATGGGAACAGGATTCAGACAAGCCTTGATCCTGCGGAATCTCTGATGTGCAAAGTTCTGTGAAAGCAAATTGCAGCTTTTCCAGAACTGGTGGGCAGAGCCTCCACATTCTCTTGGGCTGTTTCCATGGAACTCAGAAGAACTTGCTTTGAAACCTCCCAATTTCTACCCAGTTTGGTTGCAGTCCACTTGAAAGCTCAAAAGCAAGGCCAAAACGGGCAAAAAACCTCACCTGCAATGAGATACACACTGTGCTATCACACAACCCTTCACTTCCAGAGAAAACAGTTTAGTAACTAAACCTGAAGTGCTATTGAGGTTCAACTCATTCATCCAACTCAAAGGAAACAAAAAAACCCCAACACCTAACAGCACCTCCATACTACAAAAGCCACGTGTGAATTCATCACCACCACAAAAAAAGCAAAGACTAAAATAAGTAAATAAACTGTTCTTTCTCCCATCCTGTGTTGAAATGACTGAGGACAACATGTTCCTGGATATTCTCCCTTGGGAAGGCAGGGAGAGGGGAAGGGAGCCAGGGAATCCACACACACACAATGAATTAACTACTACCAAAGCATGTGGGACTGTCACCAGTCCCTGCCATTACATCCCAGTAACTCACATGCAATTTGAAGTTAAATAAGGAGTTGCCAAAACAGAGTGACTCAGACCCGACTCGTGCCTTGCTCTAAGATAAATTTAACCCCTTAGCTGTGAGCAGGTAGGTAATGACACAGCCTGAAAAATGCTTAAAAGTAGCATTAAAAGCAAGCAGAGGTTTGCACAGGGAAAGTCACCTGGCTGATGGATGGCAGGCAAAGCTTCTGGATACCCCTTAGCCCTCAGATATTTCCTCATACGTGTATTTCATGCTGTAGCAGCCACTTAGCAAACTAATCTACATCATGTATTACAGTATCCAAAATACTGTGGCTAAGTAGACATACATAAATATAGGAATTACTTTCATCCTTAACATAACAAAGCCATCAGAATTACCTCACAGTCACCTCAGCTCAAGGATAAAGCAAAAGTGTGACTGAGCAGTTAAAACTGTCACAGTTGATGGAGGAGGCTTCAGAGAAGAGCCCCAGGAGAGCACAAAACAATCACATGTTCCCAACTTCCAAATTTTTCTTCCTTTTCCATCTTTGTATGCATTGTGCCAGATATTTTGGCACTGTTTTAACTGTAACACCACCAATGAATATTTGTTTTCATAACAGTTAAATATTTATCATAGATTTTTAAACTGACTAAACTCAGAAAGTTGTAAAATCCAGGAAAAGGAAACCTTAAAAGCACCACAAGGACAATGCTAAAGGGAGAAACTCCTCTCTACATGTGAAGTTTCTTTTTCCCTTGGTTGCTTTTAAGAGCCCTGGAATGTAATCAGTTGACAGCCCTACGTCATGTTTACTTGCAGATAGGTTACATGGGTGGAAACAAATCTGACAATAATCTCCTATCAACCCCTGCCTGTCCCAGCACCAAAGACCTTGGGAAGAAACAACAAGCAAGGAGTAACTTATAGCCAGCTCTGTAAAACACTGAATAAAGAGAAATTAGATGTCACTCATGCACAGAGAAGGACTTTGCCAAAAGGCCACATCAGCACATGCCTGTCAATTGAGTTTGCATCTTTTTGTGAACATATGGACAGAGGGCGAGTTCCAGCTTTACAGCTCAGCCCCAGAAGCAGCAGATTTGGCAGACTGTGATGAAGCTGTAACTGGTTAAATGAATGAAAGCACTTTAATCCCTTGAGAAGGCTAAGGCCCCTTAGGTTGATAAGATTTTTATTTATTTATTTAAAATACAGCATCTGGTCCCTTCAGGGAAAAGCCGACGACGCTGTCAAAGCTGCTTCAACTTTTGGTATGGGCAACAGTTGTCACATAACAGGCTGGCTTTGTTTTGGTTGGGTAGTTCAGGGGGTTTTGTTTGTTTGTTTTTAAAATCAACTTTGCATCGAGCTCTTAAGAAATCCTAAGTGTGCAACACCAGGGCAAACAGGTTCTCTGGCCACAACTCAAAACAGGAAACCCAAACTGGCTGAGCCTGAAAGTAATTTGTTTTCTGAATTGGTTTTCTGTTGTTCTTTCCCCATCTGGTTTAGCACCGAGCACAGCACTACCACAGGCACTTCTTGCACAGGAATTCTTATTCATAGCAGGTTCAAATGCTGAAGCTGGAGCCTGATTTTCAGCAGGAAAATCAACTGCAGTTCTAGCACTGTGTCATTAACCCCAGAAAGGCTGGACGAAGGCAGTGAAGGAAGTGCAGATTTCCACATCAATTTTCCTGTGTTACAGAATCCCCAAATACAAGATCAGACTGTCCAGAGTTAATCTTCTCTCTCTAACTGTTAAATCACATCCAGATTCCAGAACATACATCATATGTTAAGAATGGAAATTATGCCTAATACAGAGCTGTTTGAATGACTCTTTGCATTAATAACTCTTCTTTGGTTTAGCCCTATTTTTATCCAGTGAAAGATACATCAACGCACCAAATGAAAAGCTGAACAGTGAATTACACATAATAAACCACAATTCTTTGAAATATCTATCTTCTCTACCTATATTTTCAACATTTCCATGTACTATCAGGAGGTATTGTTGGTTTCTTGTTAGTGAAAGGAAAATTAAGCATAAGCTTGCTGAATATGGCTCAGATACACTGGGATTTGAGGGAGACATTTATCATCAGATAAATGATTCCCAAGATAGCAAAGGACAGGTTGCTATTTCAATTAATCATCTTTGAGGAGTAAACTACAGAAATCTAAAGGTCCTTTTCCACTAGAACATCCATTTAAGGCTAAAATACTTCAGTGAACACTTGTGTATCCACTCAGTTTGATTTGCTTTTGATTTGCTTTGACTCCTCTGGAGTCTCAAGAAAGAGAACTTCTAAGACAACAGGACAATGGGAATTTCTCCAGAATTATTCTATTTCCCTTATGGGCATTGATGTCTACCACGAGTTATTTTTCTGATGTTTACAACTCAATTTAATGGCCTGGAAATGACTTCTTCAAATTGAGGGGAAAAAACAGGAAAGGTTGTAGCTGATTGTTTTAAGTATTTTTCTGCAGGCACCCACAGCTGACATATCCAATACCTTGAAGCACTCTCTGTTTTGATGTCAACATCTTTTTAATATAAAAAGTCTTTTGGGAAAAGAGGTTTTCTGCCCCCTGAAAAAGCAAGGCTGCTTGTTTTGCCTCTTTTTATATCTGTATCTATAGCACTGTTCAGCACAACCTCACATGAGATGCTCTGAGCAAGCCTGGCTTTGAAAATACACAAGTGATCACCTCACAGCTTTACTTGGGTTTTCCAGTGGAATTTATTTTCTCAGGCATTTCTTTTCTCTGTTAGTTTGTTGGGGCTTTTTTTTTCCCCTCTGGAAATTTTCTTTTTTTTACTTCCCTGAAATTTCTTTTCTTTCACTCTGAATAAAAGAAAATCTGTATGTAACCACTATTCTTCCTAATGTTATCTGAATTAAGGAAAGATCACGTAGGGTACATGTCTCCATTATCAAATAAATCAGGGATATATTCACTGGAAGCTTCCTTTATTACTAACTCTTCATATTTTGAAGATATCAGTTTGTCTGTAGAAGTTTGGGAGGACTCTAATACAGGACCATGTAGCATTAGGTAATGCTAACTTTAAGGGTAGAAAAGACTGGTGAAACAACTAGAGATCAAAGGTATAAGAAAAAAAGCCTAAGGCATCTTTTCTCTCCATACAAAACAATACAGGCCATGCACTGGAGCTTTAATCAAATCCTCAAGACTTCTTTGCTCATAACAGCCTTTAATCAAAGCACCTCATCCCAGCACCACTGGTTCAGCACCACTGAGGCAGCTGGGACAGTGCAGAAGCAAACGTGAGGAGTGACAGCTGCTTCTCCTACAGAGGAGCAGTACTAACCTCTCTGCAGGAACAGGAAAATATTCCAACAAAGCTGAGCTGCTGGGAAAGCCTGAAATTGAACCCAACATTTCAGGTTCAAACTTGTGCCCAATTTGCATCTGTGTAATGCAAGAAGCTGAGATGTGAATTAGTAAACACTGTCGGGATGGCCTCTTGTTCCTTGCTAATCCAGATTGGGCAGACAAAAACAGCTGTAGGATTTTGCCCTTTATTGTTGAAGTCATCCAAAACCAGCCAGTTACCAACAATAAAAAGAAACTTAAAGTAATTTAACTTATCTACTCAAGGTAACTCCCATTAAGGATGTTTTAGAATTCAAGGTAGAGGGAAAACAAATTTAACAGATGGAAATACTTCAGTGTAACACTCCACACCCTGAGATCACACACTAACATCAATAAAGTTGAGGCCATCTGATGTCCATTCTGGAATGTAATCTTGGCTGATGAGCTGTGCCTTACCCATCTATGAATCTGCCCTTCAGGACATCATTTTCCAATTAGCTGTTTTAATAGGACTCCCAAATGAGCTTTTGTCTATCATGAATTCATTGTTCTGAGCTTCAGTTCCACGCTGCTGGAGGCTCCCTGTTCTCAAACTGTAATTCTCAGCAGTTGTTTTCCCCACGTGTCCATAATCATCAAACAACCTTCACAAAATACTCCCAGCAGTTGGTCCAAGCTGCAAAAACTGATGGATGTTGCAGCACTGAGCCCCTACAGCCCTGCAATGGTGTGGTCAGACTGGAACATGTCACGTGGCTGTGACACCAACATTGTCACTTAGAGGGGAAATTCAGTGCTGAGGTTGGACTGACAACTTCCACCCAGCCTTTCATCCTCTTGTGTAACACATCACTGAAAAGGGGCTGCTGTGAGCATAAATAAAACCCAAAAGGCATGGAGCAGGCCAGGTGGATTTGTCCCTCCGATGGAGCAGGAATGGCTGAGCAAGTGACACAAGTGACAGGCAGGTCTTTCCCAACAACTGCTGGTTGCAGGCTTGGAGGACAGTTCCCAGAATTACTCAGTGACACCTCAACTCCACAGTCCACAGTGCTGGACAGGAGTTCAGTGTCAGGAAAAAAATATTAACAGATAAATGAATTATTCAGCCAAGCTTAGGATTATTTGAACTAACCTGGCCGTTTAAGATATTTAGATCTGAGTTATTATTAGACATGACAGCAGAGTCTGAGATCTAGTACAAACAATTAGCATGGGATCCCAAAGGATTAAAAACCAGTAAACAAGGATCCTGTCCCTTTAACAGTCATATTCCTGAGTGTCTTATACTGCTATATAAATTATAGTTATGCATCACCAACACACTGTGCTAGGAATTGCCCCAAAACCTCAAACTACAATTTGATGACTCGAGACGAATATTTAAGGCAAATAGAGGTAGTAGAGAAGATGAAATACTAAGTTTAACTTGTCCTACGTAACATACAGAATTTGGGACCTTATTATTATCAAACTGTGGCACTCAGGATATGCTGCTTCTGCAATTTACACTAATTAGATACAGGGAAGGCAGAGCGATGCCTTCACAGGCACCAGAGAGGTGCCTCCTACCCAAAGAGGACATCCCAGAAAGGCTCACAAAGGTCCTTGAGGAAAAGGCACACAAGTGGTTAAAGCCCTGATGTTGTCTGGAGGACAACAGAGCTCTAGTCTCTGACAGAAATAGCCAGGGATAAACCACAAATCTTTGTTTCCATTGGCACTCCAAGAAAACCCATCTCAGCCCAAATCCAGCTGTCAGCCAACCCCTGCCCTCACTTCACCTTTGTCTCCTTCAACTTGGCCCTGTTTTAAGCTCTCCTAAAACAGAAAGAAGAGGCAAATTCTTCCTTTAAAAACACAATAAACTAAATTAAGTATCAATCCATCTTCACTGCAGAATTATTATCTGGTGGGACAATGCAGGACAAACAATAAAATCCGCGGGGATTTCTTTCTATACAATGTCCTTACACTAACCCCAGAAATGTTTCTATGCCAGGACACTCACACCTGCCTAACAGAAATTCTAAAATTATATTGTAAATAAGAAGAGACTGTATCAAAACAAGAGTGAGACAAATCTTCAGCTTAATGATGCACTCGAGTAAATCACACCTAAAATCAGGTCTCTGTTACAGTGATCATAGATCTGGTGGGCATAAAAGAATCATTCCAGCTATATTTGAAGGCTACATAAATAGTCTTTAAATTAAGAACATAACCTACACAACACACCACCAGTTTTCTGATAATTATTTAAAAAAAAATGTTAAAACTAACAAACAACTCCCCTTTAAAAAGGTGAGATGATACACTGGCAGAAGCATTTAGGGGTCTGAATTTAGGAAGGGCAGCCAGGTAATGTGGCACATCCCCAAGAGCACACGTAATTCCTGGCTGATCAGTGGCATTATATGACTGCTTCTGTTCCTGCCTATCACCACTCAGGAACAATCAATTATTGAACTGTTTGCTTTCTAAAGACACGGCCCTGGGTAGGGCAGAAGACCTGCATGGATATCTCACACGCTTGGTTTTTATTTAGCACGACTGGAGCTCTTGAAGACACAGAGAGATAAGATACAAGTATGTTGTTAAACACAATGTTGTGTTTTAAACAGTGGCAAAACACAACAGATTAAAACCTGCCAAAATAACCATTTTATCTTGGTACTGCAAAGATATTCCCACAGCATGCAAAGAGCTTGTTTACAGAAGACACTAGACAAAGAAAGCTAGAGAATAAATTTACATTATCTTGACCAAGGAAACAGCAGAAAAGTTTTGAATATTAGCAGAAGTCTCAATGAATCAATCAAAAGCAGACAGGGAAATCTTACCAGAACTCGATCTCCAATTTTGAGCTCCCTTTCTCCTTTCTTTAGTGATCCAGCTTCCGAGAGATTTGATATAGATTCACTGGCAGTTTTGGAAAGATTGCTAATCTGAGAAGGAGTTGCATGCTCCTTAGCAGCAAGGTGAGTTTTCTGTGGAATTCCTGAAGGGGGAAGTGCAGCAGCAGCAGAGGACACTGCACTAGCAGCTGATGTGGATGTTGGTGACGTGGCTCTGGAAGGGTGAGCTGTCTGGGTACCGTTGGCTTCGTCCTCTGTCACCACTTTTCGGGTCAGTTTGGATGGCCTGGTGAATATTCCCCTCAGGGGTTCACACTGGAAATAGCGAACTCCAGCCACGGAGCCATCGTTCTTCCCAATGGGTTCATCCAGGACAATCCCTGCCCACTGCCCCGGAGCAAACTGGGTTTCTCCCAGGAACTGGATGAAGCCAGGTTTGTTGCCGTTGACCCAAACGCGCTCCCCGACTCTGAAATCATCCACAAATTCCTCGTGTGCATCTGCAGGGGCTGTGCTTGAGGTCTTCTCACTGGGAGCTGCTTTTTCTGCTGGAGCTGGAAACAAAGCACAATGAGAAACAATGGGAATCAAATACACAAATATTCCAAAGAGCATCACTATTTAGTTTCAACTCAACAAACATCTGGAAAAGCATCAATTCTAGAAGGAAGATCACAACTCCTAATTTTCCTGTGCAAACACACCGTAATCTCTGGGAAAAAATAATTCAAAATCTAAGGACAGACACATTGAATGCATTTAATGAAGGTTTTGGGAAAAACCTTGTAAAAATCACAGGTCTGACTTCAAAAACTACCAGAGCATTTTCATCATGACAAGGTTTCTTTGAAGAAAGTTGCTTGATCTCCAACTAGTAACCTTCAGATTTTTTTAAGCTGTACATGTAATTTTTTAAAAATCAGAACTACAAGCAAAAATACATTGGTGTAAAGAGTAAAAATAGCGTATACTACAGCATTCAAAGTACTTTTTGTTAGAAGATGAATAAAGGAATAATTAAGATGTTTAACTATTCCTTACCAGCAGTAACAGGTGTAGGTGTTTTCAGCAATGTACCCCCGTGCTTGATGGTCTTTGAAGGAGCCTTAAGTCCACTTGGTTTTAACATACTCATCTTTTTGCAATACCAGTGGTTATCCTCCTCGTCTGTAGCAACTATCTTTTTCCAAACATGGATAAAATATATTGTTCAAGCTTTTTCAGCTCTGGAATAAATCTGTACATGAAAAGATCAGACATGAACAAAGCTCAGTGTTAACTCCTGCAGAAGGGATTTCTGTATATACACAATCTGTGTATAAAATGCATTATAAAAGCTGCTTTACAGTAGCAACCAGCAGCATTTCCATTTCCCCATCTTTTGAAAGCCATTTCCTATTAAAACCTAAATCATCAAAATAACTCACTTTGCTGAATGCTGCTGTATTTGTCTTGAGGTTTAAACTAAAAGGCTATTTTAAGAAAGAAAAACAAAGTCTTTAACAGCATAGCTAACATTACATATAGATTTAACTGCTCCACACACACAACTGTTTTCAGTCACATTTTTTCAGTGTTGTAATATCCCAGCAAAAACATCTTCAGACTTGAGCAACAACAGCAACAGAAATCAAGACAGCCAGGAATTTCAGGGTAAAAGGAGTAAGGTTTCTGAGAGACTGGAACTGAAAAGCTTAAATTGTTTAAGAGTTACATGATGACAACTGAAAAGCAAAGAGCCACCTCAGCTTTCTGTGACCTCAGATCACAAGATACGCTGGCTCGCTGTCCCCACCAGTGCCCCAGCTAAGAGGAGGGACTCTTCCCAACGTTGCTAGGATAGAACTTGGAAGCAAGCTAGAAGATTTTCAGGGAACTGTGTTTTGCCACAGGAGGCATCTTCTTTCTGATTACAAAAGCTTTAGGAAGGCTTTTTCATCTCTAATGAAGAATCTGTATTTTTTTACCTCAAATACAAATTCAAAGCCGAACTTCAAGGCAAGTGCTCTCCTCCCATCTTCAAAGGAATAAACTATTCTGTGTGAACACAGCTTGGCTTTGTGCTGACTTTTACATGAGGCACTGCCAGAACAGCTACAGCACTTAAACAGCAGCAGCACACACCTAAACAAAAACCTGAAAGGGAAAAGGAAACGGGCACGCAGCGAGTTTGCTCAACTGTTTGCTCAGAACACGTCAAACAAGAACTACAAAGCAGGTCTCAGTCCTGCCCTTTACTCAGCATTCTGGCACCTGTCAGGACAGAAAGCTGGGCACAGCTGCAGCCTCCCCAAACCAGTGCCCAGGGGTGCAAACTGGGAGCTCAGCACCCAGTTAAAGGTAAAACAAACCTGGCAGAAGGAGAGACAGCTCTGCTGCAGCAAGGAAAACTAAGGAGAATAAACCAACCCTGTCTTTATCTACCAGTCTAAGATTTATCCCTCTCCTGTATTATGAATTATTAATCAGTGTTCCTAAAAATCAATTCACTGCTTTGTGAACCTAAACACCAAAGTGAAACATTCCTCATGCTATTTCAAGACCTGCCATGCCAAATTCAAGGCATTTTCTAAGTCTGCAATAATGTTATATTTTAATGAGCATGAATTACCACCTTGGATGTAATTGTGTTTGCCAACAATTTAAGTTCTGCTCCATGAAAATGATGAAGACCTCTGAAGATTTCTGAACCTTTTCTTTCCTAGTGTTGCCAGAGGTTTGTCACCCATCTGCCTGCAGAGTTATGAGTCTGCATCATATTTCCCTATCTTTCCTTTTAGAAATCTTCTAAAACTGCACTTTGATCTTAACACACCAAGGACCTGAAAAGCCTTTTCTCTCTGTGCTCCTTTCCTCAGGCTACAGGCCCTACTCCCTCCTCTCCAATTCCAGAATCTCCATGCTCGCCTCCCTTACTTTCCTCAACCCATCAAAATCCATGAAACAAAAACTGCACATGATAAAGAAGGACTTGGTACAAACACAGCACCAGGAGAAGCATCCTGGTCAGTCTTTTTTAGTCCACAGTCAGTCCCAAAGACCAAACTGATGGAAATTTGAGCCAAGGGGAGTCCTCCTTAAGGAAGATTTCTCCTAAAGCCTGGAAGCTGGAGCTGTTCCCCAGCACGCTGCCATTCTTTTCCATACATCACCACTTTTTTTTGCCCCTCAAAGACCATTCCAGCACCACCACAACGACACTGTACAAGGACAGGTGTACCAAGAGAAAGCACACACCACACCACCACCCAAATCAGACTTTGCCAGTTTCAGTTAATTATTTATTAACACATGGTTAACAAGCCTCTGCTCAACAGAAAGTTAGAATGTTCCACCAGTGCATTTCTTGGCTCAGGGTACTCATTCACAGCTTAATCTTGCTCTCCACAGTCATGGGTTATATATTTGCTGTGTCATTTGCTTTTCTCAACGCACAGGCCTTCAACTAGGCCAGAAGTAACACAATCCCTCATGTCCTGCTTTCAGAGGTACTGAAATTGTAGCTTAATTCAGACAAAATAAAAGCTAAAATTATAGGCAACACTTTTTGATAAATGACTGCCTCGCTGCAATAGTTAAAATGCAACTTTTGGTCTTAGGGACAGGGCCTTCATAGCAGCATTACCTAATGGAGCTCATAAAACACATAAATTTGCATCAAGTGATTTTAAGCATGACACATTCCAACATATCCTAACAGGCTCCAGATGTCAATGATCTCATTTCAATTCTCATAAAAGACAGCAGCTCACTGCTTGCCTCAATTTGTTCTTTCCTCCCTTGAATCTGTCTCAGCTCTCCTGAAAAAGGATCCTTATAACCAATGGGCAAAAATATTACTGTGTCCCAAAATACACTATCAGGAACCTAAGGAAAGGTCCAGAAAGCCTCTGATAATACATTCCCCTGAAGTGCTCTACTGCAGGTTCTGCTAATAACAAAACTGAGCATAAAAAGAGATTTTAAGCACAGGCTTTACACTTGTGCCATTATTGGAAATATATGACAACACACAATATGAATTTTAACTGATTAATGATATCCTTATTCTTATTTACCTTTTACAGACCTCTGAGTATTGCATGGATCAAGCAGCAAGCTGGGAACCACTGGTTTAAGTAAATAAATCCTACTAATGTGATAATAGATATGAATTCTGTTGGCAAGCTGGTATAAAAAAAAATAAATAAAATGTAGTCACATAACCCTGAATTATAAGAGCAGAATATTTTCCAACTGTCAAAAAAGGAATTCCTATAATAAAAAGAAAGCAGCTGTCCAATGTTCCTTTCAAGACTATTTTCAACAAATAGTACTCCAAAAAGAACTAGATTAAATAAGAACACAGGGAGAAAAGTCAGCTCACTCTACTTAACCCTGCAGTCACAACAAGAATTTAGGAATACCAATGGAACCAGAGAATAGTTTAGGTTGGAAAAGACCTCTAAGATAATTAAGTCCAGCTTTTCCTAGTTCTTCAAAACATCTCAAATTAAAAAGATTAATATTAAACTTAGTTAACACCATTAACAGACTAAATACTGTAGGCAAATGCCTTGCAATGCCAATGCATTTCTAAGCTCAAAAAGAGACCATTTGATTTGTTAACTGAGCTGAGCATAGAAGTGCTTTGCAAAACACATATAAACAGTCACACTAAAAGATAAAGAGTAAATATTCTAAAAGGGGGTTGCAGAACAGATAACTGCTGAAAAATCTTGCAGGGCCCTATAAGCAGAGACCATCACATGCAACCCCTGTGGCAGTCAGTAATAAGCACCCAGAAAACCAATTCCCACACCATGAGGAAAAGGTAACATGACCAAAATAAACCAGAAAATCCTTCTGCAGAAAAGCTAAATGGAAAATATATTCCAAAGACCACCATGATGCAGTAACTTCACCTTCCTGAGAGAAAAAACTCAGCACAAGAAGTGCTGTTTGAAATCTCTGCCTGAACAGCATTTCTTAAATACCTGTTTCATACTTCTTGTTCAACTGCAGCTGCCAAGCTTCAAGGAGCTCATGAATCATTCCTCAAATATCCAGAGTTTAGAGAAAGTCACTTGGAATTTTGAACCTGGAAAGATTTCCCCTCCAAGTCCATGAATTACTCCAAGAGATCTGACCCTACACACTTAGGAACACAACTCCTAAAATTACTGCAGTCTTAAAACTAAAGCACATAAACATGTTCTGTATGATTCAGATCTAATTCCTGCAGCTCCAAAAGTTGTATTTGCAGTCTCCTGAGCTGTTATTACACTCCTGTAAACAATGAATGTATATATATTTACGAAAGCACTTAATGCTTTTAGTTAAATTTACAAGCTTTTGAAATTCATACCTGATTTTAAAATACAACCCCATGCTGGCTTTGAACAAAATCAGTGCCTTCTCCTTTCACTGCTCTTTGCTGCTTGCTACTTCTTGGAGAATTATTTCTCTGTGTGCAAGAATGAGCCAGATTAGAGAAAATCTGGAAGATTCTGAGGGGAGTAATTCATGCACAAAGTGACCGGACTGGGACATGCCCATCAGCATCAGCATCCTTACAGGAACAATTCTGGATGAGGGGGCACAAGACAAGCTGAATCCTGGAGCAAAAATCTTCCTAATCCTGACTCCTCCTCTGCTGCAATCTGGGTCTATTGGAGATATTTCTTACTGGGCACCCAAAAATTCTGAATCACCACTTTGCAAGCGATGGGTTACATTTACAATGAAATATTCCAGAGCACAGAAGTCTCCCTCAGCTTCAAAGCCAGTCCTGTACAATTATAAGTTGCTCAACCAGAAGGATGGATTTGGAAGCCCTCATGCATTCACTTTACAGAGCTTCTCTGGAGTGATGCAGCATGCCTGGTGTTCCTGGCCACTCACTACTTAAATACAACTATTCCAGAGCAATGAACTCACATCCAGGTCTCTCTGCATTGATCCACTGAAGCCAGACAGCGAAAAGGCAAATGAACTTCTCTCTGACCCTCATGCTCCTGACTTTACTGCAAATTCCATGTGTTTTGTCAGCTCTGATGCATTTATTGAATGGGCAGCAAGTTCAGACTGAAGCACACCACAAAGCACCGTAGGCATTTGTTAACAAAGCAAGGCACAAACAGCAAATGATGGTGGTACTGATGTAAAACCCTCTGCAGAGGCCACTGTTAAACCAAAGTGAGCATCTGAACATTGCTCAAGGATTTAACTGCACTGCTCTGTGATTAGACTGTGGAATTAGAGGCATCTTCGGCTATCAGTCACATTGAAACTAATAAAATTTAAAGAAGAATTTATATATAAAACAGAAAACAAACAGAATTAAGAATTTAAGATTTCAACAGAATAAGAGTTGGCATTTGGAAGTCAATATTTGATTACTCATTCAACACACAGCAATTAGAGAAAGGGAGCATTTACAAACACGACTTCAGTTTCATTTTGTCTTCCAGAAACCATTGATTTTTATGTCAATTTATCCAGTAATGTGATGATCTGAATACAGCATTCAGATTCATCACTACTAGAAGAAAAGACATTATTTAATTCAATGCTTGTTATGCCAAGTGCCGTGAAAACGTATTTATTTGGGTTACTATGCTCTGCTTAGTGCCAACATCAAAACATGAGGGCTTGTAGATGCCTATCAAACCAGTGTTTTGTACATCACCTTTAAAGGTAGGAAAAAAATTGCATTTAAAACTCAGCTGATCAGGTAGAAAATAATAAAAGAAATCCAGACCCAACAGATCTGTTGTTTGCAGGTAGTGGTACAGGAAATAAAAATTCAGTAAGAAAATAAGCAAGGTCTCATAACTTACACAGGATCTTTATGATATTCTGCTTCAGCTCATTCCATCCCAATCCAACATAACCATCACAGGAATTCCAGAGATACAGGAACCTCAAAGCCACAGTTTCTTATACTGGTTTTTTTTAACATAAATATGAATTTCACTAGGGACAGGCTCTTGAAGAAGTGCACCTCTACTTAATTTAGCCAGGCATAACTACTAAATTAACAGAACAAAAGCAATTCTTGCTTTTCTGAAGTGCCTTCACAGTTGCTACTGGGATAACTCCAGGAAATTACAGCTGCATGCAAGTTTTAGCAGGGCTTTAGTCTAACCCAAACACGGTTTGCTTTTGCTGCCATAATAACACGAGCCCAAAGCCTGGAGGAATTTGGGAAGTTTGCCCACTGGGATGACACAGCTCCTCTGACAGTGGCACTGATGTGATGAACTCAACCCGAAACAAAGAGTGGCAAAACCCAACAGAAACTGAAAGAGAGCTACACTATCAGTGGCAGAGGGCCTAAAAAACCTTTCAGCTGTTTCCCAGGGTACTGCTTTAGGTAAACATTCCTCAGTCTGAGGCAACCAGTGTGTGCTCAGTGAGACAGAACCACGCAGGGATCTCCGGAGCAGACCCAGGGCTGTAACACCAACACTCTGCCTTGTCATCACTCACCTCACCATCAAACCATCACACCCCGGCCTAAGGACATCCCCAGAAATAGCTCCTGGGTTTTTCACTCCAAAGAGCAAATCCCTGTTTCCTTAAGATCTCAAAGATGCTCCCTGTCTTGTACACTGAGAGGGACTGGGGAAGAATGTTTGGGAATCAAGCCCAAAGTCCCAGAACACTGTCCCTCAGTACAGACAGGGAACCTACCCCAACCAGCAACTTCAGATTTATTTCTTAGCTGAAATCAATAGTAGAAACTGTATTTCTGTACCACAGATATGACTGGAACTGTTCTCCATGTGAATTCACAGATTCCAGGGCATTCAGAACCAAAGACTTTTAAATCATCTTTCAACATCAGCCAGGCCTGCACACAAATCTGTGTTTCTCCTGGGATTTAGAATCTGTTGAGTAATCTCAACTAAACAAAACAAAAGGCAGGAGATCTCTAATAAAAAGAAATTATATTCCTACAGGTTTCACAGAAGCAGGTGAACCAGGAGGAGGAAGACTTGTGTTTAAAGAGTCTTAAGTTTCTCCCAGTACCTTTAGAACAAGTAATTTCTGAAGCAAAGAATTTGCCATCGATACATGAAAATAACAGCAGGTTACCAGTTTGTTTGGAGATAATATAAAACTTGAACTTAATTTAATTAGGAAGGCAACCATTATGAGACCCAAATCCACTGAAAATTGGTTTTAAGGAATTGCTAAGTTGCTAAATAAGATACAAGGTTGGTTTTCTGCCTTGGGAAGTGCAGGATATTCGCTGCAAATTGGATAAACAGGATTCTCCCAGCACATGCCAGGGAAAGGGAAAAGGCGGAGTAAATTCCTATAACTCAGAAACTGTACTAAGAAGAAGATGAATTAGATCAAAGATAGTAAGAGGCTTAAGGACCTGAAACCATCAGTCAGATATTACAGCACTGCTATGAGGAAGGTAATTCATCAAAGCTTCAGCTCTGCTTACAGATTTTAATTCTGCATCAAGGACATTTTAAGTCACCCCATTTTATCATTCTAGAACTTGCTATGCTCATTCAGATTCCTAAATGCCTCAGGATCCTCAGTAAGGAAACACTGAAACACAGACTGTTGAACATGCTGAATATGAATACACTCTTATGAAGTACAAATGAGAGAGGATGTCTGTAACACTAAGAAACTATTTCAGGCCAGCAATTTGTGACTAATTTTTTCTCATTCTATTGCTATTTAAAACACAGCCTGTTCAGTCTTTTTAAAAAGATTCTGCCTATCTTTAATTAATCAGGAAGAGCTGATAATTGTTAATATGATGCAAACTCTAACACTTCAAGTTGAACACAGATTATAAGAACACTGCTGCTCTGGTCTATTAAAAGATCAGAAAGCACATGATCCTCCCTCCTCAGCACATCATTCCCCACAGAAGGAGTCAAGGATTGAGGAGCAGAGAAAGTTTCCAACTAAGTAAATAATTACCACCTCTTCTGGTAAGCCCATTATCATCACTTACTAATTTTCCTACATT
Organism: Rhipidura dahli; assembly: GCA_013399225.1. Lineage (NCBI taxonomy): Eukaryota > Metazoa > Chordata > Aves > Passeriformes > Rhipiduridae > Rhipidura > Rhipidura dahli. Next base: position 71,049 of record VXAC01000636.1, on the reverse strand, counting down.
TTTCCCAATAAATTCTTGTCTTTCCCCAGAGACCTCCATTTCAATAAGATAAAGAACTATTTGTTTGACTGTCCACACTGACTTCTGTTGATAATGCACTTCAACCATCCCAGTAAGTGCAATCAGTCACAATAAAATGATGACTTTGGAATTGTAGAGCATCGGTATTAAGTTATTTGGGAACTATAATTGAAATTTTGAGTAAGAAAATATCATCTCCCGTCAGCCTCAAACCCCAAAGCATTTAAAGGCACAAAGGCTTCTCCCTAATACAATTACAACTGAAGCAGCTGAAACAAAGATGCTGCTTTTTATAGTAAGGATTTAATTTTGATAGACTTGGGTGAAACTGTAACTGTTTCACACTGGGTGAAAACATCAAGTCAGCTGTCTCTTTTTAGCTCTCCATGTTCTTAGCCTTTGAAATTAGCACCATGACTGCTGCACGGCTGGCAGAGAGCTCGGGACAAGTACAAATTCAGAACTTAGATAAATATTGCTGTGATTGAGTGGATGCTGCTGCCAAGCAGCGCAGCAGAATGAGAGTGTCAAATAAGCTAATTCTACACAATACAGAGTTTCTCTCTCTGCCTTGCAATTTCCCCTCATAATAAGCTAAAAATATATACAGTAAGATTATAAAGATTGGGGGAAATGAATAGCTTTTAATGGTGGTTCTTCTGGAAACAGCAGAGTGAAGACGTGCCTCATAAATTAAAAGAATGTACGGTACTATTCTTATGAGCTTGTACAAATAATTAATGAGATATTCCAAGTGGAAAAACTTAGGTGGGTGTTAAAGCACAAACTTGTACAGCATGTCCTTAGATACATCTTCTAAACCCTTCACAGCCTTCTGGGGGGCCAGGATCCAGCACCAGACATGTGGGTATTTCTGAGGGTCAGTCAAAGAGTGCAGCATCACTCTGCAAAAACAAATGGATGTGGAGGACAGACACCCGCACAAGCAGGAGGTGTTTAAATCACCAGGGAGCTGCTGACAGAGTTCTGCTGGTCAACACCAATGAAATGGTTGCTCCAGCAGAAACTGGCAAGGGGCTGAGGGCAGCTGAGCTTACAGCTAATGCAGTATATAATTGCCTTTCATTAAATAACAAAACACCATCCATCTGAGGCATTTCCAAACATGCCGCTCCAATAAGGATTCCAGTGAGTTACTCTTTATACGTGCCAGCAGAGCCAGTAGTCCCTAAGGAATGCCAAAGGATTAAACAAGAGCTGCATTCATTCATGGTTGTCATGTTCAAACATTAGAAAACTTGCATTCAACATACAGAGTTAACATTTGACCCGAGTGTTTTATGAAGAGAAAGAAAAGCAGCTCTGAAAAATCATATTGGCAAGGCAGAGCTCTCTATTTCTTTTTAAGGAGGTTCTATTCTGAAATATTCTCAGTCCCTCCCAAGAAAAACTTTAACAGGGCTAAAAGGATAAAGGGAGGAACACTAAAGGAATTATGCAATCTGGCCAAGCTGAGTAAATAAAGGCTGTCCTGGGTATCCACAGTCAGAAGATGGCAAACAGATACAACCTGCAAGTCAGACAGGAAATCTTCAGGAGCTCTAGAAAGTCATAGCAATCAGCAGAAAGAGCACTGCTCCTTCCTACAGTGCAATCACATGAGGAAAGAGGCTGCTATTCCCCACAGAATACATCTGGAAGGAGCATACGAGACAGCTGGTGTTCTGCCCTCCCTAGAAAGCTGAGATCTTCTCTTTAAGGGAAACCATACAAATTATATAAAACCCAATTTTTTGCCAAATAAAATCTCCCTCCTGATCCCTAAAGATACAGACATTTGAGGTCACATTTCCAAGCTTTTCTGCTTCAGCCTTCTCCCTTCAGTACACACAAAGCTTTAGTGCACTCTAGCACAGAGAAAATCTCCTGGCACATGTAGAACGACTGGGCAAGAAGAGAATCCTGAAATCTTGTCCTTTTACACCAAGAACTCATCATATAATAATATAATAATCCTCAGCATATAAATGAAGAAGTTTTGTACCTGAACAGTTAAACTTTCCTTAGAATTAGAAATGCTGCTGTGGGTGGAGGGGAGGTGTTTACTTTTCCTCCACAGTTATCTACTTTGCAATCTTCCTACTCTTGCAGCAGGTGCACAGGGACACACACTTCAGGAAAACCGTTCTCTGCTGCTGCTAGTTTCAGAATTACATTGCATTCAGAATGCATATTTCTGTTCTTTCAACAAAATACTTTGCAAAGCAGCCAGCATCAAGGCATTTCCTCTTTTGTACCTCTTTTTCTTTCTTCTTCCTACGTGTCAACACAAGTATCACATGTTTTAAAATCCTCCTGCTCAAAGAGCTCAAAGCAACCTGTGAACTCGCATAAAACCCTGCCCATTCAGCACAGTGGGTAAGTGAAGGGGGTGGGGAGAAACAAGTCTTCATTTCAGAGTCATATTTTTAATCATCAGCATATGCAATCACTGAGTAAATTTCCCTCCCCGTGCTCTGTTTCGGAAGAAACAGAGCTGTTGGCTTTTGCTTGTTTATATTTTTAAAAATTATTTAAAGCGTGGAATCAGAACAAAGATGAAGGGGAAAAGTAACTCCTGATTTTTTTATGCAGCAGGAGCCACGTTACCCTGTGAGTAACAGCAGCAATTACCTTGTGCCCCATGACAGCTATGGCACAGAAAAGGGAGCACTGCATCGCCTGAGGTATAGCACTGTAGCGGGAACAGGAGGGGCCTGGAGCAGCGCCCGTGCCAGGGAATCCCGCAGCTCTGGCACCGGCTAGAACATGGCAGCAAACTCTCCTGAGCCACCTGGGGGGATGCACGAGCAGCTCACCTGAAAACCAGTACCTTTTATAACAACGCGGGGACGGGGAGCGGCCATAAAAAAAAAAAAAAAAAACCGAACANNNGCGGCCACCCCCGCCCGGCCCCGCCGCCTCACCGGCTCCGTAGCCAGCGCAGCTCCCGCCGCCTTCTCCGGCTGCTGCTCCCGCTCCCGTTCCTGCTCCCGCTCCCCCTCTGCAGCGGCGCCGCCCCGGCTCCCAGGAGGCGGAGCGGGGCGGGCACAACGTCTGCGCCCGCCGGGGCGGGGACTGCACCAGCAGGAGCAGCAGCAGCAGCACCAGCAGCGGCACCGGCGGTGCCCCCGAGCTCCCCGCGCCCCCTCCTCTCCCTTTGTCCGCCCCCCGC
>VXAC01000636.1:216-67704 GCA_013399225.1 Rhipidura dahli | reverse complement strand
GGGGAGGGGGGGAGCCAAAAAAAAAAAAAAAAAAAAACGAACAAAACCAAAAATGCCAAGGTAGATTATTAGTAAAATATCCGTATGTAAGTGCAGGATGCCGGGAATTGGAGGTCAGCACTTACCAAGGAATATAAAGAATATGCAAACCTCTTCCCTCAGAATCACTCGCTCAAGCCACCGGTAACCCAGCACAGCGCCGCAGCTTCCCAGGGCGAGACCCGATCTGAGGCTACGATCCAACCCTCGGAGTGTCCCCGCTCCGGACAACCACCCCTCAGGCTGAGGGAGACGAGGCCGCCCCGCGTCCGCAGCTCCCCGTCCCGCCGGGGCTCGGCCGGGCCGCCTTNCTCCCTTTGTCCGCCCCCCGCTTTGTGCGGCCCGCGGCAGGCGCAGCGCGCGGCAGGGAGCGGCTCTGTCCCGGCTCGGGGTGACCCCGCCGCGCCCGGTGGTCCCGGAGCCGCCGCTGCGGCAGAGCCCGGCTGGGTGGGAGGGGGAGAGGGTGGGCACAGACGGGGAGGTGTGAAGCACATCGCTCTAGTGCGTGAATAACTTCAGTGGCTGCTGCTTCGCTCCATTTTCCTTTTGTCCTGATGCCCAGAAATTTATCATGCAGAAATTGATCATCCCAAAGTAATGAATATTTTTATTTGCATTGTGTTTGTGAAGCAACACATTGGCAGCCGGCGTTATCCCACTGCTAAAGTTTAAACAGCTGGAGCAGCAGCTCCAACGCCATCATCAACGTTTTAATACCGATTTTCAAAGCTGAATCAAACAGCTCTGCTTCACTTCTTCCCCTCTTAAAAGAGGCAGCAGAGCCCAGCCAGAGCTGGCCCATCACCGCTGAATTCCTCACAAAGCAAACCTCAGTTTGCAGTCTCATAGCTTGTTTGGTTTCTGCATGATGCCATTCGAACAAAAGGGTGATGAGAAAGCAGTTCCATTGCTGGGGACTGATTGCAATTTGTGTTTCATTTTGGCTTCGTTTTTGGCATTAATCCAGCACAGTAAAGCACAAAATGGTGTGATGCACTCCCCCAAATAATAGGTTTCAACTACATCAGCATTTAGCAATGTTTGTTAGAATTTCACTTCCTAAACGTTAAACAGAATCTCTTGCCATGGCCATTAGATGGTGAAACAGATACCTGAATCCACGAACAGCCACCCCTCTTTCTCCCTGCAAAATTTGATTAAAGTTTTGCTGAATAAGGACTTCAGGATTTAAACATTGGGTTGTATTTAGAAGTGCAGAGGCAAAAGATTGCTTTTACAAAAAATTACCTTGAAGCCTCCAGCTATGGAAATAATCCCTAACACAAAAATTAGGGTAGAAACTGGAGAGTTGGACTAACTTTACAGAACACTTGCCCAAAATATCTGCTGGCTTAAAAGTACCGTGGTGAACCTTTGTGCTTCTTTGTGGTGCTGCAGATTTGAGCTTTCTGTATTGATCTCGGGAGCAGCTAATGTAGAATGGGTTTTTCTCTAAGTGTATCTATCATTCCCCATCATTAATTTGATGTTTTGTCTCTCAGTTAATTTGTCACCACATAAGTTCATCTCAAATGCTTTTACAGCACTGTAATTGTATAAGCAGTATCAGACTGGTGCATCTAGGACAGAGTACAGCAACAAGTCAGCTCAAAGATGGAAACTAGAAGTTGCAACTTTCTGCTGTTATTGTAGAACTTGTCATAATGTGGAAGCAGTCAGTAACAGTGGGGAAATAATGGATAAAATACAGTTTAAAGGTGTAAGGAGTTTGCTTCACTCCCTTGCAAGGCTACAGTAAAAATGTCCTGTATTAAGGCAAGAATTGAGAATGTCACACAGATCAAGGGAATGTGCCACTGTTTTTTCCAGTGGATAACATCCAGTAATTTCCTACTGAACAGATTCAGCTTCAAGATCCTGTAATCTTGTAGGAAAAAAAAGAGAATTTGTTATCTATCCTCTGACCAGATTTGACTTCATACCATGAAAAAGTAGCTTTGGAGCAACTGTAACTTCAGTTCATCCCAGCTGGAAATGGCTGACAGCTCCTGTGAACCAGTCTGCACCAGCAGGACACAGCCAATTTGCAGGAATCATTGTAATGAAAGATCTTGGTACTACAAACCACACTCCTATAAAAGATTAGATATGATTGAAAGCCAGAATAACTTTGATTCCAGTCCTGGTGGCTCTATTTTCTGATCTGCATGATCAGATCAGCCAACAAATAATAGATAGGCATTTTCATAACTCCATGAAAACAGGAATTGCTAGATGCTCCAGGGAAATTCAGGATGCTGACATAACTGCTGGCATCCTGGCCACAAATATAAGGCTTGCTTTAGAATTAAAATTGTTCTCAATAGTGTGGGAACACCAGTTGCAGCTGTTTCTCCCCCTTTTCAGATTTGTGAAGGGTCCAAGGTTGCTGAAGCTTTCTAAAGAGCTAAAATGTTGTCCTTTAAGAACTGAATATAAGGATCTCCTGACTGAAGAGATCCATTTTTCTGTTCAATGGGTTGTATTCACCCAAGTATGAAGATTTTGAGTACAGATTTTTTTTTCCCATCTGAATGATCTCTTCAATTTGCACATCTGGCAATTCCTATACAGAACTGATGGTCACATCTGCTACACAAAAGGCAGCTAATTGCTTTTTTTTTAAATCTCAGAAGTGCTGCTTCAAAAATCCCAGCACTTGCACTACTGTCTTCTGTAGTTTCTTTTCTGTAAAGGCTGCAAGAAGTCTTTTCACTGTTAATGTACTTACTGGTTCCCTTCCCCAGGTCAGTCTGCAATAAAAGAAAAGGCTCTCCTAACCCATATTCTTTGGTGAGCTACCCAAGACAAGTTTTCACCCAATTTTACATTATTTGTTCTCCCCAACACGGGTAAAACAACAGAGAACAGTATTTAAACAAATTAAAAAAGAATCCTTTTTGCAGTCTGGTTTTAACAAGATACTTAAATTAACAATGATGTTCATCTTGATGAGTGTTTCATTTCCCTGATAACTGAGAAACCAGTCTATTAATAAAGATGCAAATCATTCTAGCACTTATGTAAATAGCAAGAAAAGCTGAATTCTCACCTACAGCGAAGCAAAGCAGAAGGATTTTGTTGCTACCAAGTGATGAATTCTAAAGAAAGGGTAAATAAATGTTTATTCAGTCGTGGGTGACAATTAAACACACGTTGTAAAGAACCTTATGTAACATCTCTGCTGCTGTAGTTAACTGAAGTCTAGGAAGTGTCCAATTGTCACACAGTAATTACCAGGTTATTAAATCCATCCTGTTTTCAAGCTACTCCAGGAATCACGACCAATTCCTCCCTCTGACTCATCCCCTCCCACCCCCCAAAAGGTAGCAATGACTCTGCACTGTATTCTTAGGAACAGCATCAGTCTTCAGTGCCTTTCACTTCCCCTGGGCAGCACAGCCATGGCACAGAGTGAAGGTGCTACGGGGTTCCATGGCAACTACCAAGGCATTTGAAATGCTTTCATTACATTGGAGCTTTTTCCTCCTTTTCGTTTTTCCTTTTTTTTTAATTATTTTTTTTTTCTCCCCAGCTATGCTGCCTTACAGAGCTTGCAGTAAAAGAATTATTTTTAGCAGCTACCACGTCTTTCAGATATCTTCTAGAACCTCAGCTATTTCTCTTCTCTTGACGTTTTGAGTGCTGTGAATTTGGTTCTAAAAAATGTAGAGTCAGAAATTCGGATCTTTTTAAGACACAACTTCCCACCTGACTGATACCCAGAATATTTTGCAGAGATTTGATTTTTTAGATGTGCATGAGCATTTAAAAAGCATTTTTGGTGTTTTTAGTGCTGTAAATAAACATGACAATTATGCCACAGGAATCTGTGGGAAAATTTGAGTGATGCCTGCTCATGCTATACCCACCTCCTTACAGATTTTATTACTCATTCATTTGAGTAAACTCTAATCTAGGTTATTATGCCACACCCATCACCATGGGAATGGCACTTAAAAGGACCCAAAATACTTTGCTATTCAGCTTTTCCTCAGGACTTAAGAGTGTGATCTGATTACAGTTTCAATATCCAAAACCCATTTGAGTGGTTACAGCTGACAGATTAAAAACCTCACTAATTACAAGCATCTTCAGTGCAACAGTATGTAGCACTTGACAGAACAGTGAATTATAGGTAAATAGCAAAGAGATGCAGATGAATGAATTCCTCATCATGAGAAGCAGCAGAGATAACTCCCCATCCCTAATTAACTGCATGTCTTGCAGCAGAGGTAAATACAGGAGTTCTACTTACTGGTTCAGTTTTCTCAGAGCACTATCCATGCTGACTGCCACCTCCAAAGAAAGGACTTCTCACCTCCAAGAGAAGATTTAAAAGAACAATTTAAAAGATACCTCTGAGTGCCTCGAATTTTGCATGATTATCCTTGTTTGAAATTAAATTACTAAAATTAAACCCAGAAATTAAACAGTACCTGCCTGCTTTTCTGAGATCAAAACATATCAGAAAAATATTCTTTTAAGAAAAAAAAAAGCATTACAGGAACATTTATGAAAGTTTCCTTTGCATTTTGAAAGAGTAACAAATGGAAGTATTTTAGTCACAACTGTTTTGCTTATGTTGTGTGACCAATTAATTAAGTGGAAGGTTGATTAAGGATGGACCATACAGAGCACTAAAAGATTCTAAGCCCATAAAGATGATTTTGATCTTGTGTACTCTTCTGCCTTGCTCACAGAAACCACAAGCACTCCTTTAGTTTTGGCTGCATGTGCTACTCAAGCAGCAGCATTTCCTAAGAGCCATTACCAAGAGATCTTTAAGGTGTGGTGAGAGAACTGCGTGTTTCCAAAATGAGCAGCCCAACACACCCAAAAGGTGTGCACTGGCAATCATCAGCTCCTGCCCTGCATCCCTTTAGCATCCACGTGGGAATGATGCAGCACACAAAGGCTCCTGTAAACTGTCATTACTGGCTTTTCATTCCATGGAAGGAGGAGGAGGGAAAAGTGCCAGATCTCCAGATGCTTCCCAACAGAGCTTTCTTTAGACGTGTGCAGAAGGTGGAAACAGCACATTATTTTGTTGTCCACTGCTGTTATAAAATTACTACTTCTCCTAGAAACTAGAAAAAAAAATTAATTTTAGAACATATTAGAACCTTCATTTTAGAACCTTTTCCTTGACTTGCTTTCCAAGTGCAACCAAATAAACTGAACTGGTAAATGCTGCCAAAAGATCTTTCAGCCTCTCAGAATTCACTTGTGAAGGTGCTTTGGTTTTGCCTTCCTGTAAAGTTTAGAGAGAAAAAAAAAGAAAGAGAAATAAATTAAGGTTTTAACTGCAAAAGGCCTGGGGTCCTCATAGAAATTCAAATGCAGAGTGTATTAATATCATGTGTTTTAAAGATCTTTGGGCAATATGCACTAACTGCAAAGCTGAGAATTTTAAAGAATTAAGTTCACTCTCTAACATTATCTTATGGACACTGAAAATGCTTTGGTTTGCTATGCATAACACTTGGCTGGGGAGACTTTTCCTGCATTTATGGAAAGGACAAATGCTTTACCAGCTCCAAGGAATCCATTACATCAACCTAGTGCTCCCTCTCTTGGCAACCGAACAAAGTACAGTCCCTTCAGCCCCAGGTCCCTCCCAAGACAAGGAGAAAGAAGTGTTACAACAATCAATCAGCAGGATTAGAACATTTCTAAGCATGCAGAAGTGGGCAGCTCTTCAGATTATGAAAACTGAATGGTATGGAAAGGTTCTGTTTAAGTAGCTAAGAGAATTTTAACAGTTTCTTGATTAAGAAAACCTGAAGCCAACAGTTGTGGCCTTTCCTAAAATATTTAACTATATTCCTCCTCATTTTGCTCACTTTGTTTTCCTGATTTTCTTCAGCAGCTGATTTTCAAAAACCAGCATTTTGCTGCTTCAGGACTCCAATTAAAAACTCTTTAGCTAAAAGCTCATTTATTAAACCTCTGTAGACAACCACGGACATGTATGTACAGCAAGTTTACATGAAGGACAATGCTACAAAAGATAGAGTGGCAATTAAAACAGACCCACATAAATAATTTATAAAAATACTTGAAATGGTGAAAATAGCACTGTAATCCCCAATTATTTTCCTCCAATTGCCTGGACTTTGATGTGGGAAATCTAACATCAGACCTCTTTAACAACATTCCAAATATATTAAACTTATCTACAGGATAATTAGCAAAATGTATAAAGTGTAGATTATTGTACAAAGGACAGATAGTAAAAAAAAAATCACCAATCCACCTGAAACTCAAGGACAATAAAAATCTTAGCCAAAATAATGAACACCAAACCACAAACTCTGCATTTTTAGAGTCTTGAGTATTGGCAAATAAAATGCTCTTAACAAATCATCAGTCCTGTTATCCCTTAGTGGAAGCATGCAATTTGGGAAAATTCTACATTTTCTGGCTGCATTGGTGGTCCTGCTCAAGATCAAACCTGCACTGACTTCAATACTAAGGAAGAACAGGGCAGACCTGCATTTGTCAAGATTTTCTTTCTCCTGTAAGATAAGGGAGGTTATCTTGAGTTTGTAAAACTGGGTGGGGGGGGGGAACAGAAGGGATTTGAACATAAGAAAACAAAAGACCAGTTAAGAGTTAAGTCTTTTTCTTTTGCTGGTTTCTTGGGGAGTTTTTTAACAGGCTTCTTATCCGTAGATAAACCCCGGTTGATTCTGCCATGTTTTCAAATTCAAATGGTGTGATGCCTGCAGCAAACTTGCTCATGTCAGGAACAAGTCCAGATTTTTTCACAGATGATCCAGTGCTTGTGGGCACTTTATTACCACCTGTGTTTTCCTCCTCATTAAGCTCAGGGTTGGGAGCAGGCAGGGTATCACCCAGCAGGCCTTCAGAAACTGCATTATCAGGGTTCTCCTTTAAGTCAAGCAAACTGTCCTCTGGATTGGGACTGGTCATAGAACGTTCGTTGTCTGGGATCTGCTCACTGATGTCAGAAAACTCTGTTTCCACTGAGATCACTTTCTCAGGTGACCTGACTTCTGCAACAAGATCTGCTTCATTCCTGGCTGGTGATGATGTAAGGGAATTTCCAGTTAGAGGTGTGTCAGCAGGAACATCAGAGTCACTGTTGGTGCTCTCCGCCTGCTCCAGCGCTGCCCAGATTAACCTCTGCTGCTCCTCCAGCTCTTCCAAGGTCAGAGTATCCTCATCCATGACTGAGTCCACTATTTTGGGCTGAGGACTATCACTGGAAGGGTTTGGTGGTGGAGTAGTCCTAGGGAGGGGAGAGTGGCTGGGTGTGGAAGGCTGAGGGGGTGTGAGTGGGGGTGTTCCTCGTGGCACAGGCGGGGGAGTGGACATCGAGGGAGATCCAGGCGGCAGCGGAGGTTGGAACTGAAAACTGTTGGGAGTCTGAGATCTCTGTGCCCCTTCCAGATCTACAAGGAGATTAAAAGACATCTTTTAGAACCTGCAATCTGACCAGGCCAAGATTCAAAGTGCCAATGTTCTGATTAACTACCAGATTGATGTCTTCTCATCCTCGGTTTTCAGCTGAGGCAGAACAAACTTTATGAGGGTTTTCATATCCATCAGAACTATGTTTTTTGGGATTTTAACTCTACCAGCCACTCAAGGAATGCTCTGAGCACACCTGAAACCTCCTGCTTGCTACTGGAAGATACAAAAACCACTGTGACAGTCACAGCAAATGCCACTGCAGTAGGACACTGCTGGCCTCTGTCAGCTCTGACATTAAATACCACCAAAATGACTACTCACACACTGGCTTCTCCTTTTAACTCTCACATTTCAATTCAGAGCAAGTTATTTTGAAAACAAAAGTTGAACCAAAAGCAGAATGACTATACCAGAGTCCAGGTCCATGTCAGCAGCTGCTGCCTCTGAATCGTCGTCTCTTGGTCGTTTGGAGTGATGAGACTTTGACTGAGGTGCAGCCCTTTTGTTGCTGGATTTTGGACTTGGCTGGAGAGAAAATATCCACAAAACCAAAAAGAATTAGTATTATACTATACAGGGTAACATTTCCAGCTTTAAGGTGATTTTGTAAGTATACAATTATTTGGGGACCCAGTATGTAAATAGACATTGACATTTGAGGGATGCCATGGCTATGGCAACCAAGCTTCCCAACTTTTTAGGGGAATCTGGAACTTCTACATTGTCTAAGTTCACAGCACATTTTTTCCCAATATAAATCATTGCACAACTGGGATCTGCTTATATTAAGTGAAATAATGGAATTTATTTTAAACACGAAGCGATTTTTTGTTAAAACAGATAAGCCAGATCAGCATTTCACCCCCACCAGTGCCAATAAAAAGTCTTTCCCCTTGTGCAGAAAGCAGATACAAGCAAGAGATCATCATGACCTGCACTAACTAAAAAACAACATTGGTTTTTTAATAACAAGGAGATATACTCACCTCCTGATAATTAGAAAGGTAGTGAGCAAAAACATCCTTCTGTTGAGATGGTTGCATGGGGATGGAACCAAACATCTGCCATTCCTACAGCAAAAAGAAAAAAAAAGAGAAATAATTTTGCATATGGCTGGTTAATAACAGAACTTTGGTTAATAACACTGAATGAAAAAACATACTTGGAGGCCACCAAATGGGCAAATGTAAAGGTGTAAATGCACAAGTGCTTCTTTTTAATGCACAGGCATTAAGATCAGTGATGGAATTCACTGACAGCAGATTAAAATGCTTTTGAAGATCAAAGTGCAGCATCCACATTTCTTGAGTGCACTTAATTTAAGTTTAATTAATTAAGTTTTAATTAATTAAAAAATAAATAACACACTTAAACTGTGCTTAAATGGGCACCCACTATGTGGGCCTTCTGACTTGTTTAATTCTAGTTGTTACAAAGCTTTGCAGAAGTTGTGCACTGACTGAGCTGGTGTCATTTTTTGTGATCAAAATTGTATTTATGGAAACACACAGAGTGATTTTCATATTTTAAGAACATTCAGAAAATTTACATGTATGGAAAAAACAGCCATTCATGCATGAAGTTTTGTGTTTAAAAAATAGCAAACTGTCCTTTCAGGCTCCTGTTGGCCTCATAATGGAAATAATCCCCACAGAAGCACTGTCAGACCCTAGCACAGCAACCATGACAAGTATCAGTTAGATGGATATCACATTAATTACAACCCCCAGCCCCAAATCAAGGGCTTAGAAAGAAGAGACTGTTGAAAGGAAATTGTCAGATGCAGAATACAAAGCATTAACTCTTGGCTAAAAGCAACTACTGTCACTCAGCATGCTGTTTAGAAGGCAGAGAACAGCTACTCACATCTGGGATCCCACTGGGAGTGGAAATATTAAAGCCTGGATAATTTACCAACTTAGACACATCGTAAGTGATACGTCTGGGCTGGGGAGAGCCCTCATCTTCTCCTTCAACATCACCTAAAATGGCATATAATTATTACTGATGTTAATTAAGAACACCACTGAAAAAATCCACAGTGTTTAAGAACAAGGGTTTGGAATGTAAATATTGATAGAAGGTTTTGAAATCCACAGAAGCAGCAACAGTGACCAAATCCATCAGATACAGGCATGAAGCCTCCCCAGAAACCAACTGGATATTTCTACACAACTGCTCTTCATGTACCATGACCACCCTCAGAATTTGTCAGCAGACTGTTCTGAGATGCAGCATAACTGCTGGTCATTAGCAAAAAGCTGTAAATTACTTAAGTAGGGTTTCAAGGAATGTGCTGTTTGCTTGCTGGTGGTTTTGTTCCTATATAAGTTATTGAGTATTATGGCTTCTGTCATAAAACATAAGAGAAAAAGGGAGAGGAAATTGGGACAAAAAGATTTGCAAGTCTTGCAGTTTCACACAACTCCAGGTTCTAACAGTGAAATCCCACTGACAGTCTCCACCTTTGTAATCCAGTCATTATGGAATTTGTTTCACTGTTAAAATAAAGGTGTATTTTTACATGAGTAAAAGGTGTATTTTTACATGAATAAAACCACCTCATTTGCAACGTTCTCTGCAACTCTTCCACGAGGAAGATAAAGGTTTACAAACAGGTTACTTTAATGTCTCCTGAGCAAGGTGCAGCCAGCCCACAGCCTCCCACTACAAGTGCACTGCAGCCCCATATTCCTCACCTTTGCCATCATAGAGAGCCAGTCCTGAGTGCTCCATCTCAGCCTCCTTGAGCCAGCCCGGGGGGTAGCCCAGCTGCCGCATGCGGTAAATGAACGGGGGCAGGCTCTTGTCTGTCACCCCAAGGGCATCCTGAAGGACCCCACTAAGATGAGAAAACAAACAGAAAACAAAATGTCATCCAGGAAAATCCCTAACTTGTGACAAAAGGTTGTGAACATTCAGCTGTCTTGGTAAAACAGCTGAGTTTTAGCTCAAACTGTGTTGCATTTCAATCCCAGCTATCACAACTTTAGGTCAAAACCAGCTCTGGTATTAAATACAACTTTTTGCCTTTCTGATATGCTTAAAGCCTTTATTAGATTTAATTCTATACCAAGAATAACCTACTTGACCTTCTACTTCTGACTCACAGCCTAGACTGTAGCTATCAACAGGAAGGGTGGACCTTGACATTGAATTTACTGGTGATTTTTTTAAGAGACTGCCACACAATACTATGATTCTGAATAGAGAGGAAGGGGCACTCAAAGCTCAAAATTTGAAGACTTTTGAATATATTTTAAGTAGGAACCATCATAAATTTGCAATTTGAAAAGTCAAAGAGTAATATTAATCTCCCTGCATTAGGGAAAGGGTAGGACTATCAAGCTTTGAAAAATATCTCTGCAATTTATTAAACAAAATTCTATTTAGCAAATTCAAACATAATACATTCATAATTAAAAGCAACAGGTGGACTTCATTAATAAACTCTAGCAATTAGCATCTGGCACTCCAAAGGTAGAAGAGGTATTCCAGAAAAGCAAATGGAAAGAAAAGAGATACCTAATTACTCCTGGCTTAAATTTTCCAAACCTCTCTTCTACTTCTTCTGCATGGTAACGCTGCTGAAAATTCTGATTGCTCGAATCACCACAAGCTTCCAAAAACTCCTTTCTCTTCTCATTGATACGAGCTGCATTTCGTGGCTTAAAGATAATACAATTGGGAAGTTTAGAGTTGGACAACTTACAATTTATGCACTCCTTCACCCAACATAAAGCTTGGAGAGCAGCAGGCTTTGGAACACTGGTGATTTTACCTTTGGGCAGTCTTTCATCTGATGGTCTTCAGAACCACAATTGAAACAATGAGGTTTGGGCCTGCTTGAAAAATGCACAATAAATTAAACCCCAAAATAACTTGACAACATTAAATACATTTAATTATTTTCATTCTTGACAGATTTTAAGGTTTAGACTTGAGAAAGACAAAACCAAAATCATTGACTGCTGCTGTCACGTGCTGTCTTTTGCTTCTCTTAAACTTATGTCAATCTTTAAATAGAGGAACACAGCACTGCTGATTTCACAGGGCTAAGGACATGGGAAATGAGGAAAGGGCAGAGGGAAATAGGAAATGGTATCATCAGAGGTCTGATCCTTTTCACAATACTGGGAATCAGTCACCAGCAGAAACAAACAGCAGAGCAGGATCATTTCTTTGGAAACTCCTGGCCCAAAGTTTCAAGGAATGCATTTTGTGAAACTGCACTGAAAACCTGGAATGGAACTGGCTTCAACTTAAATCTTCCTTGTAAATTCACACCATGGCAGGAAACATTTGCAATATTACTGGGGTGAAAAAAACAAGATTTCAAAGGAAAATTTTCTGAACATTCATTTTTACTGAATTAGGAGGGGAACCAGAAGTGGAGACAAAAAGGGTGGCACAAGAATGTGTGTCCAAGGTAACTCCAGCTGGAAACTGAATTCCCTTCACTTCTGACCTGCCATAAAAACTACACTCAAAAACTACACTGATCAACTCTCAGATGAATCTGTCTTAAAAATCTATCAAATAAGTCAGACAGGAGTTGTTCTACAAAACAGCACCCATGACACAACACCTGTGCAAGGATGACAAACCAACCACTAAAAAGACAAGAAACAGAAGAACAAAGTATAAAAATTCAGAAAGTTTTCACTTTGGGCCCTTCCTAAATAAAGTCAGTGAAAGAACAGCCCCATTGACTGCAAAGCTCAGCTCTGGTTTACTTAAAGTATGTCCAAGGGTTTATCCACTGGGCAATAATCACAGAGTGCATCTGAACTTTTCGACTCAAAACTTTATATTTAAGAATAATACAAACCTTTTGGGTTTTACTTGTATTTCTTGTCCATCTAGGGAGAGAATCTGGCTGAAAACTTGCTGGTATCTTTAGATTTCAATAAGGAACTGCTACTGGATGAAGCAAAATTTCAATTTTGTTTAAAATATCAATGAAAACAGTGCTTTGAGTAGAACACTGACTGGTCTGCATTAAGTTACAAATGGGTCCTTGATATGAAATCCAGAGTATAAACTATAAAATTATATCTACTATAAACTATTTGCTAAGATGAGCTTATGATGTTTCCTCCTACAAATTCCTACCCAATACTTCATCAGCACTTGCTGAAACTACAACTCTCTTGTTTACAGGCAGAAATTTTCAGATAATAATTCTGAAATGTTTCACAGCAACCTTACTAACCCACATTTTGACAGAGTTTCAAAACAACAGGTTCACTGAGAGCAGCACTTTGGTCATTTGGAAGCCAGAGCCTGATGAACCATTTCACTCCAAATCAGTTCATTTTAGGAGAAATTCCCATTAGGCATCTACCTCCTTCATCCAGAGGTTGGGAGACTGTAAATTTGCAATTTATTTTCAGATACAAGTAGTTTTTTAACACTGTGTGACATGACCTGGGTTACAAGCTCAAGAACTGGATATTGCAGAAATGAACTCTGAAATGGGTCCTTGTCCTGAGTCTTCCCAGGACAGAAGCAATACTGGAAAACTGGGGAGATGATGTTACTTGAGAAATGTCTTGTCCAATTTCTTTTAACATGGAAGACTTTGATGTTAAAAAACATTTCAACATTTTCCAAATTTTTTCAGCACTTCCCTAAATTCCACTTTTCAAACACTGGGTTTAATAAACAGTAAAGAAGCAGCTTTAAAATGGATGCTGATGTTAAGAGCATTCTGTAATTAAATTTTAATAAAAGACTTTCCCTCTGGCTCCCACATTTGAAATAAAAACATTTTACAGCATTTTTGAGTTTGCCCTTTTCTTCTCCCAAAGAGTGGATTTTACAGAGGGAGAATACTTATTCAATCACCAATGAGCTGTCATTCCAAACCTGATCAGGGACTGGCCCAGGAAATTCCTAAATTCCCAAGATGGACTTATGGGGATAAGGCATTCACTCTCAGGATAGCAATCAGCAAGTCAATTGTATCAAAATACTTATTTGTTTTGAGTAAAAAAGCCATTAATGACTCATTAAAGTGTCCCATCTCTAATGATTAATACGGTTTTGATATAAACACACAATCTACTGAAGAGAATTTGAGTTCCATTTACCCACTGGAATTCTTTGGATTTGACAAACAGAAAAAAGAAAGGTGTTTTAGCAAACAGGATACTTAGGTATTTCCCATCCTTCTGTCAGCTGTGGATTCTCATTTAAAATAGGCTGTCCCAGTTTATCGAGACAAAAATTGGTAAAATACAGAACACTTCCTACAACCTGCAGGAAAAAAAGTCAGAGAATTGTCAGAAATGTGTCAGTATTTAGGTGAGACTGGTAGCATTTCTATAAATTTACACTGCTTGAAACACTTCCAGGTTTTTTCCCCATTCTCTAAGAATTTACAATTAATACAAGCCCACACCTGTACACGTAAGATTTTTTTTTTTGCACTGATGTAGCCAAAACATGCTGAGTTTAAATTTCATTTATCAGTGTAACAGCATTTAACAGATCTTATTTTAATGGTGGTGTACAGTGAATGTGGAGAATGAAGAGTCAAGGCCTACCCTGGAAGAGCACAATCAAAAACTTACACTAAAAGCTTCTTTCACTTTTTTAGCAGAACTCGAGCTGGCTCCTTTACAGTCCTCTTCCAGAACAACACTGGAGGGCTGAGAGGAAAAGCAAAAATAAAAAGAATTAATTTTTACCAACGAAGCTCCTGAATCAGTGGCCTAAAAGGCATGAGAATGTGGGGTTCAGCTTCAGTCCTTTCACCAGCAGCAGGATGGAGATGTCCATGTCAGTCACAAAGCTCTGCACAGCCCAAAGCATGACCCAGCCCCTTGCTAATGGTTTCTCTGATGAGAAATACACTGCAGTGTAACATCTGCATTCTCATCAAAAAAGCTAAGGCACAGATGGACAGAAATGTGCTATCCCACCCTTTTACTCACAAGTGAATGTTGAGTAAGAATCAAAATTCTAAACTAGGAGGGGAAAGTGTAAATTTACAGGTTGTGTTGTTCCTCTGTTTTCTTATATATACTCAGAGTTGGGCCAAATACAGAAGAAGATGCATTAAGCTCCCTTCTTAATCATTTAAACCAACTTATTCATATTCTTTCACTGAAATTTCACTAGGAACAATTTTCATGGGCATTTTCATGGGCAAAAAGGATCTTTTTTTGTCCTGGGCTCTAATTTTTGGAACAAATGGATATACATTTTTTGGACAACTACTTGATTTTTGTTACATTTAACAGTGTAGCATTTCAATATTCCCATTACAGAGATGGAGGAGAAGCATCATCTCATGACACTTTGAGTTTTAAAGTACCTGTGGCTTAGCATTCAAGTGGGATTTTTCTTGTTCATTTTTCTTCTGCTCTTCATATTTTTGAACTAAACTACATATAAAATCTTCAATTTCCTGATGGTACCGCCTGGGACAGAACGAAGTACAGAGAGATGAAGACATGAGCAAGGCTGAAACAAAGGGCATTAAGCATTTAACATTTACTAAATAACTAAGAAAAGGGGAAAATCCATTTCTTTTTAGTCCCCCTCTCAACCCCCACCAACACAAATGCAATCTGATATTAAAGAGCACCCGAGTGGGGCAAAAAATCAACTCTGAGGCAGGGAAAGATTAATTTCTCATATTTTACCCACAACATTCCTGAAATTCAAACTGCTCTTCAGACCCACTCCAAGTTCCTGGAAGTCACCCTTCATTTCATGATAAAACCAGATATTGCTAATGGAAGCAACAGAACTCCTGTCATACTGCCCATTATCCTTTCTCCCCTTCAAGCTTCAGTAGTTTACATTATGGAATAAAATCTATATCCAATCTTTAGGCACAACAATATTACTGCCAAAGAAACAAAAAAGCTTCCATTTCCTGTCAGGTTTCTTCTTGAAAATACTTACTTAGTAATGACATTGTTCATAAATAAAATCTGCAACAGAGGTCCATCAACTTTGGGGTTTTCCACTGAGATTCCACTAGAACAGCACAGAACACAGACAATGGGTACAGGAAATATTCCCCACCAGTTTTCTCACACAGCTGAGCCTGGATCCCCACAGAGAGAGGAAGGTTTGGGCAATACAACCTCTGTCCTTTTAAGAAGTTCCTATCCCTTAAACAGAAATTATCCTCTTGAGCAAAGCAGGTTGGTTGGTGTGAGGTGGAAGGAGAACAAAACACTCCCACATGACAGAAATACTTAATTCTGTACAAACAGAATTCTCTTCCTGCTCTTCTAACTTCAATAAACACATATAACCTTCTAACTAAGGTTTATTCAAGCATTTGAATGTAATTTTTCCTCACTGCTGAACTTCACATTAAACCTGTTTCCCTGAAAACCAAGTGAGTTTCATAAAACAGATACACACAAATAAATAGAGTTACAGCAATCCCAACCAAGTTCCTGCTGTTCAACTCCAAAAGACTTTTCAGGAACTGGAATGGCATTTTAGAAGCCCAACACCTGAGCAGAGATTAGGACATGGAAGATTGTTATCTCAGCCAGCTTTTATCTTAGATAAACTCCATAAATACACACATAAATAAATAGATTCTCTCTAGATAAATCATGCAGTGTTTTAAGTCAAGGTGAACATACCTAGGACGAGTCAGAATTCTGAGCTTCCTTTTAAGTTCCTGATGTTAACTTATTGTTAAGGAATATGATTTTCTTTGGAAGACACAAACTCACACCCCAAACAAACAAAAAATTATGGAGCAAGAATTTCACTGAACAAATGGAGTTTCAGTTCCTCCCTTTCACTGCACAGGGGATTATTTACAAATCCACCTGTTGCTGAAAAAAACACAATAAAATGAAAACAAACAAACGAAAAAGAGGACTAGCTGTGCCAACCCAAACAGTGCCATGCACACTATATGCAATTATTGTACTAACGGATTTATGATATCTTATTTCAAAAATATCTATGATCATCACCAAAACAAAGGTAACAGTAGTACACACGTACTTATAAATGGGAAATAAACTATAACACATTTCAGATTCCATTCTGCTGCAGCAGCAAACCCAAAAACCTTTCAGGGAACCTGTCCCAATTCAACAGTTTGAAATTATTCGTAGCTGCGTTAAAATGGGTTGTAAAAGCGAACACACGGGAGTTGGTTTGCCCTGGGAAGGCACAAGGCAGGAATTCAGTGACAGCCGTTCCAACAGCCATCCCCGCATCCCGGGACCGAGCCGTCTCCTGAGCTGGGGCCCGGCGGCTCTGAGGGGAAAAGTTTCGAAGGAAAAGTGCTCGGAGGAAGCCTGGGAGCACCGCATTCAGCTCCCCCTCCTCACCCAGCTCAGCATTCCCTCCCTTCGCAACGCGCCCGGGCTCCGGCCGAGACCAAGGGGTCCTTCCCACAGAGCCCCGGGCAGGAGCCGGAGCCCCCCGTGAGCGGCTGGCCCGGAAGGGAACCAGCGGCAGCAGCGCGCCCGCCTTCCCCCGCTCCGGCGCGGGCCCTGCCTCTACCGCCAGGATATTCTCCGCCCGCAGCCGCTGCACCGTCTCGTCGCGATCGCGCAGCCGCTCGTAGAGCTGCAGCAGCGGGTCCGGCTCTTCCACGGCGGGCGGTGAGGGCGGCCCGGGCTCGCCCTCCAGCTGCCCGAAGAGCTCGCGGTCCCCGAAGTCCACCTCCGCCGCCATCTTGGCCGCCGCAGGAAGGGCGGGGCGGGGGGCAAAGGGCGGTGGGAAGCGCGGGGCGGGCGGGACAACGCACGCAAGGGACTACAACTCCCACCATGCACCGCGGCGGCGAGCCACGGAGGCGAGTAGCGGCTGGGCGCGATGTCCCCTGGGAGGTGTAGGAGGCGCGGTGCGGAACCAGCTCGGCGGCGCTGGTCGTACTCACAATGGAGGACGCGCTCCTGCCTCCAGGACGGGCATCGCTCCCGGTTTGGGAGTTTTCTTCCTCTTCTGAGAGGGGATCAGAGGTGGAGAGAGATGGGACAGCGGCAGCGTGCAGGTCAAGAGTATTTGAAATAGGGTGTCTGCAGTAAAGCCCCTCACTGCAATATTTTACGCAAATCCTACTTCCAAAGAACCAATGCAAAACCTCCTTAAGTTTTCCCTCCTCTTAACTGGCTTATGGGTGGTTTGGCCCAAATGACAAATTACCATATGACCTTAGAGAAAAGAAATGTCTTTATTATTAACCAGTTTCTTTGCACTGGATTATGTGCCTATTGGCCCAGACCGCTAAATAACATCTACACAATGTTTCTTTCATGTTCCAAGAATTGAAAATAACTGTACAAGGTTAAAGTACAAAAGTACACAAGACAGTGGACACGAAATATCCATGTATGAGTTTATCCCATCTGCTGCTTGGTTTGAAAAGTAGAACTTTAACTAAAAAATACTGTCCTCCTCTAGTTCTGTCAAGTTTAATGGAAGTGGGTATAACCTGATTACAACACTAACACCAGTATCACTAATCTGATATTTACAAAAGAACTTGTATTTTTCAATAAATTAAAGTCAATGCAACACCCATGCAAGCTAGAATGCTAGCTTTTTGGTGAACAAGGACCCAACATGTGAACAAGAACCTTCCACAGTCCCAAACTTCGAAACAGCCTTTTTTTTTTTTTTGTTTGTTTTGTTTTTTTCTTTTTTCAAACTGCATCCATTCCTCGCATGGAAGATGTGAACCCCAATCCCATTCCTCTTTGCGTGTGAGTCTGTGATCTTGCCATTTCATACTGTGCATCCAGATTTCTGAACACCTCTTCCTGCTGCTTCAGTGTCTTGTAACTCTCCTCATCCACGGAACTGCAGCCAGCTTCATCCTCGCTCTGGGAACAGAACATAAAACATCAGCTCTGGGCAAATGGGGGCTCACAGATTCCTACAAGAGTAAGAATTCAAGCATTTGGGTTCATTGCTACAACATTCTAGGGCAGATTATCTCTGTCAAGAAACACTCAGCTCTTAACCCATTTGCTTTTTGAATTAAATTCAAATTTAGATGCTGTTTCTGAACTTAATAAATACTTAAAAGCTCTTAACTGCATCAGGTTATCCTAAAATCTTTACTGGCTAAGGTACGCTAAAATAAAAAGAGAAATCACTGTCCTGCAATTAATAAACTTAATTACATATTCAGAATTCTTTACCTTAATGCCCATCAGTTTTCTGAATTTGACATTTTGGTCCTTGTTTCCAAAGTTTAGTTTTTCCCATATTTCTGCAGACTGTGATTTATCCTGTTCAGGTTAAAAAAAAAAAAAAAACAACAAAAAAAAAGATGTGTCACCTTTTTATGTAAGGTTCTGTTAACAGCACAACAGAGCAGCAAGCAGAGAAACAGTGCTGAAGATGAGCCTTCTGTACCACAGCTGGAAGTAAAAGGTTTCCAACTCTGCCATTCCTCCTGCAGCATCCTCACAGGAGCTCTTTGTGAGGGAAGTCTACCTAACCATGGTGTTCAAAACTGAGGTATGTTCCTTCCTTGGGTATTCCCAACAGTCTGGAAGCCTGGTCAGAACTCAGGCTTAAGGTAAATTATGAAAAACTGAATTTGTTTATTGCAATTAATCAATATACAGCACAATTCAGGAAGAACTGCCCAGAGAGCATTCAGGGTTCTCCTGCCCTCCCTTTTGTCTCCCACCATTGCCATGGGAACTGGTTTGTTTTTCCCATCTTATGGAACAGTCTCTGAAAAGGTAAGAGAGCTCGTTATGTAACTGCTGTATGATGCAAACCAGCCTAACAAACACTTCTATACCAGAGTAACCAAAGACAAAAATACAAATATCAAAATGGCCATTTTTTCCACAGTACCAGGAGGCAAAAGCTCTACAGAAATCCAGCAACTTTTCAAAAAAGCAACTGCTGCAGGTGCCTCTATTACTTCACTAATTGCAAAGACATTTGACACAGCACAAAAGCATGAAGGCTTATTTGTATTTACAACTTTTGTTAGGGTTAATATTACATTACTCTGGTGCTGGAAAGTTATCAGCAAGGTCAACAGACTTGTCTTTGAAATCTGCAACTGGAGAGGGCACAACCAACCAAATGAGACATCTCCAGAGTCCAACAAAGGAGAGGTCAGTTACAGACTCCATCCCTTAGCCATCCCTTCCCAGTAAAGGGAGGCCATCAGGATTTGATGTTTGGTTGCAAGCTGTAGGTAAACTGACAAAAATAACACTGAGATCCAACTGTAACTCATAAGCTTTATGGTATTTGGGGTTTCCTTGACTCTTGGGTCACAACTATTTATCACTGAAGGGCTAACTACCTTAGTCCTTTCACTCCTACTCACAGAACATTCTGAGTTGGACGGGATCCACAATGATCATCAAAGCTCAGCTCCTGGTTTTACTAAAGTTTTACCTCAGGTTGATATTAAAACTTGCTAACAGGTATGAAAACAATTGTGCTGGAAATAACATTAAACAGCATCCCCAAACTGAGTACAAGATATTCCCAAAAAACTTTATGAAGGTAAGAAAAGCCAACATTACCCCTTCCTTTTTGCCTTGCCAAAGCATCTTCCGCTTTTTCTCTTGCTCAGCAAACTTCATGGGGTTCACTGCTGCTGGGTTGTAATAGCTGGGCACAGCTATGCCAGTCTCTGCCAGTGCCTTAGCCTGGAGTGCTGCCATCTGAGCTGCCATGGCAATCTGAGGGGTCACTTGTGTCCCTGAGGCCAGCAGAGCAGCGACGTTGATGACAGAGCCTCCCGTGGCTGCAGCCGCTGAGGGACAAAGGGAACTTGCTCGAAACAACTTCGGATTTTGGGGGGGAAAAATCTCAACACACAGACAAAACCCAACCACCAACCTGCCCCAGAACCAAACAAAAAAGCCAAAGCCCTCCAACTCTTCCCTTCAATAGAAGTTGGAAGTGCACAAATAACAAATGCGTGATAAAATAAATACATGGGATTTGTCAGCTAAGGAATGTCTCCAACAGTTTTAGTAAACCAGAACCAGAAGTGAAACTAATGCACCTCGTGGTTCTGAATAGCTCCCTGAGCAAGTAGCAGCTTGAAATCATTTAACAGCCAAACATAAAATATTTTTCTTGCACACTCAGCATGTAATAAGAAATTCCAATTGGTTTTATTGGGGTTTTGTTTCTTTTTTTTTAGTTTTGGTTTTTTAAACATTTCCTAGTTCTTGCTGTGGTTTTTATTACCAATTACATAAAGACAACCTGCCCATCTGTCAAATAAGACTGCAACACTCCTGCAACATAAGCCTACCCCATCTTCCACTCACACTACTGCTCAGAATTAGTCTGATACATATGGACTACCTGCAGCCATCTCCTGTTGCTTCTGTTTTTCAACCATTTCTTTCTCTCTCTGTTCTTGCAGTTTCTTTGCTCTTTCCAGCCTAGAGATAACATGAAAACAAAAATATTTAGACATGCAAAATCAACATCAGGAGCCTATTCATGTCACGTATCATTAAAATCACCCCAATTTCTGACCTTCTGGCTAAGGCTTCCTGTGCATCCATAGCTGTGTTTCGTCCCCGGAAAGGCGGAGGGCTCGGACTCCGGCTGTGGCTCCTGCTGAACCTTCGGGGCTTTTCAATTCTTTTCTTTCTCTCTCTGTAACCAAATTTAACAGTTGCTAAAACAATGAAGGTACACATGCAGCTTAACAGTTCATTAAGTAGTTGATCACAACATTGAAAATTTGCTTTACGATTAATTTGGAGATCTCAAGAAAAGCTTTCAGAGTTTATACTGCAACAGTTGCCTTGTAACAACACACAGCTAAAACTGAAGATTTCCAGCTGTAAGAGAATGCTCAATTCTGGGTATTCATTTATCCTCTCATACTTAGTGTTCAGAACAAATAGATCTGCTCTAGAGATTCTAAATCTCCTAAGGAAAATCATCTAATTTCTGGTAAAGTCAATTGCAAGAGAACTTGAATGAATCAAGCTAGAAGAATGCTTTAAAACCATAAGAGACCTTCAAGCACTGTAATTATGTTAATAAGGAGCATTTTGAAGAGGCCCAATTTAATAAGTGGAATAGTACTTCAGGAAATTACTATTACTCTCCCCTCTGTACACTCTTCCCCTAACGTGCTTTGAGGGAATCCTACTAAGCTGAACATGTGATTTTTCTTGGTTTTCTCTTGGGAAGAGAACTCTGAAGCATGAACTACCTGGAGCCTGACCATCTGAAAAGGATCCATTTAAAATGTATTTGTAAGCAAAATATCAAAATATTCAGTTCAACTCTTCTTTACTAACCTTCTCCCCACTTCCCTCCAAGCAGGAGTCATTCTTAGGACACCTCTATCTAATTCCACCTAAACAACAGCTACTCAAAATATACATAAAAAGTACTATTAGCAGTTCTCTGTGCCAGAACCATCAATATCTACAGTACAAGATATAAGGTTTATCCCAGTTCAAGTCTCTGCCACTGGTGTTTCAAACTAAGAAGTCACAGTCACTGGAAGTGTTCAAAAAGCTCAATTTACAGGCAATACCACTCACACTTTTCCCAGATTTGCCATAACCAGTAAATTCAGATGCACAAAGGTGTTTCTGCAATTTTTTAACTTAAATGTTACTATTACCCATTTGGGGTTAACAGCTAACTGGGGATAATGGCAAATTTGACAACAGCCACTTTCCATGGCATTCAGATATTCTCTTTCTTCTGTTTGCAACCTGAGCAGTATCTACAAACATCATGAAATGCAGACTGAAGTTACAGAAAAATCCTTGTTTACACGACAAATCTGGTAGAATACAAAGGAGGCAAGACTTATCTGTTCAGAGAAGATGACAAGATGCAGATTCAGGCACTGGGAAGTGACAGATCTGCATTCCTGAGATAAGATGTAATGCATGTTTCAAAGATACCTTCATTTTTCCCCGTGCTGACTATTGATGTTTGGTCTTGTCTTTGGTCTGATGCTTTATTGCACTGGTAAACATCAAGGAAATAAATATTTGAGCTTTTGTATTGAAGTATTTCCATCTGAAATAAGCAGCTGGTGTCATGTTCTCCACCTAGCATTTAATCAGAGCCACACCACTAAAGAACTGCCAGGAGGTTCTATGTACTCACAAACAAAAAAATTATTTTAAATGCCTGTGAGGACAGATAACATGAAAATCTGAGCTTGAGATTATGCAAAGAACCATCAAGAGGAAGTCAATATCTGCTATTTACAAATGCTTCTGTCACAGCCTGCTCACCGTAACACAACAAATACAGGATGTCAGGAAAGAGGGAATTCCTTTCACAGGTGAGTTTTAACAGGGCAGATTTCCACATCATGTTTATCTGGCCGGTGCAGAGTTTGCCTTGAGGACTGCCCCTTAAGTCACCTTCTTTTCTGGGCTTTGTCTGAACCCTGAACTTGATGAAGTGTTCTAGCTCTGGATAAAAAAGTCTTATGCCTCATTTACGTCCATTCTCTAGGATTTGCAAGACACAAAGAGTACTTTAAAGAAAAGGATTCTTGCACTACATCCACCAGTATCCCACAAGGCCTGTTTCCAGTTGGAGAAATTCCTAAGCTATGACTATCACTTACTTTTTCTTCCCACATATGATTTTCTGTTTCAGGTAATTTGAATTCCACTGCAGAAGCCAAAATCTATCCTACGACATGAAGTTTTTATGGAGCCATTAAACACAATATTCAAAGTGACTTTTTAAAAACAGTAAGTGCACATTATTTACAGTAACTGGCAAAAATGGGGAGCCAAAGCCTTGCACAACATGCTGAATGTGGCTTAAATACCATTAAATGCAAGTAACGTGTACCAACTAGAGACCCAGCTCTACTCACCCCAGCTCAATGTTTGGTAGAAAGTGCATATCAAAAAAATGACACAAACCATGTAATTCAATTACTCCTCAGAAAGGTAAGTCTTCTGAACAGTTTCACAAGGGATGTTGTAGCATTACACGAGTGTGATTGTTAAGACTCCAATGTTCCACTGTAATGGTGAGTAGTCATAACCAGTCATAGGGCAATTTAAAATATTCTGGTGAAAACACACTAAGAGAACTGGAACACTGTCAACACTTTCTTGGAGCTCTGCAGGGACACTGATTTTCATTCAAACTACTTTCAACAAAACATCTGTAGCAGTCATTAAGTCGCATTTCACTAGTGAGAAGATCCTACAGGGCATTAAGAATGCAAAGGCGACACAGAGACTCAGAACTCTACACCAAAATACTGAATGCATTATCAGTATTGAAGACATTAACTTCTATACAGTGATAAAAGTGCCAACTCCAGCATATTCTAGGTGAGGTATGGAATCTCAACTCTGTCACACACCTAGACCAAGCCAGTATGCGTCTACTTGAAGTGCTTCTAGAATTTAAGGAAGAAATCAAAACACTCAAGGGAGAAAAATTAATGTGATAAATATTCTCAAGCTGAACCTGACAAAGAGGAGCTCTTAATCACTAACACTGAAGAGTACACTCATATCAGAAATAATCCTCTTGAACCCAAATTTACCTTAACATCACACTGAATGCCACTTCACAGAAAAATTAACTTAACTTTGTGGAGCTGATCAGAATTAGCTTCTGATCTGTGTATCTGCTCTGACAGCCACTGATTCCCAGTTAAACTTTCCTTTTCTCATATGTACACAAACTGTAGGGATAAATACACCAGTATGCCAACCACATTACTATTTTATCAAACACAGGAAAGGGTCACCTGTATCTTATTCTTCAGTTCTTCCCACTTCAATAATACTGCTAAGAAGAAGTCAAACTATGAAAAGCCAAGAGTTTGAGACTTCAGCTGTCTAGGACAAATGTCTCTGTAAGACTAAGCAAGCCACCCAGTCCTAAACCCACTCTCTGAGCACAGCTGCGAAAAAGCCGACCACATTTAGCTGCACTGAACAGACAGTAAGTGGCAAATCCATCACAGCCCACCACACAACGTTCAAGCAAACACCACCAAGTATATGGAAGGCAACACTTACCTGCTTCTGCTCCTAGTTCTGCTTTTACTTCTACTTCTATGTCTGTGTCTAGATCTTGATCTAGAGCGAGATCTGATCCGTCGCTTTCTCTCTCTGCTGCGAGATCGGGATTTTTTCCTATCGCGACTTCTACTACGATGACGTCTGAAACACACGCCCCGAATCCTTATACATATTCTCGTGTTCAAATGCAGTTTGTACTCAAGGACTTACACATGGGTTCCTCACCACAGGGCAAAATGCATCAGGCAGGGTGGGGAGACTGCAAACTACACATGGAAATGCTCATGCCTGGAACAGGTTAAGCTGGAGGTCTAAGGGATGAAATGGGAAAGGAACCAAATCCCACCACCAGCCACAACTGAGCTGCACAGTTTAATGTAAATAACCATACTCATCAGCACTGCTATTTTTAATTGCTCACTAAAGTGTACATCTCAAAACAAATATAAAGCCAAAATAATCTGATGTAAGAGTGTTAAATCCAAGGCAACAAAACCCTGCTCCTCTCCATGGTATTCCAAGACCTTTGGGAAAGATGCCCCAATTCCAGCCTGTGAGTCACATCCAGTCCCTCAGCCTGTCATTAGCCAAAGCTCGCTCCTTTGTGCCCTGTTCGTTGCAGATCCCTCAGCTACAAAGGGAGAAGTTCTGTTGGCAGCAGATTGATTGTCCCAGGCAATTTTCCTACCCTCAGAACATACTGAGTGGGCTACCAGGCAAGGAGAACTGGCCAGCACTCCCTCTGAGGAAGCTCATGACCTAGGAGGTAAAGAACCTAAGGTATATTCGCTTTCCTGTCACTGACAATAGGGTACATTTAATACTCTGTTTAATATTTTCTATACCAATTATAAACGTGAGACACATCCCTACATAAAACCTGAGAGCTATTTTGTACTTTTATTTCAAACCAGTCTGCAAAAGAACTATCTACAAACTCACTACCCAGTGAAAACTGAAACATGCAGCATAAACTGATGCTTCAATCTAGATCAGGAATGGAATTCAGCTGTACTTCCAGAGTCTACAGTAATTCCAAAATTGGCTTTTGGAAATACACACACAATAATCACATTTAACAACTCACCTTTCCCGAGACCTGGATCTTGAATGACTCCTCCCTCTGGATGACTTTCTCTCTTTGCGTTTATGCCTCTCCTCACCATTTTCAGATGAATTTAAGCTATCTCTTCCCTTGTCAGAAGAATGCTCTTTGTCATTGTGGTCTTCAGATTTGTGCTTCTTGGAGGACTTCTCTTTGGATTCATGTCTTCTTGCCTGTTTTAAGAAGAAGTTGGTTCTTTCAGGAAAATAGTGCAACAAAGAGAGTTAGTATGGGTATCAGAAGATAAAAATGCTAAGTTGTGATGCAACATTAGTAACCTTAGGAGTGTGACTCAATCATGAGCCACGGCTGCTTTACCTAAAGCCACCAACTACCCAAAGTTGCAAATGAACATTATCATTTCTTCCCCTTTTCCCTCCTCCCACTGTCTATAAGATTTTTAAGGTATCCATCAAGGTATCTTTACAGTGCTTCCATATAAGACTCACAGCATTGTAATGAAAAACCTGTCATTTTCAGTTATTGTCTCCATTCCAAGCACATAAGTACCTATCTTAAAGAACCTGACAATTTATGAATATGCACGTATATAAACACAGTTGCAGTGGCTACTTAATATTTGCCTAAGCCTTCCATGTAGAAAGTTACTAAAATCCACACATAGTTGCAGACATACTATTTTGCTTTTAGAACTAAAAAAATCTTCTAGTCATCATTGGGTAATTATTTTCTAGAGCAGAACTCTCTTCAGTGACTTCCAACAGCTTTTACAAAGCAAAGCGGTAATTTACATGGCTGACATCCCATTTTTAGTATTTCAAACCAACATGCATCACTCGGACTTCCCACAGTAGTTTTAAATTACAGATATGCTGCTCCACTATACCGCAATTCCTTCCTGCAGTGCCTCTTAAAAAAAGAAAAAAAAAAAAAAAAAAAGAGATTCCTTTTTATAGCTGCAATGCCAAAAATATTTAGCAAGGTCAGGCCTGATTTTTGCCAGTGCTTTCCTTAGAGACTAAGTCGTGACATCAACACCCTTTCTTAATATATCCAGTGTGTTTTGAAACCTTTCCAGCACAAAAGCATAGCCCACTTAAGTCTTACACTGAAATAATGTTCTGCTCAAGTCACAGATCAAGCATGATATTGTCATTTTAGAAAAACCCCAATTATTCAAAAGTTGGTTGGTTGGTTTTCTTGCTTATCTATATTTGTTAACTACTCATAAAACCTTTTCTTCCATCAGAATTCTCTCTCAAATGAATCTGGAGAAGATGCTATTAGTTTACACCCACTTGTCCAAATCTCTTTATTAATATGTATCCATTTCTAAATATATTTGATTATTGTTCTTCAAGTAAACAAGAATATTAGATAATTTTCCTGCTTTTACACTATTTTAACTCCTATAATAATTAGTTCTTACATCTGAGGTTACCTGTACACTAATTTAAAGTATATATTTATATAAGTAGTTGTCCTCATATATACACTAAGAAGAATTACTGATATTCAGCATTTAGTCTACTGACAGAACTTAATCTTGCAAATGAATGGCAACAGTACATCTACTGTGGGAGATCATTTCTCATCTGTTCACTCTGTGAAACTTAAAAGCTGCTAAATAAATTGTGTAAGATTAGATCCAAGAGCCTAGCAAAGCACTGAACAGGATTTTAAACACCTTTGTTTTTAATCATTAAAAAAACTCTTAGAATTTTTTATTTTAATCACATTTTTCAGACACACACTTAGTAATAAAACCACCATTACATCCCATAACGGATTTAAGATATTTTTAAGGGAAATATGAGTTTGAATGACTAATAGTTACCTTATCATGAAGTAGGCTTATAATTTTGCTATCTGAGTCTGCAGCGTCTTCAGTTCAGTCTCTTCGCGCATTAGCACGCTGAGTATGATTTATTATAGAAATGTTATCATGTGAGCTAAACAATATATTATTCAATTTCACAAAAACTCGCCTAGATTTTTCTTTCCTCCTTTTTTTTTTTTTTTTTTTAACAGAGCTTCCATTGGAATGTGGGAAGGAGAAGTTCCTGACCCGGGTTTGAGGTTAAAAAGTCCCTTTTCTGTCCCAGCCTATTGCCCCACACGGCTTAAGCTTCTTTATGATTATTTCGATGCTCCTGGTTTGCTTGTTTCAGCTCTTCTCTGGTGTGTGAGCCAGTTATTTTTAAGGCATTATTGCTGCTGTCTCTTCTCTCTCCTCTCTATACACACATACACATTTACTTATTTTAAGAGACAGCCCTCCGAAATTTTTGCTGCTGCTGTCACATTTCCAGCTGACTCAGCTTATTTGTCAAGCTATGACAGCCTTTACAATTAAAGGATGCAATAAACAGAGCGCAGTCCAGTGGGGAATTATTTTTAATACACCTATGTAGACAGGTATGCATTATTCAAAGTCCTGAACAATGGCCAGGAACAAAGCCACCCAAGGCTTTTGGATAATGGAAGCTCTGTAAAAGCGATCAAGAACACCATTCTACTTCTCCACATGAACTCTCTCTTTCGGCTGTTTCCACAAAAATTAAAAAAAAAAAAAAAAAGAAAAATAAAAAGAAAGAAATTAAGTTACTAGTTTCTGAAAGCGCTTTCTATAAAACTATTACCTTGTCAACATGATGGCTGCAATCATGCTTCACTATGAAAGGCTCTCCATATCCAAAGTTTAAAAAGCTTAAAGTTTTCAATTTCTTGTACTTACCATAAAGTCATTTATATAGGTTTACACATATGTGCATTACTACAAGATATTTTTTAAGATGTACAATTACCTAAACGCTACAAAGTGTTAATTACCTCTTTGCTTCTGCTCCGGCTTCTGTGTTTTCTGCCTTCAGTATCTGGAGAAGAAAACATTTACTGTCATTTACCAGATAAAGAGAAGATCTTAGCCTATAATCTTTCTAGCTCCTCTCTGTTACTCCACCCCTTAAAGTCAAAACTTAAAAAGAAAAAAAAACCAGCACTATTTGAATATCAACTGCAGAAAGCAAACTCTGACTGTTAGTCCCAGTTCTCTGCATTTAATTAAGCTCTGACAGTGAAAAACTAACCCACATCATACTCCAATCATGTTTTTCTGCCAGGTAACCTTACTCTCCTTACAACTATGCAAAAGTATCCCAGTCTACACTTCTCTCATCAAAATGAAACAAAGCAGGACAGTTTCCTGCTTGGTGTGGTCTGACCGTGTTCCCCCTCCCTGATCCCCTCAGCAGTTTCAATATTTAGGATAAACTCCCAAAGCTAGTAGATCCCTTTATTCCCAATTCTAAAAAGTTACTAGAGCTAAGTCTGGCTGTTTTTCCCAAAATTGCTTTAAAGAGAATTCAGCTCTACAAGCAATTTGCTTCCACCAAGACCATACCTGATTTCCGTCTTCTTTCCCTTGACCGTGAGCGTGATCTTGAATAATGATGCTTTGATGTTCTGGGAGAACTGGAGGCATCTGATTGTTCCTTTTTCTTCTCTCTTTCTGGAGAGGATTTTTCTGGGACTACTCCATCTCGTTCTGTATCACTACCCTACACGTGAAGACATAATGTTTAGAAAGTAAAACCTTAGGACTGAAAACCAAGAAAAAACCAATTTACCTCATGCTTCCTCTGAAGATACACCTATTTTTTTTTTCTGTAAAGATAAGGCTGTGTCCATCCCATGCTCAGACAATAGCTTTATGGACTTGCAGTGAACTGTGTTACTGCATGCAAATTGATTTTTCAAGATTTTAATTAAGAGAACTGATACAAAGTTAACATTTTGCTTTCTCACAAAACATTAAACTGTACTTTACTTTTTCCATGTACTTCTGAGAGTATCAGTAACACTAAACTCTGCAGTTTTCTCTAAATGGTGTTTGTAGCACAATCACCATTTAGCATTTCCATGGCCAAGATTACTTAAGGTCAATGCTGTCCCAACAGATCCGAGCAACCTCACAAGTTTGGGCATTACTGAGGCACAGCACAAAATCCCCAGAGGGTTCTGAAGCATGGAATGAACTTTGAAGAGAAGTGCAGTAAGGTGCATTGTTTTAGTGTTGGACAGCTAACTCTGGAATGAGGAAACACCTCAACAGTATCTCTGTGCAAAAATATTTCTCTGTATGAGAGCACATACAGGTCACTTACACCTGTTCCAATAACATCACATTTTTCTCAGATAATGAAAACCAAAATGTTCCCTTCATTCCTTCTAAACTGTGATCTAGGAGGACTAAATCCAAAAACTGCTCTGGTGAAATCAAGATACTCTATAACTCAATCTGTGAGAGATAAATGAGTACAACTGGTGTACAATGCACCGAAAGGAACAGAGTGAGAAAGTACACACTGAGAAGGTGAATGTGCTCTCATTAATGATTTTACAGGTTCACTGGTTTTGTTCTGATCTCCTAAGTGCCAGTCATAACCAAACCTGAACACTGTGGGGCTGCAGAAGATGACACTAAGGATATCATTTGGCCCAGAACTGCTATTCAGGAAGACAATTTAGTGTAGCAAAGGACTCAAACTTGCAGCTGTCCACCAGACAACAGTTTGCAAACTGAACAAGACATGTGAAAACCTCTCAAATGTTCATTTATATCCACTGCTTTGAAAACAAAGCAGCTACTTTTCCTTACAACAACAGATATTACAGACTGTCATTAACATACTGTGTACTAATGGCAGACTTTCTTCATTGCACGCTACAGGTAAGTATTTGGATTTGTATTTCAGCTGCTACTGTTTACATTTTGAAGTTACTTGAGAAAAACGAGAATACCAGCCACGAGTGTAAATTTGCTGGAATTTAAAACACATTATCCAAGTGAAACTGAGCCCACTGCCACATTTTCCAAGGCCACCGATCTCAGGATTTACACAGTGCTGCTCATTAGTGCTCTCGTGCTCTGCACCTCAGGGAAATCTCTGCGCTACAAAAAAAAAACCCCAGCAATAAAAAAGCTGACAGCATTCAAGGAGATTATTCTGAGTTCTTAGACTGGCCACAGGCACAGTGTTACCCTGAATAAGCCCCTCACCTACACTTCAGAGGAACCTCTAAATATAGTAGTAGTACCTTTAATCTAAGTAAAAAATCACATGCACATAATTAAAGTCCTTTTACAGAAAAACGTATCTCACTCTTAACAGGGTAAGTTACATAACAACAACAAAAAAAGTCATTTAAAAAGAATTAATTTTCTCCAGAAGTATTGTCCCCCTGTTCTGTCTCATCACTGGTCAAACTTTCAAGACAAGAACTTTAATTACCAGATTAGACACCGCAAAATGCTAAAAGTCAACTCTGGAAAGTTCTACCACTTTCAAGCCCGACTTTCTGTGGGGTTTTTTTCACTCAAAACTATTTAACAACTTTTGAAAAAATAAACCACATCAGGTTAACTCTCTGGTAACTCTTACTGATTCTTCAACCCAGTCAGGGGTGAAATTCCTTTCTACGTTACCAGATCACAGAATTTTTTTAGAGAAAATAAAACTGCACTTAAACCCTGTTTCAACATGAAGGGCAGGGGTAACTACAGCAGAGGCGCTTCCCATCGATAGTAAATAAAAAAAGAAAGACGGGAGAGCATTAATTGACTACAAAAAAAGCTGTGACCAAACACAAAGGGCGAAGAAAAGTGGAGAAACGAAAATTGAACACGGCACAGACACCAGATCGCTGCCCTCACAGGGCAGCTTCGCCCCACATTCTCCATGAGAAACGCCACAGCACTTCTCCCCCAAGCCATGGAACCACCAGGGCTCAGTCCCAGGGAGTCTTCGCCTCTGTCCAAGTCCCGAGGAATGAAATAGAAACTTCTGGAGACATGGATTGAAGCGTTGAGCGCAGCGCGGCCGCCCCTCCCGAGCCCATCATGGCGCCGCAGCCCAAGGCGCGGCGGGCGCCATTTTGTGTCTCCGCGCACACCGCTCCCGACCCGGCCCTCCCCGGCTCCGGCCCCCCTCAGCCCCTTCCCCACCACTCCCGCTCCAAAACCCCGGCAGCCACCGCCGCTCACCGCCATCGCCGAGCGCCCGGGCCGCCGCCGCCGCCCCTCAGTAACGTCCTCGCAGGGCTCGATCTCCCTCGGCTGCGCGGCCACAGCGATCGCGCGCGGCCCCGCCCGCCCTCACTGCGGGTGCCCGGATGTGGCGCTGCGGGGGGAGCGCGGGGGAGCGCGGGGCGTTGTGGGCCGGGGAGGCGCGTTCTCGTTCGAGGACGTTTGGCCACCGCCGCGACCCGTAGAGCCTGTCCCGGCTCCCGCCAAATTGAAAACGCAGGAGCGGCGGAGGGGGCGCGGTCCGGGGGGCCGGGTCCCTGTGGACACCGGAGTGTCACCGGTGAGGGGAGAGAGGGGTCCCTGTGGGCACCGGAGTGTCACCGGTGAGGGGAGCGGGGGGGTCCCCGTGGGCACCGGAGTGTCACCGGTGAGGGGAGAGGGGGGTCCCTGTGGGCACCGGAGTGTCACCGGTGAGGGGAGAGGGGGGTCCCTGTGGGCACCGGAGTGTCACCGGTGAGGGGATGAGAGTCCCTGAGGGAAGGGGATGCTCGCAGCACGGTGGGCAGGACTCTGGCAGTGAATTTACTTGGCGAGATCTGTTCCCCCCCAAGCTGCCTTCAGCCAGGCCGGGATCCACGCTGCTCACCTGGTTCTAAACCCACCGTGTATCCTCCCGAGGCTTCTTGTACGGCCTTTCATCCTTGCACAGTGTCTCCATTCAGTAACGCAGCCCTTGGCTTGTTTGTGGCCACGGAGCTTTTTAATAAGAGCTGTCTGCTTTACAAGACGCTCCTGGAATGTTTCTCCCAGGCAAAGATGTGGAACGATATCGAGCTCCTGCTCAACGATGACACCGGGCAGCTCCTCGTGGGCTTGGGGCACGACTCGGGCACCGCCTTGTACCAGGTGGACACACGGCTGCAAATCACATCTTCGGAAAAGGTACCACCCATCAAAGCTGTGCTTTTATCTTTCTTAACAATTATCTGGGCTTCTTTGCCGTGTTTTCTGCAGTGTTCCTGTGTTTAACAACCTTTCCCTTCGCAGGTCTCTGTGAACCCTCAGCTCCACGCACGCAGCTCCAGGGATGGCAGCGTTGTTGTTGTGGACAGATCTGTGGCACTTCTGGACAGCACTGGGCTGTCTCTTGTGATGCACATTCAGTTTGGTGAGTCCATTCCTTTGGAATTCCACTTTGCAAGTGACAACTGGCCTTTAAAATGTGTAGGAAAACATAGCAAGTGTCTGAATAACCTGTAAAAGGAAATATTGTAACAAGTATCTAAGTAATAAAAAGTGATTTTGGCTTCTGAACACAATTAACTATTTCAGTACAATGTAATTAGGATCCTTCCTAACTTTTCACTGAAGTGGGAGTAATGGATACCAAAACCACTCCCTGTAGACCCCTTCCCATACTTCATTTTGTCAAAATAATTTGTTTTGAAGAAATCTGGGATGCTGGATTGCCCAATTATTGTGTGAATGTTTATCCATAAAACCCAAATCTTAATGTTTGACATTTTGCCATGGAACTTTTCAGACACTAACGTGGATGTAGTGGGTATGTGTCAAGAAAACCAATTTCTTGTTGTTGGTGAGAGAAGTGGCAGTTTGCATCTCATCCACATTCCATCCAAACAAACCTTGCTAACAAAGGTAAAGTGGCTTTTCTATTTAATTTTGATGAAAACGTTTTGTTCTCTGACTTTCTTGAGGTTTTTTAAGTCTTGCTTCCACATACCAAAGTACAAACATCCTTGTCTTTTGACTACATATTTTAACCAAACAGGTGAAAGGCAAACTTCTGTTCCCATGAGTCATGAATAAGGAAAATATGTTTAGGAGTGGCATGCATAAACAAGAACCAGGCTTTCATGAAAGAAAAAGTTTAAAGTTTGAACTGATGATCAATATTTCAATTTTTTTAAAGCAAAATACAGAATAATATTCTTCATACTGTTTCTATTTTAGATTTTGGTTCAACAATCTTCAAGTGAAAAGACTTACTTAAATCTCTTTCTTGTAAAAGATAATGTGGATGCAGGTAAGAACTGGATAATTCTTTCTCCCCCTTTATCTGAATTTTTGGGATTTTGTTCCCCTTTAATATCTCTCAGGGAAAGAGATGACAAAATAAATAATACAGGAAAGCATAAAGAAAAGTTCTTTTTATATGCACAATGCAAACCAAAGCTGTATAAGATTCTTTTTCTCATTAATTATTTTACAAATGCCATGGGAAACAAACATTCAGAACTTAACACCTTTCTTTTGAGACTGTGCTAAACATATGAAAAGACTTAAAAAGGAAGAATTCCTTCTGTCTTCTAACAGACTTCAGATTTTAGTAGTTCTGGTCTATAAGCTCCCAGCCCTGTTCTGTCACAAAAGAATATATTATTCTGCTCTTAGTCAGAAATGACAAAAATTTTGTTTAAAATAGTCTAATCTATTGCTCAGATAGTTTTTTGGTGTCAGTTATTTCACTGTCCTGTTTACCAGCAAGTCTTCCCTTTACTTACTCTTGAATACTTAAGTTTGAAATATTTGTGTTGGGGTTTTTTTAGGTGTTTATCACATGTTCATTCTCACAAGCAACGGATGCTTCTGCATTCTGCGTGTCCCACTTGCTAAAACACAGCAAGGTAGGATAAGCTACAGACCCCTTGGGATTTCATTGGAACATTAAAAAACTTTCCTATATGATGCTTAGTGCCTTCTTTAAATTTTGAAGAAGTTTAACACTTATTTTATTTTCTTTTTTTTTTTTTGCTATTTAGCAATTGAGAAGATGGATATGACTACAGCAAAGCAAGTAAGAAACACCTGCAAAGCTGGTAACGTGTTAAAAGTGCAGAGTTTGTAACCAAACTTTGCTCTGTACATTCCACTGACTCTTTACCACTCCATTATTCCACCTGATTGGTGCTTTTTCTGCTTTTAGAAATGAGCAGAGATTTTATCCACTGCTTCTATAAACAGCTCTTTTTCTTCCCTGTCTGTTGGCATCCCCTTCCTCTCCCACCCCACAAGTTACAAGGACAGATAAAGACAACTTTCATTGCCACGGGAGAGCATCACAGCCTTGGCTGTCAGGATTTTGTGATCAGCAACTCAGTGAACAAAATCCATTTGATAATTGGGGTAAGCACTAAGAATGTGATCGTAGCAATTTTTGTGTTATCAGTGATGCTGCTTTTGGATCTGCAAACAAAATTTGTCTCCAGGTGGTTGCAAAAGAAGCTCATCAGCTTTTTGCACCAAGACCTTTTTGCCTTTCATTTCCTTCACTGTAAATTTAAAGGTTGTCACTTGTGCAGCCTTGTCTGTAGTTTTTCTCACGAGGAAATAACTTTGTCATTTCCAAAATTACTTTGTTATGATGGATGAGGAGAAAATATTTTCACCCTGGTTTTATGAGCTCAGTAAATCACTGGTTCCTGGTCTGTACAGGCTGCATTGTTTATAGATGCTATCTTTGAGCTCACAGACAAAAAGCTGGCAAGAATCTTCCAATCAGGTTCCCATTTAACAAAGCCCTGCTAAAATAACAAGGTCTCATTCAACAAAGCTTTTAAGCATGAATTAAGTACAGGAACTAATAAAAAAATTAAAATATAAACATGCTTTCAAATGTTATTTTGGGCTAGAAACAAGTCCTCTGAATTTATTTTTTGAAGCCTGTAGAATTCAATGGGATTTTTCTCACTAGGCTCAGTGTAATTTCATTCAGCTTTTATGTTCTATGAGAATGGAAAGTGGATATTATGAAATGCTGTTTTTCAAAGAGCCAAAAACTGCTGACTGTCACAGTCACTGTAACAAAGACCAGTCTTGAAAGCAGAAAGGAAAAAGGCTAAATTAAAAACAAAGAAATCAATGTATTTTTCTAACCATCAACAGAAGAGTAAAGTGTAATTTAATTTTGCACCTTTCCAAGTTAAAGATCAGTTGTAGAAGCAGACATGTCAATGGTCAAGTATCTGCTGTGTAACTTCATTTTTCTTGCACAGGGTAAAGGTGATTTTGTGCTCTCCAAATGGGAGGTGGACCCCACCACTGCCCTGGTGTCTGCTCAGAGTTTTGCTGATTCAAGTCTGATCCAAGGTGAAGGAAGTTTTCTCTTTTTATAGACAAGATTTCATATTTAATTACAGAATGTGCTGCTTTTCAGTTAGTTCACTGTTTGTAATAAATGCACTCGTACCAAACAGAACGTTTTTGTAAAGGTACAGCCAAAATGTGGGCTCCAAAATTGCAGTTTAACTGAGATACAGAAATCACAGTTCTCTTTAAGCTAAACTTTGGAAGTTTCATGAGGTTAAACCACGAGGTTTCCAATGCTTGGCTGTTTGTTTGAATATGTTTTTGCTTCAGGTACAGATCTCAAGAAAAATAATTAATTTATGTGATATTAATATTTTTTAGGTGCTGCAAAACTTCAAATCCTTGATAATCAGCTGTTTGTTTTGGATACAGAGGTATGGGGAATGATTTGTGTTTAATCTTCACTTGACAGTGTTCTTGAAACAGCTTATAAACATGTTTTTTAAGGTTTAAAGGAAAGTTTCTGTAAAATAAATATATTTACATATATCAAGAGCTTATATTTACTTATATCAAGAGCATCTTGATGTTCCTGTGTTGGGTTTTTTAAAATTCTATTCCTATTCATTATTTAAGCCATGAAATGTAATATTATTCTCAAAAAATGCCTTCTATAAAGAAAATATGAAATCTTTTTTTTTTTTTTTTTAATCTAGAACATCTTAAGCACATGGGATGTTTATTCTCTCACTCTAATTTGGGATTGGCCTTTAATACATATTGAAGAATTTCTTCTAACTACTGAGTCGGATTCTTCTGAAGTCACATGGTAAGTAAAGTGTTACAGCATCAGTTCTGAGAAGTGAAAAGTTGTCTGGTGCTGTTGCCTAGAATTGCAAGATAAGGTTAAACAGAGTGTGAGAAAAAGTGTAACTGCTGTTCTAAAGAAAGTGCTAGAAACTGCCCAGCTATATGGTAAAATCTACAGGGATTTTTAAATGCATGGGTTTTTATGGAATGCAGAAGTTTCTGAAACTCAGAAGCAAAAGCATTTCACAGTTTTAGCCTAAGATTCATACAGCAAATTTTGCTATTTTTATCTCTTTCTCATTCATTAGGCAAGGGCTTGCCAATGTTAAACTGATTGTCATGACAATGCCAGATGACAAACAGGTAAAATCTCCTTCTCTGGGTTCTGTTCCTTAATTGTTCTGCAATTGCTCATAGGAAAAAAGGGAGAGAGGGAAGGAGGTGACAAAATATTTGAGGGACAGAGAATTCTGAGGAGCCTAAAGTCCAAACTGAAATGTGACCATCTGTATGTTGGGGTATATGGGGCTGCTGGGATTCTTGTGGTGGTGACCAGGGCAAGCTGTCCCACTGGTTGGGGTTTTTATAGATGGTTTGGGGTTTATTGGTTTGGTTTTTTAAGGTAGGCAGACAAGAAAGAGCAGCAAAATGTATTATTTTCTTACACCTCTTCACAGATTTCTTTAGAGCAATGTCTCTGCTGCCTTCAGCATCTACCCCCAGGTAGAGTCAGTGCAGTTAACAGAAATAAAATACCAGGGTGAATATTAGACAGTTTTTAAAATTAAATTTAACCTGTCAAATTATACATAATAGGCCGAGAGAGAGAGAGAGGAGGAGGCAACATCTGAAATTCCATTAAACTTCCTCAAACTGGAGATTTGCATTCCATAAAAAGTCCTACAAATACTGCCTTCTAATTCCATAAGAATTCAGAAATGATTTTGCAAATATCACTCTGTCATCAGTGTAAGAGAAAAAAAGTAATTCTGACTTCTTTGTTTGTTTTCTCCCTTTTTTTTTAATAGATGAGAAGCCTCATGGTTTTTGCATTGCCCACCATGCAACAGCTCTATTCTCTGCAAGTGTCTCTTGTTTCTTCCCTTGTTCAAAGTGGGATTTGCACAGTAGGTTTAGATAATTTTCTTTTGTTCTTTGAAGAAATAGAGTTGTCTTAATATGTGTAAATATTAAAGAGGGTACTCTGTTCTTCTTGTTAGGTTAGAACCAATTTCTGCTGGAAATTATGTGGGAGCTATACAAAGAAAGATTAAGTAATGTCCCCAAAGGATGGAGAAAAATATCCTATTATGAAGCAAACTGAACAATTTAAATTTAGTCTGAGGTCTCTTGCACTATTTAAAAGTACTGCCAGTTGTTCCTCTTTCTGTTCCAGCTGAAAACTGAGGGAAGTTTTAAGTTCTCTTAGCATAGAAAAATGCTCTGGGTTTATTTGGAATTTATTTCATTTCACCTAATGGTTTCTGTTATTGCACACTGCAGGATACAATATACTTCCTGGAAGGAATTCATGAAAAGCATCAGATGTAAGATAATATTTTGTTTGTAACTAGCTCATTATTATATAAAAAGGGCAGATTACTTCCACACAGAGTTGATAAATTCACATAGTTCCCCCTGTCATCCTCAGGCCCTCTGAAGACCCAGTTTCTGTAGTTGTGATGAGAAGTTTAACTGAAGCCTTGCCAGAAAATAGGTACTGGTTTCTGTGAAACATCATTGTATTCTATTTTTTTTTTAATATCTGGTTTAGATTTATATTGAAGTAGTTTATTTTATTTCATCCTTAGACTAAGTCGTTTACTGCACAAACACAAATTCACTGAAGCAGAGAATTTTGCTATTCAGTTTGGATTAGATGTTGAGGTGAGTTGTTCATTCATGATAAACACATTTGAGATTGATCAGTATAACTGAAATGATGAGTATAGTCCAATTAAAAGTATTAAAAATATTGCAAATATTACCAAGTTAGTGGAATGTTACCTTTTAAAACAATTCACTGTACCTGTATTATTTTTTTTAAACAGCTTGTATACAAAGTAAAAGCAAACACTATTTTAGAGAAACTGGCTTTAGCTTGTGTTGGGAGTTATGGCCAGGAAGCCTTGCTGGATCTTGGCAATGAAGCCAAAGAAAATCTGCAAAAAATTCAGGTTTGGATTTATTTCTACCTTCTTTCTCTACTAAATCAATTCAAATTATAAAGGTTCTTGGCATTAATTTCACTTGTTCCCTTATGCAAACAGGACAGCCAGTTTGTGGTGAATTACTGCCTGAGTGCTCCGTGGCCCCTGTATGAAACCACCCGAGAAATGCTGAATTATGCCAAAGTCAGAGTAAGGGCTTCATTTGTTTCCATTTCTTCTACTCTTCAACTTCTATTCCACCCTTCTGTACAACTTGAGAGGGGCACAAACCAGTTACAGTCATTCCAAAAGGCAAAAGTAAAGCATTATAAAAACATTATAAATCCTGTATAACCAAACCAGGAAGAAGCAGCAAGTGCTGTTCCAGCCTCGATCTTGGTATTGCTCAAGGGCAAAAAAGAACTTACAGTTTTATTTTTGCATCAGAAAGCAGGGCTTAGTTTTGAGTAGCAGTTTTTTTAAGTACCTTTAAAATATTAATTTTCAAAAGAAAGCTCAAAGTAGGTCACCTTTTTTGTTTTCATTATTTTAGTCTTTACTGCTTTATCAAACAGAACCAGACATCCACATTATCTGTCTGATCCTCCATCCATGCAGAAATCTAACTAGATTATACTGGATCAGGTTAGATCCAACCTAACATTGTAAAATCTCAATTTACAGAAGTCCTGCCTTTTTGCTCATGTCTTTCCTGCTCTCCCAGTCTTGTCTGGCATGTTCTGAGTTGTCAGCCAA
The DNA here is from genome assembly GCA_013399225.1 of Rhipidura dahli. Classification (NCBI taxonomy): domain Eukaryota; kingdom Metazoa; phylum Chordata; class Aves; order Passeriformes; family Rhipiduridae; genus Rhipidura; species Rhipidura dahli. The sequence continues at coordinate 28,374 of VXAC01000636.1, read as the reverse complement.
ACCCTTTCATGTCCTTTTTTTCAGATCTTGAAGAAAGATTATAGAACCAATGCTTCACCATCTGATGGGGCTCCAGTATCCATAGCTGAGGTGAGAACAAATTTCTTGGATTTGCAGTATCATATAAACAATTGTCATGTGGAGTTCTACAAACTGTACTCCTGCTGAACTTTTAAAAAGTCTAAATAAAATTTTATTTTATGCTATGAAAGAGAACCACAGTAATGACAGATTCAGAAATAAGCCACTCCTACAGTCATAGAAAGATTCAGTTTCAGATGCTCCATAAATTGAAGGCAGAACTTTAATAAAAGTACTTTTAGGTATTTCATTTTGTTTCTTGTTTAGTCCTGTTGTAAACTGGCCTCATCTGCCTTCAAGGAGAATCACTGTTCTAATCATGTCATGTAACAATATGTTAAGCCAAATATTAACCTTAAACCTCTCTGCATTCAGGTATTGAGAGCTCAGGCAAGGCTTACAACATTCTATGAAGCTTTTGGACTAGAGAAATTCAGGTTTGTTGGTGTTTGTTTAAGGTTTAAAGTAAATTTGTGATTGTTAAGACTGTACCACTGAAATTAAGACTATTTTAGTTTTTTAATATGAATTCATTAAACTTCATGCTCTTCCTTCTCTGCCTGAAGTTTCCCATCCTGTACTGTGGAGAAGGGAGAATGCAGAGAGGTTGAGTCATCCTTTGTTGAAAACATAAATTATCTGTTGCACATGCACTTAAATAGATTTTTTTTGTTGTTGTTCAGTATGTATAGGAGGGATTATGATTTTATACAAAAACAATGTACCACTCCTGTGGTTTCTTACAGCATGCAGCATGAGGTTGAAAAGCTTTGAACTTCTCCCCCCAGTTCCTCTGCTAATGACATTTAACAAAGTTCCTCTCCCCCCTCTCACTTTTAGTGGCATTGCTTGGACAGAATTCTTGCATAATGAGGACATGTTCAAGATGATTGTTTCTCAGCTGGAAGAAGGAAATTTGCCTTGTGCACAGTACCTCTGGCTCAGGCATCAGGTGGGGTGGCACAGACATCTCTGGGATTTGTGGAGGGGGTTAAATCTCTTCCATTTTCCAGCCTTATTTCACAGGGGGCTGTTACAAAACAGCTCCTCAGAGAAGCAAAGGTCCATGGCAGAATCTCATCCATTATCACAGTGATTTCCTGTTCACCTGGATGCTTAGGAGGCTGAATTTGGTATTGATTTAGGAATAAACTGGTATTTCTGATGTCAGAATTCATATTTCTAAGTCATGACAATTTGATTTATTCTGCAGTGCTTGTAATCTTCCATTCACTTTCTTGCAAGCACAGCTGTCACAGTTTTTAAGTGGACCTTTGCTGCCTGCCTTAAAATCCTTTAAAAATAATCACAGAGACTCCTTACTCTGAATGACACATTCAAGATAATGGCTGTGAGCTGTTAGTTTAGTTTTTAGTGCAGGATTTTCAGCTCTATGTTGTTTTCTTAAGAAAATAGAACTGTAGAACAAGTCTGAAAGTAATAGAACTGTGTGATTTGCAAATAAATTACTTCAATTAGGTCTTTTTTTTAAGAAAACCAAGCTCTAGTTTTACTGAGCAGAGCTATTTATTTAATTTCTGTTTATGATTACTGAGATGTTCTATTTGTGAATTTTACTGGCTCTTCCTATGAGTGAAACAGCTTTGCAGAGTAGCAGGTGAACATTTACTCCATGGATCTGTAATTGTTCTGGTTTAATATTTCAGGCTGATTTTGAAAGCAGCTTTGATGAGAAAATGCTGAAGGATTTGCTCAATGCCATCCATGTCACTGCTCCTTTGAGGGAACTGTGTGTGTGGCTTAAAAATTTTGTGGTCCCCTTCTCAAGAAGGGTTGTGCCAGATGGACAGGTGAGACTGACTTAAGAACTGTAAATTGTGATTTTCTCACATTAAGATGATTTTGCAGTCCGACCTACAGACTTGTGAATGTCAGGAACTTGTTCCTTTGTCTTTGAAATGGATTCTTTTCCGTTCATATTTTAAATGATTTCTTTCTAAAGAAGTTTCTAATGGCAAATCTTGCTTTGATAGATAGTATAACTCTACTTACAACTGTATTTTTTTCAGAAAATATTAGCAAAATGGCTGGAACAAGCTGCTCGAAACCTTGAATTAACTGACAAGGTGAGTCACACTGCAGAAACTTTGCATATCTTGTATTTCTAGAGGCATAAGATTCTTTACTAATATCAATTATTTTGGACAGGCAAACTGGCCTGAAAATGGACTCCAAGTGGCAGAGATTTTTTTTACAAGTAAAAATCACGGTGAACTGGGTGTGACAGCTTTTGGCAAGTGGACTCCTTTGGTAAGAAATGTAACAAATACAAGAATTAGCTGTTAAGAGACTTCAGACAGATGCTCTGTGCTAGAGCTGGAGTGGATGATAATTAAGTCACTTGGTTTTGGGGAAGATTGACTTAATTCCATGAAAGGAAAGAATCAAATTCCAATTTTCTTGTGTTTAAAGAATTAAAAAATGTTGCTGACAGCCTCTTAATGGGCTTGTCTCATAATATTTCCCTTCTCAACACTGTTTCAGAGGTGGGGTGACTGTGAAGAGATACAGAGGTTAAAGAAGCTGGTAAATGATTTACAAGAACTGATAAATCTGTACAGAAAATACAACTGCAGGCTGGCATTCTGTGATTTTGAAAAGGTAACACTGCAGCCACTTGAAAAAGTGCTTTTCAGTTTGTTCTGAAAGGAGAAGAACTTCAGAGCATGTGATTTAAAGTCAGATAAAAGAGGGATCCTGAGGGATGGTTGGTTAAATTTGCATTCATAAACTGCTAAGACTAGTTTATAAATTGTTTTACAAATTTTCTTTTGACTCTGGTTATAAATATAACACAACAAGATACTGGGAGGTGATGAGGTTCAAACTCCATGGTTTGCAGGTTATTACAGATCATCTACTGTGGAACAATCCTTAGCAACAGAGAAACTGGAAGTACAAGAAAAGCTTTGTAAATGAAAGGGTTTATTTGAGCTAAAGAGGGATTTTTTGCTCTTGAAATCACTCAGTTGATTTCAGTGTTGGATTATGTATTGGAGATGTAAATGGCCTTTTTCCCCTTGCTGCCCAGGAAAATGCAACCACCATTGTGTTTCGCATGCTGGATAAAATTTTGGCACCAGAGCTTGTCCCATCAATTCTGGAGAAGTTTATAAAACCCTACCTGTGTGAACATAACCTACAAAAAGATGAGCTTCTTCTGCAGTATGTCAAGGTACCCACATTTTCTTCCTTTTGAAGAAAGCTATTTCACCATGAGGAAGCAAAAACCAAGTCTGATGACCATTGGAATTTGCAACCGAATGTTAGGCCCAGCTTTTAGATTCTTATTCATGTCAATGAACTTAATGATAGTTACTATTTCAGTTCTGAATCAATCCCTTAATATCCAGAAAACTTTACATTTTTGTTGATGTTATAAGATAGGAGGATCTATCCTGATTTCCAATGTTCTAATCACTTTGATCAAAATGCACAGGATTTGCTGGAGCGTTGTCGGACACGATTTATTTCAGTGTTTGAAACTGCCTGGGAGGCCAAGGCAGTGGCTGTCATTGGCTGCATCTCTGACACAGATGTGAGTATGTTTTATGAAAGGCATCAAGTGATTCCAACACAGCAGTTCAGACCAAACCATGATTTTTATGTAATCATCTGAGTGCATTTTTATGTGAGTGCTATGAGGAGGAAATAGTATGTTGTCTTCTTAATCTATTTTAGTCAGCTCCTCTGTGGTGTTCTTTGAGGATTTAATTGTAGTTGTGATGTCATCACGTGGAAAACTCATCACTTTTAACATGTATGAAACCAGAGTGTCATCAATGACTGCAAGCATTTTCTAATCTAACCTGACACATCATATGATGACAATAAATGCCCTTTATGCAAGTGCAGATTGGGCAAGGAAATAAAATTCTTGCCTAAAGGAATCAATCCCATGTGAACAATACTTCAAGGGACTGCTTTGAAACTTATTTTGAAAGGTGAGCTGCTTGTGTCCCTTTTGCAGCTGAAATTTGATGCAGTTCTGGAGATAATGCACAGAGCTGTGGTGCCGTGGGGTGCAGCAGTGGAGCAGCTGGTCAAGCAGCATCTGGAAATGAATCATATCAAGTAAGCAGCAGCCACAGTGTACCCTTGGCTGGGGAAATGCTGTGCATCTGATGTGGTGTGATGATTAAATCCCATAGCTGAGGGTAGCAAAGCAATTAATGATGCTTTAATTTGTCCCCAGAGTGAAGTTACTGCAGGAAAGTTACCGACTGATGGAGATGAAGAAGCTCTTGAGAGCCTATGGGATAAGAGATACCCATCTTTTAAAGGACAAGCAGATGATAATGGTAAGTTATCAAGGAGGTCACAGTGAACAGCACTTGGTGATTTTTTTATTTTTTTTTTTTAGCATTTAGGGTTTTTTTTAACATCTCCCCTTCATTAGGAGAAAACATGAGTATTTGTGGAGAAGTTCCTTGATATCCTGAGGAACCAGAGAGATTTTCAGAATTCTCAGGCTGATTCTGTCCCCAAGTCCTGTTCTCTCCCAGTTACACCTCAGTCAGCTTTTCTCTAGATAGAAGTTTTAAGCTTCCAGGTGACTTGCTTGGTACAAGCTGAACAATTCCATTGGTCAAGTAGTGTGTATAAACTAATTCCCTTGTTATCCTGTACATCAACAAACTGAAATCCATTTCTATTTTCTTCTTACAGAGGCTTGTGAGATACATTCTTAGACAAAATAGCCCTGCTTGCTTGGAGGATGCCTTGAAAATTGCAGAAGCATACATGTTGCCCACTGGGGAAGTCTGCTTCCTGAGGATCATGGACCTGATTGACAAAGAAAAGGTAGGGAAATACCCTTTGTCATTGATGATGATCAATCAGTTGATCAAAGCCAGTTGATCCTGGAATTTACAGACACTGAGACCCTGTTTGGACAAAACAGGGGCAAAGTTGTATTGCTGAAACCTTATAAGCAGTTTACATATATATTTTTTTAATTCAAATTACTAATTCCACACCTAACTGCCTATGCCTGACATTGAAAACAAGTCCTTTGTCAGAGTTTTACCCTTCATTTGTGGCAGGATAGGATGGAATTATAACCTACAATAACACCAGCTGAGTTTGAAGTCTCTGCATATTTTCCTGTACTGTTTTTGCTTCCCCTCTTGGCCATTGTGCAGCCATTGCATCAGAACAAGAATGTACACATAACTCAGCTTTTCCAAAAGCAAATGCCCTTTGCTTTCTATTGTTTCTGTTTCAATTTTGTTTCTTTCTCTCCCTTCAGGCAGAGGAGTCTCTGACTTTGTTAAAATCTCTGCCTCTTGCTGTGGCTGAGGAGGTTGCAGAGAGATTGGCTCTGTGGGGAAGATTGGTGTTACAGAACAAAGCAGATGATCCTGAGGAGGTACCAAGGCTTTTTCACATCACAAAGTGTGCACACAGGTTACTCTGAAAAGGGAGAAGTGTGGCTAATTCCTGTGAGAGCTAACAGACTGTGGACTAAACACATTTATTTACTATTTCTATGGAGGTTTAATATTTAAAATAACTTTCTTTGCTTTTTAACTGATTGTACCTCAGACTTGGTAATTGCTGCTTAAGAAGTTTGTGGAGCATTGCATTGTACTTTAAGAGCTGAAGCCCAAGTCTGTTCCTAACAACATTTTAACAAAAAAAAAAAACAAACCTCTTCCTTTCCTGCAGCAAAAACCACAAATGTTTCTGACTAAGACACTCGTGGAAATCCTTAAATTCCAGTGCAGCATTCAGAAAGGTGAGGTACAACTTCAACATTTTTTGTCTTGCTTGTATAAATGGAATCAAAAAGTAATTGTTTTTCTCCTCCAACAGACAATCCCGTGAAGAAATATAAATGTGAAGAAAACCTGAAATTGTTTGAAACCCTTGCTGCCCTGCAGGTGGGTATTTTTATTGTTTTAAATCCCTTTTGATTTACTGTAGTTATTCCAATTGTTCTTATCACGTGGATCATATTAAAAATTAATTGTATTTATAATATATGTGCAAAAAGTTTGACTTCAAATTGATTCTAAGGCTAATCTAGCAACTTAATCTAGCCTGGGGAAATTCCCAATTAGAACTCAGTTGTCTATCTAAACCAAAAATTAGATACTCTCACTAAAACCTTAATTATTAATACTACAAAAATTTCATAAGAGGGTGCTGTAATAATTTATAAAGATCTCAGGACAGTAGGTAAAAAATAAGCAATTTAAAGGGAGTTACATGGATACAAATATATAATGTAATTTTTTTTTTCTTGTTGCAGGAATACTTTGGTGTCTTTCTCTCAGATGAAGAATACAGCAACCCTGCACAGATATCTGCACTCCTGGAGGATCACATCAGTGCTTATGAAAGTGTCAGATCCAAGCCTAGAAATGTGCAAGCAGTGAATTCTGACTCAGGAGGGGGCAAGCCCCAGAACCCTCCCACTGAACCAAGGTTGTACAGTCTGGCTTCACTCCTGCAAGTCTCAGAGCATGAACTGGCAGCAAAACTGGCCTTGAGAGCACTGGATGATGGCAAAGTGGAAGTGGCTGTCAATATTTGCAGGTAAAGCTGCAGAGCTTTACAAGATCATCACTTGCACTGTGCTTTTCTGAGCTATTTATGCCACTTTTTTGAATTGTGCAGAGCAAAGGGAAAGGCTTTTTGTTTCAGTTAAATAATTAGAACAGAATGTGGCCTTGAGGAAAAGCCTTAAGAAGTAAAAACCCTACTGGCTTTTCATTTTTAACATCCTTTTCCTTCTTAACAGGGAGTTCTATGAGAATAGGTGGAATGAAAATACAGGGAAGCTGCTGTTTGCAGTGTGCCAAAGGCTCTGTCACATGCTGGGAGCTGATGTTCCAATGATCACTCCTCATGGCATGAATCTTCCAGCAGTGATCCATGAGCTGGCTGGCCAAGCAGCCACCCTGTGTAGCCCAGGTAATTCCTGTTATTATTTATTTGAATTCATGGTGGGGGCCCAGCTTCCCAAACAGTGCTCAAGAAACCTGAAAACAAAGTGAATTTCTAGATCTGCATCTGGGAAAAGAGGTGCTGCAAAATCCTTTCCTTTTCATAGGACAAATGAACCTTCTATTCCTGATCTTGGTATTTTTACAGATTTAGTGTTGGATTGTCTGGAACTGTGTAAATACACTTCACTTGCCAAGGCAATTCATGGACAGTGCCAAATGGACAGCTATGAATTTACAGCAGAGGTAATTTCTGTGCTGTTCACTCTATGTATTATTTTCCCTCTCATTTCTCCAGCATTCTTTAATCAAAAAGCCAACAAGAACAACAACAAAAAAATCCACACAGAGCTCCACAAATAAAGATTTCCTAGAATTTGTGTGTACTTCAGCTTAAAGAATAAACTGATTTGAGTCCTAAAAGCAGTGCAGCTGTGGGACAAGCACAAGTAGCACTCTCCACTTACATTTCAGCATAATAAATCCTGCTGAAAATAGTAATTTTATCAAACAGCTTCTGCCAGGACTGGCAGAGAGCTGACTTGAAAGTATGGCAGGGAGGGTTTGGTTTTTAAATGAATGTATTATGTGAAAGCTTTCCCAAGAGTTCTGTGAAACTTTAAGATGATCAAGTTCTTGAATAGCATCTTTGTTTTCTGTTTAGGTCAAGCAGTGCTTTAGGCTACTTGAAATGAATGGGCTCTTATAGCTGGAGTGGAGTAGAGCAAAGTGGCTGGGCTTGTTTATGCACAAAATGTTGTTTTTCTAGAAAATGGTCCATTTGGAAAATGTTTGCTTATAACATTTGGCCAAGAATGTTTATGAAAACCTCCATTAAATGAAATAAGAGAATATTTTAGCTGTACAGTTAAACAACTGCAACGTGAAAGACAAACATGGCCACTCTAGGTAGGAAATGTATTTATTGCTCCCAGCCATTTCACAGAAAGTCCTATTTTCAAATAGAACATCATGTTCTTCTCCTGTATTCCAAAACAGAAACCTCTTGAGTTTTTTAGTGGACTTACTAACTCTGCCTTTTATTGTGTGTACTTTTGGCAATGTTCTTACTTAGACATCTTCTGGAGCTGAAAAAGATCCTTATGAAGAGTGGACTTATGATGATTTCTTTAAAGAAGATGGGATAGTCCTTGATCCTCAGACCTCTCTTCCAGTTGCATATGAACTTACTTCTGCTGTTTTGCCTATTTGTGGTAAGCTTGCTTTCCTGAACACTGGGACAGTATAAAATCTGTGTTTCTTACTGATTTTTTTATCTAGAACTAGAAATAATTCAGCATGTGTGTGGAAATTACCACCTCAGAAATCCCATTTAGACAAATTCACTGTAGAAATGCCCATTGGGAGGTACAGAATGGTAAGATGACTTTGGGTTTGGTTCTTATTTTCACAGATGAGGAGTTTAATGTTGACTGTCTCATCCAAGGGATTTACAAAGTAGTTATTGAGAACTGTAGGATTCCTTTGTGAGTCTGAGAGATGCTCCCTCCTAGAAAACACACTCTGAGCAGGCACAGTTAAAAATAGCAGCAAATGGCTCTTGGGGGTTCACATGTCTCTATTTTATGCCCTGTCCCTGTGGTATTTTTAGGGTTCTCCCAGCCTTCCTGATGATGCTGAGCTCCTGGCACTGTGCTGATGTGCTTTTTGTGTCTTGCAGAGGACAAGCTGTATCCCTTGGAGTCTGTAAGCCTGGCACACCGAGCCTTTACAGAAGGTACCACACACTGCTGGGGTGTCAAGGGACCTTAAAAATCATCCAATTCCAGCCCCCTGCCATGGGCAGGGCACGAGGGCAGATCCACCACAGTGAAAGTATAAACAGACCTCTGGACAATATGAGGTTTAAATTCACCTTGCACAAGCATGGCTTAACTCTTAGGGGGTTTGCACAGGTGCCTAAATGTTCCCCTTTATTAAAAAATATTTTAGGGGGTGGTTTGGTTCAGCACAGAAGTCACCAGTTTGGGTGGGAACCCCTTCCATTCCACCCTGGGAGTTTGGAGCATGTCAAAGCCTTTACTCAGGACAGTTCTACACTGTCAGTGAGAATCATCAAAGACAACTTCTGGCCAAAAACTTGTGGGTTTTGAACTAAAATGGGAATCTGTATTAAATTAAAAGCCCTGATCATTTGAGATCTCAAAGGGAACTAAGGCAGATCCTGCATCATAAACTGAATGAAGAATAAGAGAAGCTGCTCTGGTACTAACTCCAAGAACACTGTGCTTCATAATTCTTTTCTGGGGTTGTTTTTGAAATGTTTCACAGGACATAACTTCCTGCTGCCAGTTGGATCTCCCTTCTCTGCAGCAGTGCAGAACCTGCTGGAGTGCAGCCAATTCCAGCTGGCCCTGAAGCTCACACTCTGTGCTGTTGGATCCTGTGTCCAACATGTCATTTCCAACACCAGTGATTTGGCCCCACATGAAAAGGTAACTTTTTTAGCACCACTTGAGCAGATGTTGAGGCAGTTTGGGAAAGGAGCTGGTGATTTCTGCCCTGTTTTTCATTGTCCTCTCCATGTTCAGAACTGAGCTTTTATTCCTGCCCTTCCTGCAGAGACTAGAATGAGTGTTAATAAGGGTTTACTCTTAATTAGTTGTTTTACCATTGTTTAGTATGGGAAAAGTTGCAAGTAGAATAAAGAAACATTCCTCAGTTGAAAAGCACTTGAAAAACAGAAATCCTTTTTCTATCTAGAAGAAATCTTTGTAAGGTCTTAAATCTGAAAATACAAATTCCTGTAGTACCTCCTACTATGCTGTAAATGACAAGAAGTTGAAGGCTTAGAATTGATTTTTAATTATCTGCTGGTTTATTCCTAACAGCCACACAGCAGAGATCAACTCCTCACTGAAACCAGAAGCTTCCTCATAGCCATGAAAGAGAGGAGCAGTGCAGTGATCAGAACCTCTGCCCTGAACTTGCTGCACAAGGTGAGAATCCCCTGGAAAGGGGATGAGCCACTTTCTTCTGCTCTACCTGGCAGCCCCAATGGAATTGTTCCAGTTGGAAAAAGACCCTCGAGCTCATGGAGCCCAACCCTTCACCTGAAACTCCAAATCCACCTCTAAACCACCTCCTGAGCCCCACATCTGCCACATCTTTTAAACACCTTTAGTGATGGTGCCCCAACCACCTCCCTGAACAGCCTTTTCCAAAGAGTGTTTGAGCCCCTTGTGGGCTTTGGCTCTTTGGTGCTGCTCTGATTGCTCTGCTGGGAAGGTTCTGTGCAGAGAAAGCCTCACCTCTGGGGGAGCCTTTAGGGGCCCAAATGATCTGTAGGAATTCTCAATCTCATTTTAAATCCTGGGTTTGTTTTAGATGGGTTGTTTTCCTAGGTGGGGAAAAGCTCTGGGCAGAACCTGCAGTTTACCATCTTCTAAGGCAGTTTAGACTAAGGGAAGCCACTTTAAGATGGACTTCAGGATATTCAGATTTTAAATTTTAAATCCTGAAATGCATTTTTATTCTTTTTTTTTTTTTCCTTCTAACTTAAGGGCCCAATACATATCTAAAATTATGGAGTATTTTTCATGTGTTGCACTTGATACAAAGAGACCTATGGAATAAATTCAATAAATTCCTAAAGTTTATAATTATTTTTTCCCCAACCCCAGGTGTTCAACTCTCGTGTCATCGATCAGAAGCTGGCCCTGGGCTATTGCAATATTTTGCCCAAGGAAGAGATGTTCAATAAGCTTTGGGAGATCATAAACAATTCATGGCAAAACTACAGAAAAGTTTTGGTAAATTCCCAAGGCCTTTGAGTTTCTTCAGCAAACAGAGAATGCTGAAGAGATCCTTCATTTGGGGCACTGGGAGAGGAGCTGCCTCTGTACCACAGGGTGAACTTGTCAAAATTAATGTGGCTTTCAACCTATGCATTGGGTTACCTCATCAGGAAATTATTTCTTTCAGGTCCTATCATAATTTAAATCTACATTTTATTTTGGATAAGTTGTTCTCTGGCAGCAGTACTCAAGAATGGAAAGGGTGAATCTATCTATTAAAATATAAAGGAAGATGGGAAGTAAAGCATAAAGAAATGGGGAGGGAGGGTAATGTAAATTCTGAAAAAGTGCCTAAAAAGCACCTTTTGTATTCCTTTCTACAATATTAGGAAAATATTATAGAGAAAGTAAATTTTAAAATAGCTTTGAACTGCCAGCTCAGGAGGTGAGGTAGTCCTGACACCTTCTCTGAGGTTTGTTTTCATTTTACAGTTGTGTGATCATGAATTGTTTGAAGTTCCTCTAAGGATTTAGATCTCAGGGTTTCCAAATTTCAGATTATTTATTAGACTTATATTCATTTCAGATTATTTATTAGACTTGTATTCATTTCCCTTCTCCTTCCTTCTAGGCAGTAGCTCTGGTGGGAGCACAGCTTGCTGACCAATATGGTGAAGCAGAAGAAAAGAGAAAATTCCAGGAATTGGCTATTGATGCAGAATGGGGTATCCAGCTTGGTAAATTTGGTGTAAGTTTTTATTGAGGGTTTTATTAACTAATCAGTTATTTGTTAATAAAATGAGATGGGGGGGGTTTCAGACAGATCTCCCACTCAAATGTAAGCAAAGTTGGGATTTTGTTTTTTCATTCTGCTTGTCTGCATAAACAAACATCAGAAATGGGAATGCAGTAATTGAGGGGGCTGCAGAAGAAAATTCAAGTTTTGAGTGTTACTTGGCACAGGGGATGGTTGGCAAAACCACTGCTTTTCCCTGCTTTTCCCTGCTTTGGAAGTGTCTGGATTGAACCTAAAGAAGCTTCACTGCATAAGGTGAGAAGATGAATTGTTTCTTTGTCTGCAGATTTCTTTTGAGACTGTATTTAGACAGCCACCAATAAGGAAGAAAGAACTCATAAGAGTGCTGGTACAAAACCCAGAAGTAGACACAGGTCTCATCTTGAATTACTGCAGGTACTGATCCCATTATTGCTGTTAGAACAACCACAGGCACTGAAATCTATTCTGGTTTAAAGAAATCCTAATTAATACAATATGCAAGCTGTTCTTTGTTTAAAAATACTGCTCAGAATACATACAGGCCTTGGGTTAATTTATTCATAAGGAAAGAAGCTCCTGGATGACACAGAGAAATTAATTTTCTGTTCTTTCCTAGCACTTTCTTGCTGGACAGTGATGCTGCACTGCAGCTTTGCATTGAAACCCTTCTGCTCCAGAATTCAAACACAAATGAAGATGACTCTGCAGAAAGCAGTGAGAAGCAGCCTCATTCCACATTACTGGGCAGAGCACTAAAAATAATTCCTCTGCTGAACAGCACCAAAGAGCTGGTCATGAGCCTCAGTGGAATATTGTGCAAGGTAAAAAAAAAAAATTATCAAATAAAGACAAAGCAAAAAAAAAACCACAGCCAAATCTGTGGAATCTCCATCTAGGAATGCTGCATGTCACTTGAATGATTGATTAATAATTCCACAGAAACTGAAAAGGTTGTGTTTTTCCAAATTTTCTTCAAGTGTGTGAATGTTAAATTTCATTTTTCTGCTTCTCTGCAAAAGAAATTACAGCAACATATCTAATTTTCTTAAAAGAGAAGTAGGAGCCTTTCATCCTCACTTCCCTTAAAAAACAACTAGCCAGAAAATAATTTAAAAAAAAAAAAGGTAATTTCTAAGTACACTGGAGATGTTGTACATTAAAAATAGGTGGGGGTAAAAATGATACATTGGGGGTGATTTTTGTTTGGATGGGGTTTTTGTGGGGTGGGTTTTTGGTTGTTGGGGTTTTTTTTGTTTGTTTGTTTTCAGCACATATTGTTTGGTCTTTCTGCAAAACCCTGATGATTTTTTTTTAGGATTTAAGACAGCATTTTAGAGAATTATGTTGTGCTGCTTATATTGACATAACACTGAAGAAACAGTAATTGGTATTAAAACTGGGAAAAATTACCTCACTTGTATGTTTTTATAAGACAAATCATGTAAGATCTTATCAAATAGATGATTCTTTTGAACAGCTGGATCCTTATGACTATGAAACTCTGGAAATTGTCCTGAGAGTTATCCAGAGTGCTGATGAGAAGAACACCAGCATCCAGCTGAGCCAGGTATGTCCAGCTGTGTTCCCTTGCTAATGGCATCTCACTTCTGCTTTGTCTGTTTATTATTTATTCTGAACTGGTGAAATCAGTTGAATTATTCCATGTACACCTCTTACCCTCAGAAAATAGCCTTAAAGAAAAGAGATTTCTAGTGGTTTCTCAGCAGGGACAAAAAGTCTACAGGTATTTAACAAATGGCCCCCAAAAAATGCCTCTAGGACTTAGCAATTCATTTATTTATATTTTCTTTTTCTTTTTTCTCCTCCTAGGCTTTGAGCCTCCTCAAACACCTGAAATCTTACACAAGAATTTCTCCACCAGTGGACTTAGAACACCAATATGTTTTGGAGCAGATGATTCCCTTGTCTCCAGCTGCTCACACCAGGCTGCCCTTTCACCTGCTGTTCTTCAGAACTGCCCAGTGTTTTTGGAACATTATATGTGAGTTCAGCTTTTTTTATTCCCATAAATAGATATATTTATCTCAAATCCCCTTTCTCTGCTATCTGGGACATTTAAAGTGCTGCAGGAGATGTTGTATATTAACTGTAATTCTTTATTAACACAGTTTTCATCCCAAGTACTTTTAAAAGCACTTCTTGTGCTCCTAAACTGCTGCCCAGAGGAGCTAAAATGATAAATACAATGCAGGGTTTGTCCTCAAAGTCTTTCCTAGGACCACTAAAATTTCTCCACTTGCCAGGCCAGTGGGGATAATTGCAGTCACATCCTTCCTCTCCCAATGGAGGTCCCCATCCACCAACAAAGTGCTTCATTTCACAGAGGAAGCTGCCAGTGCATTGTGACATTTTCACAGGCAACTGATTTCTCCCTTTCAGCTGCAGAGCTCAGTGAGGAAACCTTCCCAACACTTCTGCTGATTTCCAAACTGATGAAGGTAAAACAACAGCTGGAAGGAATTTATTTAAACATTATTCCCCCACACCCCTAAAAAAAAAGAAGTTTTCACCTTTCTTTTGTGGGATGTTGGCCTCACTGTGGAAGCTCTGACAACTCTTCATGTGTTTAACATTTTCCCAGGTTTCCCTGGATACCTTTCACATGTCTGCAGTTAGACATGTCTTTGAAAAAAGACTGAAACCAAAGATGTTCCAAATGAGAAACAGTGGCTGCACCTCTGTTGTTAACAAGGAAACCATAAAAACTGTGCAGGCCCTTCAGTCCTATTTGCTGTCCATAGTCAATCCAGAGTGGGCTGTGGCCATGGCTCACAAGATTGCCCAGGAATTCCCCACAGGTGAGTTCCCCATGGGAATGGGGGGAGAACAGGCTGGGGACAAACAGAGCGAGGCTGGGAGCAAACATTTGTCCACTGATCTTAAATAACACCCAGCAAAGCTGGAGGATGAAAATGCTCCTGAATCCAGTTGGGAACAACAGACAAGCAGCCATTTGATGTCCCAGCATCACCATCAAATCCTTTTTTCCCCCCTCTTTTTATAGAATCACAGAAAGGCTTTAAGGTCCTTCCAGCTCAAACCAATCCTATTCCAACCTGGACACCTTCCACTAAACCAGGGTGCTCCAAGCCCCATCCAAGCTGACCCTGTTTTTTTGCCAGAAGTTTCTCCATGTTCACACCAGCTTCAGACAAGTTTTCCACCAAAAGCCAATATTTCAGCCCAGTTTGATTACCTTCTCTGCTATTTGAATCCAAATAAATAATACTTTTTTTTTTGCTCTTTAGACACTAGAATGTTCCTTATATTTTAAATAGCTTCTATTTTTTTAAATTCATCAAAATCAAATGGATATAGGATATACTGTAGAAAGGATTATTTAAAACCTGATTTATTTACTTCTTTCCCTTCCTTTTTTTTTTTTTTTTAATCTTTAAAAAGGTCCTGACCATGTCCAGGCATTGAAATTCTGTCTCTATCTGGCTGAGAAGTGGCTGAAGAGCACTACAGCTCAGGTAATGGCAACTGCTTGCCAGACTGTTGTGAAATGATTACAGAAAATTACTAAATACTTATGTTTGTATTTTCATTTTTGGTGGTTTGGACAGTGGTGTGTAAATTGTACCATAACCCTGATATGGGAAATACTTTTTGGGAAGTGACCCCCCAGAAGAATCCTCTCTGTCTTGTAACATTCTCCTCTTAATACCCTGCAAAAATCAGATTTTATCTTCTTGGAGCTTGGACAAAAATAAGCAGTTTTAAGGAAGAATAATTTGTTCTTTTTCCTGTTGTGTGCATTTTTCTTGCTGCAGGAGAATGATTGATATCAGGAGAATATTGATCAAAGCAAACCTAGCTTTGATCAATAATAGCATTATTAATTTTTGCTTTGAGTTCCAAGATTCTTCAGCTGTTTTGCAGTGTTATATATAAGGAAAAGCTGCTTTGACTTGGTTCTCAGGCTTGTTTTTATGTGGTTTCCTTTCTCAGGGAAAGGTGAATAAGAATCTCAGCTTTGATCATAAATATCAAGCTTCCTATGGAGTTGTGGAGGCACAAAGAACACTAAAAAGTTCTCTCTATTTCATCACATGATCAGAGGGAATTGTGCCAAAATTACATTGAAATTCAACTAAAATTTGAGCAGCCACGAGTTTTAATGTTAATCTTTTTTCTTCTCCATTTTAGCCTAAAAATCTCTACATTTTACCTACTGCTACATATTTCATTTGGCTTTTTCACAACACAGCTTTGCAAATTTTTCTTTTTGGAAATACCTTTCCTGGCTTGAGCAATGTGGTTAATCCTCTCTGACTGCAGAAAAAACATCTGTGGGGACAGGTGTGGGGACACCTCTGAAGAGCAGATCCTGTCTGTAAAAAGTTAAGATGATTATTTTTTTTCTTGTGCTTTTGAGTAAAAGAGGCTTTTTTTCTGTAAAACTGTGGTGTTTTGCTAAAGGATGAGCCACGTGAGAAAGCAGAAGTCCTCCAGAGGAACTTACACCTGCAGTACAAGAGAGCAGCAACAGAAAATGTGCTGATAACAAATAACCTGAACACTGGGGAGCATCTGAAATCCATTGGGAAACCAGCAAATCTCATTGTTTTACTGTATGAACACCACAGCATAGACCAAAGATTCCAAAATCCAGCTGGCAGAGATTATCCAGGTGAGTTTCCATAATCCAGCCTCAAAGGAGCAAAGAGAAGCTCTTTAAAAATAAAAAAAAAAAAACCCAAGCAAGGTAATGCTGCTTTGGAAATAACCTGGTGTGCACCTCTTCCTGCAGATATCCATGGGGCAGCTAAGGAGATAGCTGACATTAACAACTTGGATATGAACAAAATTTATGACAAACTTCTGGCCAAATGGCTGTGTCCAAGCCCACCACCCTCAGGGGTAAGTCAGCACTTTGGGCTTGGAAGGAAAATCACCAATTACATAAAATGTGGGTTTTGGTTTTTTTTCTCCACTTGTTCAAAAAAAAAAATTGAGGTTATTCTGCACAAATTGCCTGTAGTACTCATGAATCTATTTAGGCTTTCAGTGCCTTCCTAAAATAGCACACTGCTGTCTCTGGTGAGAAGGATTTGAAATGCTTTCCCTTCTGTCTGTGCAGAGATGAAAACCTTCCCTTTGGTGCTACAAAGGGGCTGTGTAGCCAGCCTGAAGGAGTAAAGCAGTTGTAAATAAATCAGCCTCATCAAGCACTGATTCTAGGCTTTGAGCAGGGATAGGACCCAACTATTTATCCAAGCAGTGTGGAAAACTCATCAACATTTTCATTTCTTTTTCAAGAAAACCCAGGAAATCTTTGGAGATGTGCAGGAGGATGAAGAGCTCCGAAGGTGTGTGTGTGTTGTCTTACCTGTAATGTGGTGAATTATTTTTAAATTGGCAGTTAAAAATGGATCTTTTAAGAAACCCAAATGTGATTCAGAGCTCACAGTTGTTATTTTTACTTTCTGCTGACATCACTTTGGAATCATCCAATATTTACTGATGCCACGAAATGCCATTGACAAGAACTTACAGATGCAAGTGCTGAAGAGTAGCTTTTTGGAGGTTTCCCCCTCCTTTTTTTATATCCTTGGAATATAAATATATATATCCTTGCTCTCTTTCTGACAGTGAAACATGTACATTTAAATGACTGTTGATGGGTTGTATTTCAGTAGCTGCATTAAAAACAAACCCATTTTTGCAGAGTTATTTACCTGCTTCAGTCTCGCCCCATGGATTACAGCTCAAGGATGCTTTTTGCAATTACAACATCAGACACATCTGTGAGTTGCTCAATTCCTATTTTAGCTTTTCACCTCTTATTAAAATCAAATGTTGTCCACTTAACTGCAAGAGCTTCAACCTATGGCCTTTGCATCTGTGTTTTGGGTGGCTTGGGATTTGTGTGAGCTCTGGGTTTTGCCCCCCTGCACTGACCTTTGGGTTAAAACTTAGATTTTCATTGAATTTTGCTATTGACTGTCAAGAGCAGCCCTTGAACTCTGGGTTTTCTGAACTTATTGCTATTTATTATATTGATATTATCTGAAACAACTTCACTAAACACTTTATTTAGAGTGTGCCTTAAGCTGGTGTAAGACATGGGTGGAATAAAGGAAAGTGGTAAAATTATTTCAGCAGAACCTCAACCTCCAGTTTTCCCTCATTTAATAACAATATTTGTGATGTTATAGATCACAAATATTCAAATATATTTTTCTTGCCTGCACCATTAATCTTAAATCAAAACTGGAGGGTTAAACACCTCTAGGATGATCCTCTCCAGTTGTTCAGCCAATTGTTGTGACTTTGTGTTTTTGCCCTCAGCCCTTTGGTGACACTCAGCTGACATTTGCTCACAGGACCAGAGCATTCAGGTGTTTGCTGTACCTGGCAGACACCAACACTGTGGAATCACTCTTCAAGAAACCCATTGAGAAAGTCAAGTAAGATGAATTTTTTCCATCTCATTAAAGCAACACAAGGACACTTCTCAGTGTTAGCCTGAGCTGGAATATGTGGATTAAAATATAAACATTGCTTAACTCCTGCTTTGGGGGTTTATTTTCACAGGTATTTTCTGAAGTGCTGCATTTATCTGGCAGAGTTTGAGACCTTGAATATTCCATTTACTTATGAATCATTCCACAAGAGTCCCAAGGAAGGAATGATTAAAGGGCTATGGAAGAACCACAGCCACGAACCCAGGGTAGGATTTTTAAATGCTTTGTCAATTTTGTTGCACACTGGGTGAATTTACACCTCTCTGCAAAGCCCAGGCTTTTCTTAATAAATTATAAATATGAATAAATATAAAATATAATAAATATCTATAAATAATAAATAAACAATAAATAGCTTCAGTGTACTCTGGAAATGACAGATAAAAGTTTTACCCCTTCCTACAATTAGAAAATGAAATTATACCCCATTTAGATGGTTTAGGTTTTGTTCCTGCTGTGGGTAAAGTGATTTTGAAAGTGGCTTGTAAAGGTTTGAAGGTCATGAATTTCTGTTAAAATGCAGCATGTCCTTGCTCCCCTTCAGGCTGTGAGACTGGTGACAGAGCTTAGTTTAGAATACCAAGTGTTTGATCCTCAGCTCTGGAATGGCCTCCTACAGAAACTCCTGGGCTTCAATATGGTAAGGAATTTTTAAGGATGAAGTCCTTCAGCAAGGTGGGAAAAGGCTGGGTTTTTCCAGTGATTTCTGAAGAGTGGGAGAGATACAGAAACCATAAATTGTGGTTCCTCTGGGCTCTGAGACACTGAACTGGTGAAGGTCTGAGGAATTTGAATTTTGATCTGAAATTTTATCACTTTCATTTTTTTAAAAGCCTTTCAGAGTAAATCCTATGGGAATAAATTGAAAGTTTTCTTCATGTCATTATCATTTGATAACATTATAGGCACATAATTGTGTGCAAAGATACCCAAACTGTGCATACATGTATTTATTTACAGATGTACATACACAAAACATGACCCCTAAAATGTGATGGAAATCCTGATTGTTGCCATTCAGAATCTTAATTGCCTCTGATTATCAAACATTATGTAAAGTTGCTGCAGCCTAAGGAGGTAACAGATGCACCTGGCAGTGTGCTTGATAATTTAATTTACTAAACTACAAAGCATATTTCCATAGGTAGCAAAGGAATACAAAGAAAGTACCTTAAGAAACTCCAAGTTTGCATCTTGCAGTTCTGTAGATTATTGCCAAATCTTCAGAAACACCAAAGCACTTGAATGGTTTTTTTCCAGATTCAGTACCTAAGAAGAGTTTTGGTTGCAATTACTGGGATTCCTTCATTATGGGAGGTAAGCAAATATTGTCTGGCTTCTCATCTTTTTCTTCACTTAACAGGAATTTAGAGTCTTTGCATGCCAGCCATGAAAAGATTCTTTCTGAATTCCTGTTATTTGTATGACAGTGCAATATGTCAGTAAACATTGGACAGAATCATTTTGCCATCAGTCAGAAGATGGCTAAATCTTAAACTCTGAGATAAGGAAAGCAAAGTTAAGGAATAATTCACCCAGGATAAATAAAAAGGAATAAGGAAAGCAAAGTGAAGGAGTAATTCACCCAGGATAAATAAAAAGGAATAAGGAAAGCAAAGTGAAGGAGTAATTCACCCAGGATAAATAAAAAGGAATATCAACAGGCTTCTTCCAGGTGCAGAGGGTCAGGGTTTCTCTGTTTATAACACACTTGGTTACCTTTGGTTTTGGCTGTTAATTGGAAAAAAACCGCCTTGCCAACAGATTCCCAGCTTCAGCCGAGCCTGGCGCAGCGTGGTCCTGTCCCCCTTCCTCACAGGTAGGGTTGTAACTCACTCTCCTGCTCCTGGAGTAACTTGCTTGTAGATTTACTACACCTCAGTCTCTTTTCTTTCTCAGCCTCGTGTCCCCCGAGTCCCAAACAGCTCCAGGAGTGCCGGGAGTGCTTTGTGCTTCTGCTCAGGTGAGTTCTCAGTCAGTCCTGACCCACCACTGCTCCTGAACATAAACCAGACTTGCATTGCCTTTCCAAAGCACTTTGTTTCATTGTTTGATTCACCACAGTGCTCTGACTGGCTCAAAGAGCCTGACTTGATCCAAAAGTTAGGAAATAGAACAGGTTTGGGTTGGGAGGGACCTGGCAAAGGGATCCTACTCTACTGTGCAGATGTATCTGTAGCAAAGCTCTGCTCTGGGCCAACAGTTGGCTAAAAATTCCCTCAAAGTAGGACCTTGGCTGCTTAGAAAGAGGAACTGGAGTTGTGATTTAAGATTTTTTTCATGCATGAATTTGTATGCAGTGGAATTTCAACCTGCTTGGCCAATTCTGCAATGAGTGTGAGGTGGAACTGCACTGCTCAGCCTGACTTACAAAGCTCAGGGCAGTTGTGCTGGCAGCACTGAACCATCCCTCAGTACAGAACCACAGCTGAGCCCTTCCCTCCTGACCTCCTGCAGGTGTCCTGTGCTGGCTGACCTGGATATCATTGGACTTGCTAAACAATACACCCAGCTGGAGCTCCCAGCTTTTGCCCTGGGATGCCTCTTGGTGCTTCCTCACTCTGAGAAGCGAGAGCAGCAAATCCAGGTAAATAAAGAGTTTTGTGTCCTGTCTCTGCAAGGGAAATGTTCTTTAAGCATGTTCTGCTCACCAGGTGCTTACTCAGAATCCCAGTTAACTTCAACACATCCCTGCTGATGAATTCTCAACGTTCCCCACCCCCAAAGGCTTCTAAAGGGATCATGTGAACACTTCCTCTTCTTTTTTCTTTTAAAGCTTCAGTCATCCCCAGCAGCTTTGTCATATGACTTGCTTTGCCTTTAGAGAATTTTAGGATGTTTTATGGGATCCCACCCATAAAACACATGGGGAAAAACCCAGTAAAACCCAAGCCATAGCAGATTGTAAGAAAAATACTAAATCCTGCTTTGGAAAACTGTTGAGTTGAAAGCTCCTGACTTCCAAGGAAGATGTTTGATATGCACCACAAGTTCTGATATAAACCCTTTACTTTAAAGCCATATCCTCACTATCCATGAACCTTGACATGTCCCTTTCTCTCCTCATTTGCTGCCATTAATTTATACACTGCATTGTTCTCCCTGCTGAAGCATTATAGGCTGTTCCCATATTTGTTACAAGCAAACTGGGACTTGTAAAGGCACCTTAAATTCTTAAAAACACTCAAAAGGTTTCCCAAAATCACAGCTTAAGTGTAAAACATTCAGCCAAAAAACTCTGTGACAGCTACAGCAAAACACCTTTTGAGAGTGAAAAGCAACACTTTCAGTCCAACCACACAGATCCTGGTTTGATAATTCTATGCTGGCACCTAGAATTTCAAAATATTTCTGAATAAATCAAATACTTGTTCTGAAGGGGAAGTTCCACCTTGAATCAATTACAGAATAATAATGGTTTTTAACTTTATTTTCACAAGGGTTTGTTAGCAACGTGTAAGAAAGAAACTGTGCTGCAACAAATAGATGAACACATGGACACTGGAGAGCTGGGAGCATTTGCTCCCCAGGTAAATAAATAAAGAAAGTTTACTTCACTTCCCTTTGACTTGGAGGCTTTTTTGATAGGTAAGAGCACACAGGACCTTCTTTTCTCTCTCCTCTGCTCTTGTCCAGCCTTACTTAACAGAATGCTCAGAAAATGTAAAATAGATTTTTCTTTATGTTGTGCAACTGAAAAAACTTCTTTGGATATTCCCAGTGCTGTGTTCTGGGCTGCCCCTGCTGGGAGGGCAGCAGAACCACCTTGTTTTTTCTAAAGAAATATTTGAAGCTAAAAGGCCAAAGGATTTAGGAAGCTGCACTTTTACCTTGCCTCCTTATGGGCAGGTTTAACTAATTTCTCTCTCTGAATCTGGGATCAGTTTTCATAAAATCTGCCATTTCACAGCACTTAAAATAAAACATAAAAAACCCCCTGTTCTCTGTAGAGTCCAATATGAAAACTGTGAGCTCTTTCCATTCAAAAGTAAAATCTCTTTTGTCTAAAATACTTTTCATTTCTAAAACTTAAATCTACAGATCAGCTCTTTGGTTTTGGACAGTATCATCAATGAGAAGCTCTATGAACAGTTCTGGAAAACCAAATATTATCCACTGTTGAAGCAGCACCTGATAAACACCCACAGAATAAAAGAGCTGGTGGATTATTTTGCCAAAAGTAACTGGTAAGTTCATAAATGCTAAAAAACCAGGTATAACTGATAGTAATTACAGGACTTAAATCTCACCTTTATCTGATTTTCATCTGTTTGGAGGTTTTCTGGTACTTAAGTCTCCAAGGGGTTTTTAAAGTATTGCTAAGTTAAATAAAGCAATAAATCTCACCTCACTACTTTGCATACTTAGGACAGAGTTTTACAGCCATTTAAGCCCAAGTAACAGATTGTTAAACCTGGACTGGCAGCAGATGAAATGCAGTTAAAATAGAAGCCACCAGAGTGAAATAATCAAAATCTTGACCTCACCTTTAGGTGAATCCAGCTCAGGGGCATCACAGCTTCAGCAATAAGAACACTCAGAAAAAAAATTAATGAGCTGCCTGTACTGAAGAGTTGGGAATTGGTGGTTTTGCCACGAAGTTTTCAAGAATTAAAAGCACTTTTTGTGCTCCAAAAAAGGTCCTGGGTTGGGCCCCACTCACCTGTGGATGGTTCACAGCACTTGGGCTCCTGGGACACTCAGGCCAGAGCCCAAACCCTTGGGACAGGAGGACACTCTTACCCCACACTCAGACTGGGACAGGAACCAGTAAACATTTAAATTCTAGAATATATTGATTTTATTAACAGCCCCAGGGATGAAGCCAGGCTTGTTTTCTCTACTGGGAAATGGCAGGACCCATCTGACTTCAAAACTATGGGATCTTACTTGGTTTTTCTACTTCTGTTGTCTAAATTGTTGGCTTTTTAGAGAGTTTCATCTGCCAAAGTTGATCAGTTTTTGCCTCTTACAGCCTTGGTGACGCAACAGCCCTGATTCAAGAGTATCAAGAGAAATGTGGGAATCCTGCTGTGGCAGACATCCCAGCATCTGATCTTCTGCAGGTAAAACATAAACCACTTCTGCACCTCAGGCAGTATTTTTTCCTTTTTCTCTAAAGATTCCCACCCAACTTTTTCAAAAATACCTTTTTAGCTGATCTACTTCAGTAACATGGATATTATAAAATATCCCTTCATTAATTCAAATAATTCATTTGACCTGAACCAAGTCTGTGCCATGCTAACCCTCACACTTCCAAGGACTTTCCCAGGCCTTGGATCACATCCCATTTTCCTAAACCCTTTTAACATTGTTCTTTGACCTTCCAGATGTACCTGAAGGGATCAGAGGGGTCCTGTGTGCTGGAAATGCCATAAATTATGGGAGATTTATCCTTTTCCCTCTTCCCTCTGCTGCCAGCAGGAGGGGCTGTGCACTCTGAACTCTTGTTGAGAACATCAGACTAAAACCCCAAAGCTTTGACCAAGAGCATCCACAACCTCTCCACATTTTTCCAGCTGTTCTAGGCTGCTTCTCCTCCATCCTCCATCCCCATGAGAACAGTTCAGATTCACAGCAGAATTTCCTGTCTGT
Organism: Rhipidura dahli; assembly: GCA_013399225.1. Classification (NCBI taxonomy): domain Eukaryota; kingdom Metazoa; phylum Chordata; class Aves; order Passeriformes; family Rhipiduridae; genus Rhipidura; species Rhipidura dahli. The sequence continues at coordinate 4,691 of VXAC01000636.1, read as the reverse complement.
AGTCAACAGTTCATACTCAGCACTTTAACTTTGGGAAGGAGTAAAGTTTTATTTCCTTTACTTCTGTATTTCTCCATGCTCAGGCCTGCTGTCAGCACCACTCTGAGATGTCACCTTGCCATCATGGTGAGGAACTTTTATAATAAAACTGCAGGGGGTGTGGGTCATGTAAATTACTTTGTAGACAACTTTTAAGTGTAATTTTACAAACTTATGTATCAATTTTGGCCTTACAGTAAAAATAAATAAATAAATTTGTGTCAATTCTGGCCTTACAGTATAAATTAAAAAATAAACTTACTCATCAGTTTTTGCCCCTTACACTATTCTATAAACCTCCTAATTATCAGTTTGTCAATCAACTGATGTTCCAGTCAATAAAATTCCTTTAATAACATGTGCCCAGGTTTTCTCTTCAACCTAGCTCTGACTGCCTGAAGTGCAATTAGCCAGAGGTTCCTCAGACACCAGCCTGAAATGTCTTTTTGTCCAGGGCAAAGCAGGTTTATTTTGAATAGAAAGAAGTTATTTAGTCAGCTCTTGACACAGAAATTAGGGTTCCAGCTGATGGAAAAGTCATAATCCAAAGGCCAAGGAAACTGTCCCCCCATTCTAAACGTTCTGCTGTGGGAGACAAAAGATAAAACTCAGTTTTGTTGGAAAGTTACAGAGCAGTTGTGAGAAAGGGGAGCTGGTAAATACATTCAGTTCCCTGCAGCTGGGGGGAACAGGGGAGCCACGAGGTGCAGCTGTCTTGAGCAACCCCTGTTTCTCTTCAGCAGCTTGGGGAGTGTCCCATGGAATCCCAGCCCTGAGAGGCTCTGGGCATGGAGCAAAGTGCACCACGTGGAGTGTCACATGTGAGCCACAGAGAAAGGAAAGCCTCTCCTCACTGGTTATGGATTTAACCAGATCAGCATTCAGGAAAGCACAGGGAGATCTGAGACTGCTTTGATCAAAGACTCAAAACTGTTTACACTGAAATGATGAGGTAACTAATACTTTCAAGCCATTTTACTCTTAACTTAGTTGAGAATATTAAATTGAGAAAATTCAATGTAAACTAGATTCTGGAGCAAAGCCAGCCTGGTCCCAGAGGCCTCAATGTCTTTGTTCAAGGCCTGTACAAGCACCCCTCAGAAGCTGAACACCAAACCACCACAACTGCTGCATTCTTCCCCAACACCACCTCGCAAAGCTCAGCTTTTCTATGAAGTGGAGTTTATTACAACATTAAGGAACAGTACTTAGTTATCTTCATGGAGTATCTTACAAATCAATTGATACAGAGAAAAGCAGACACGAGGTTGTTTAAATTCATGACCAAAAGTTACATTTGTTAAGCTGTTAGTGACAGTGCAGGGCTGTAAACGAGCAGGAAAGTTTTGCACCTTGCAGTTCAGAAGGAGATGGTAAAAATACCAGACAAGCAAAAACATCTTTAGGATTTCTTGTACTCAATTCTTTCTACCTTCACATCATCTCCAATTAGTTGATAGACATATGTAACTACTGTAGAAGCCTGGATGTCCATCAGCACAAATGAAGGAATGATGTTGCTGGAAAGAGAGGAAAAAACTCAATATTGATTGTGTGTCTAGAATCCTCTAACAGTTTTATCACTATTTAGCAAAAAACACTTTAAGAAAAATGAGTATTAATTCTATAAGTACAGCACATGAGATCTGAGGCTGTGAGTATTTCATCTTTCAGTCAAGGAGACTGAGCAAGTACAGCTGTGTGAGTTTTACAACTCTAACTATCCTCTCCCTGACATTTAAATCATAAATATTAATTCTCAGTTAATAGTTCAGTTCTGCTACCAAAATAAAAAATCCCCCCAATATTCACTTACTTCTCTAAGGCATGGTAGGCTCCTGTAGCTGATCCTGGGTTGATATAGAACTTGTTTTCATGTTCAAATGCCTCAAATTTGTGTGTATGTCCTGAAATGAGGATGTCCACATCAAACTGCCTCTGGAGCAGTGCCAGGCTGGCCATGTCACCCCAGGGGATCACCTGATGGCCGTGAATCAGCCCAATTTTGAACTGTCCAACAGTCACAACTTTCTGTTCGGGATAATTCAGGTTCTAAACATGAAGAAAAAAATGAAGAAAAAAAAATCAAGCAAACCCAGATCAGACAGATTGATATTGAAACCCAACCCTATGAAACACCAGGAAGGGGAAAGCCCAGGAGCTCATTTCACTGCTTTTACTTGAATGAACCCCAAATGTCACCTGTATGTAAAAGATACCCCCCAAAAAAATGGACACTACCTCATCAAAGTCCCCTCTGACAACATGAACATCCCCAGCCAGGGTCTTGAGGTAGTCATAGGTGTCCTTGGTGCAGAGGTTCCCTGTGCACAGGATGTGTTGGATCTTCCCAGGCACCAGCAGCTTTTTGAACTTGGCTGGGAGGCTGTTGCAGCGATGGGGGATGTGGAGGTCTCCCAGCACCAACACCAACTGCAGGGGCAGGGCAGGGCAGAGAGAGGGTGACAGACATGGGTTAGGGCACAGGCAGCACTGCAGTGTCCTCTGCAGAGTCACAGCTTGGCATTTGGATCTAAAAGCTGCTCAAGGTAAGGATGGAATGGTGATGGAATATTGCTGTGCTCTGAGGGAAACAAAGGTCTCTGCCAGACTGTGATCAGAGGGAGCTCTACAAACACAAGTTACAGAATTAATTGTGTTTTGTTGCTGAAAGCCACCAGTGCAAGCTAACACATTCCTGCTGTATTACTGTTATGTGTTTTACACAAAATTGGGACCTGCCATAAACTATCCCACATTTTTTTATCTCTAGGACATGTTTCAAGCACAGACCTGGCTAAACTGCAGCCACTTCTCTTAAAAAAAACTCTTCATCCAAGTTTCTCTCCCCTTATATTAAAAAAAACTCCAAGATATTTTTAAAAAGCAGCAAATTTGCAACATGTGTTAATAGCTGACCAGAAAAGGAAGCGTGCTCACAGTCCTCATTGTAGAAACCACTGAAAAACTGAATAAAGCTAAAAAATCACAAAATACAAACAGGACACTGCAGAGAAGCCAGTCCAGGTCACTGCACAGAGTGTTCCTGTGACCACTTCTGTACATTCAGAGTTTCAATACAACAGATGCCAGAATAAAAATGTAGTAAGGGCTTAAAAATTAAGGACTGAGATGATGCAAGGCCATGGCTTAACACCACAGGCTTTGAATCTGCAAATAAAGCAATAATGAGAGCAGCACAGAATAACTTAATTGTGCTAAAAGGACATGAGAAGCTTTATGAAGCAGGGAGGAGATGTTATGGCATTGCACTGGGAAAACCCTGGACCTGGAGACACTCCCTGGTAACTCAAAGAATGGCTCCATATTAAAGGGATTTTATCTTCCACTTCATGTTAGTTCCCAAAATGACACCCTCAAATGTGTTTGTAAAAGACACAGCCCGGATTTATTTCTATAAACAAATATAACTAGGCTAGGAAATTGTATTTTAAAGATTTTTTTCATGTATTTTTAGGCCATGCAGTTACCTTCAGGCTAAGAGCCCTCAAAAAGGCAGAGGGAACTTGGGTGGTGTTTTTGATTGGTTTGGGGTTTTTTTTGGGTTTTTTTAATTAAGAACATCTCAGTACCACCATCAAAGCCATCAGGAGACAGCTGGTTGGAAGTACTGGTAAAGCAACACAAAAGCTTTTCAATCAATGAGTGACCAATCTAAAACTAAACCAGGACAGGGAATAAAAAAAAAAAAAGACATTTTTATGGCCTTTGAAAAGCAGTAAGTGGGTAACAGTGATTTTGATTAATAAGTGGCAATAATTGTCTTACTACAATCTATTAATTAACAGACTTAAATGTGCAATGCCAGTTATGTATTTGATGTTTAATAAAATTATCCTGCCACTTACACGACCCACGGTGCCAGCAGTGTGTGTGCACCGAACACAGACATTCCCTTTGCCGAAAAACTCTCAGCCCCACATTCCCCAAAAATCCCATTTCAGCTGCCATTCGTTAAAGAAAAGCTTGGCAAGCCACAGCAACCAAACCAAATTAAACAGCGCTGCAGTGCGTTCAATCATCGCAGGCAGCTGCGGCACAAAGCAGTGGCAGAGAACGATAAAAAAACCTGGATTTTGCCAGGAATTTGGGTGCGATCTGGATTGACCAGCAGCCCCCAAATTCATCGGAGCCAAACCCAAAGTGCCCCGGAGTAACACGAACGAGCCCTTACCACGGGTGTTAGCGACAGCCAAGGAGGAACTTACTCTGTGCCCAGCCTGATTGGAATGAAGGAGTTGATTGCAGGGGATGAGAAACAGGGCGGAACATGATCAATGTTAAACGAGAGGAAGCAACAGAAGAGAAAACACAGCCAAATGAACGGGCAAATCATAATTCATGAATTGTCGATGTTATGAAAGAAGCGTTAAAGAAAATTAAAAAAAAAATAAAATAAAAATTAAATAATGCGA
>VXAC01000632.1:171069-190405 GCA_013399225.1 Rhipidura dahli | reverse complement strand
GGGACACGCCGAGCCCCGGCGGAGCCTCGGAGGCGGGCTCCGAGGAGGGGCTCTTTGAGTGTCCCCGCTGCGCCAAGCGGTTCCGCCGGCAAGCCTACCTGCGCAAACACCTGCTGGGGCACGCCACACCGGCACCCACGCCAGCCCCGGCCCCCGCACCGGCCCCGGAGCCCAGCGCCGAGGAGCTGCCCGCCGCCGAATGCCGCCTCTGCCCCGTCTGCGGGGAGACCTTCCCCAGCAAGAGCAGCCAGGAGCGGCACCTGCGCCTCCTGCACGCCGCCCAGGTCTTCCCCTGCAAGTACTGCCCGGCCACTTTCTACAGCTCTCCCGGCCTCACCCGGCACATCAACAAGTGCCACCCCTCGGAGAACCGGCAGGTCATCCTGCTCCAGGTGCCGCTGCGCCCCGCCTGCTGAGCCGCCCGTGCCTTCCCCGCCGCCCCGCGCCGCTCCCCCGGGGCCGCCACACGATTAGCTTTAATACGGCTTGTGACCTGCTGGAATCTGGCTTTACACTTACCTTCCCGGGGTCTCTCTCCCCTTTTTTTTTTTTTTTCCTTCTTTTTTTCTTTTTCTTTTTTTTTTTAATTTTTAAAAACATTTGTTCTTTCACTCTGGTTTTTATCGATGTGAACAGATCAAACCGCTCGAGAGAAACGAGTGTTTCCTTTAGTGTAGCCACAAATGCCTTGACTCTGCTGTTGATGGTCTCCAAAAATGCTGTAGAAACTGCCTTAACTGTGACATGCCAACTTTCTGTTTCTGTTCGTTTTGCCCTTACTAAGGTAGCTCATGAGTTGTCTATCTGTATATGTTGGTTTGAGTAATTATGTTATTTATTCGTTATTTATTTATATTAATTATGAAGATTGATATTATTTGATTGCAGATATTCTAATGCGCTTTTTTGTCTCCCTGCCTGCCATTTCACTGTGCGTTTTAGAAGATCTTTTTTTCTAAAGGGATCTGCTGAAAAGGTTTTAACTTTTATACCTAGAATAACACATGATCTTAACCATTTTATCCCGTGCAACCAACAGCTCTTACTTTTAGATGCAATCTCTTTTTCTACACACATTATTTTCTTAACTGTTAGCTATTTATAGAGTGCTTCGATAGAACTGTTTCAACTGTATAATTATTTACTATTCAAATAAAATATTTTCAAATTCAAGCGTGCCCCCACCCCTCCTGCTTCTCCCTGCCGGGCTGGCCCTGGGGGCTCGGGGGGACTGGCATCCGGCTCCGCACTGCAGCTGGCAGGGTGCCTCCATAGGCACCAGCCTGCTCTGCGCCGTTTGATGAGATTAATTAAAAAGGAATTAAAGGGAGGAGAAGAGCAGGGTGCGGCGTGGCTGGTCTGGGGGAAGGCTGCCCCCTGAGCAAAGGGGACCTCTGGCTGTGGGCTGGAGCCCCAGCCCTGCCCCTGCTGCAGCCGTCACTGGGCACAGCCTGCCCTGGGCTCTGCTGCTGGGGAGAGCTGCCAGGGACCTTCCCTGGAAGGTGTTGCAGGGAAAGCTCGAGGAGAGGCAGCACCTCTCCTGTAAGCAGAGAACTTGCAGAAACCCCTGCATTAGGAGGGTTGTGCTGTTTGCTGGGTGACTGTCGCCTGTGTTTGGCACTGAGGTGTGGGGTTCAGGGCTCAGCAGAGCAGTGGCGTCCTGCTTTTGACCGTGGGCTGTGGAGCCTGGCACAAGGGAGGCCAGGCATTTGCCTGCTTCCTGGCAGGGTTGGAGCCTGCTCCTGCCTGGTCCTTGTGCTCTGCAGTGGGATTTCTGCAGCTTCTTTCAATAACTGTATATGTAGATATGTACATATATACGCAGATCGGTCTATCTCCATCTGCAGGGCCTTGTGTTTGTATATGGGCATCTCACGTGTTTGGTCAGAATTGCTGTGAAATCTGTGTAAGCAGGTGGGGAAGGTGCGTGCTGGGTTTGTGAAACCCCTCTCGGACAGGTGTTGCATGCACCTGTACGATCTCCCCCTTTGCCAGCAGGAGCAGGTACGGAGCCAGCTCCATGGCATGCAAATCTGCTTGGCAGCCCCAAGAGCAAATCCCTGCTCTCAGGCTGGTGTATGAAGGGCCAGGGGGCTGCAAGGGCTTGGCATGGGTGTAGGGGCTGCTCCATCTTGACATAGCAATGCCTTTGAGGCTTTGGCTCCCTGGAAGAGGTTTCCAGCCTATTCCTGCCATCTTCTCTCACCTAAAGGCTCCTAACCATAACCCTCATTCACAGTGGGAAAGGCAGGTGGTGGAGCTTCCTGGAGGAAAGTTTCCCAGGAATTGGCTGAGTATTTTTTGATAAAACAAAACTTGTAGAGAAAGAACATCTTTCTAGAGAGATTTGTTTGGGGGGGGGGGGTTTGGCTTTTTTTTTTTCTTTTTTAGTCAGGCTGAACAGTACCAATGTATGGGTACGCTCCTGCTGTCTTGATTCCTAGGAAACCAACTTGTTTATGCCAGGGCTGACTTCAGGCATAGGCAAAGCTGTGGTTTTAGCTGTAGATCAATACACTGGAAAAGAGCACAGCCCGAGAGACCCAGGCAGCAAAGCCTGCCTGGCAAGAGCTGCAGTTTTGCTTTTCCTGGCTTCCCTGGCCTTGGAAATCCCCAGATCCCGGGCTGTTGCAGACGGTGTCGCAGCTGTCTGTGGAGTGGGCTCTTTGCTCCCCAAGGGGACTTTGCCAACACACATGGCTGTCCTCTCGGGCCACTGGACACCATTTCCAGAGTGATGCCCAGCACATCCTCTGGAGAAGCCCAAAGGCTCCATCCACACTGTCACAGCAGTGTCCCTGCTCAAATCCATGCTCCAAGCCTGTGGCACCAAAGGAACACAGAACAGCAGCTTCATACCGCTGTCCTGTTCCTAGTAGTCAAGTAAATCCATGTCTGTTCTTGTAAGAATCAGTTAGAATTTGTTGGGGCCATATTTCCCAAGGTTTTTAGAACTGTCAGGATAACCATCAGCACCGATGTATTGTACCTCCTGCTGAGCAGAAAGGGTGATTAGTGGAGACTCCTGTGTTGGGGAGGAGTAAGGAGAAGTGGCAGTGGAGTACACTGGAAATGGGTCTGTTCATAAACATCCTGTAAAAGGGGCATTACTTTTGGCATCACTTGCCTGCAGCAGCCTGGGCAGAGCTGCTGGGCTTTTGTGTCTGCAGCCTTTGTCCCCTCACCTGCACCGATGGGTCCTTGTGAGGGTGAGCCCCGACTGCCTGAGGGGTTTTACGGGGAGCCATTGGCATCACAGTCTTGCAATTCTTGCCACCTGGCAGTGAAGGGCATTGCACCGCCGTGACAGGTCACACCAGCCTCCTTGGGACAGTCATTTAGGGATGGATCTGTCCCTGCCCCACACCAGTTCCTCCCCTGCACTGTCCCACGGGGCCTCTGCTGTGCTCTGCCTCCTGCTGTGTCTGTGAAGTCCCAAGCCCACGTGTAGCTCGGTGGGCGGCTATCCTAGGGGCTGAGCAGCGTGGCTGAACCCAGAGCGCTCTCAGGAGCAGCCCCTGGGGACACAGGTGTTGCCTGGTGGGTGCCATGCCCTGGCCACCCGGCAGCACGGCCCGGCCAGCGCTGCACAAACAAAGCCTCCTGCTGTCAGCTAACAAATGAGCCGCTGGTGGCTCTGGGTGCATCCAGCAGGAACAGGTTTGGGCACCATGGAGAATACTGGTCCTGCCCCAAACGTGACGCAGCGCAGGCAGCTGGCACAGAGGTTGCTCACACTCTGTGCACATGGGCAGAGGGGTCTGCCTGCTGTGCCAGTCTTCCTCCTCTCTGAGCACACTGAGAGCTGAACGTGTGGTCTGGGACGGAGTGTGAGCACAGGGAAAGGAGATGGGGAGATTGGATAGATGAACTTACGGGATCCTGAGAAATGTAGTGTGGACACCATCCCTGCCCCATGGGCTCAGAGCTGGTGGGGAGCTGCTGGGATGAGGTGCTCCTTCCTGCCTGCATGGGAGGACTGTGGAGGCTGCTTGTCCCCAGGGTAGGTTTTGAGCAGTTTTGGTACCAGCACCACCGTCCCTCGCAGCCATCAGGGCAGTAAGGCATCTGTCAGCTGCCTTGCTGGTTGGGCTTACTGCAAAATGCAGCTGGTCACAGCTCAAGGTTCTGGGGGGTCCTGCCCAGCACTTCCTGGTCTGTTTCTTGGGGTGGGTAGTTGGGAGGTATCCATGGGATTGGGGCAAGCCTAGAAACACGACAAGGATGGGCTTTTGCCTTGTATTTCAGACTTCTTCCTCACACAAGCCTGTTTAAAAAGAGGCATTGCTGTTGATGAGCTGGGAAGTGGCTCCTGGAGTCACAGGTGTTTCTGTGGGACAGGCCGTGCCCACAGGGTGCCACAAGTGCTTTGGTGTGCCGGTGTCAACACACCCCCTGCCCCATTGCTCTCAGGTCAGGTGTGCTGGGCTGTGGTGAGTGTTTTGGGCTGGGTGGGACAGCAGATCCCTGAAGCTCCTGGGCAGTTCCCCTTGGAGAAGGATCTGGGTGTGAGGGTGCATCCTGTACGTGGCATTCAAACACCTCAAATCCTTCCGTGCAGGTAAGAAGCCTCATCAGGGCTTTAAGTGGTTTTAAAAAATTTAGTTTACAGTCCACGTAACAAAGGTCTGCCTCTGTCAGCCTTTGCTGCATTAGTCATTGAGATGGGACCTGGCAAGCATGGGCTGTCCTGCGGTACCGGCTCCAGAGCCAGGCTCGGTTCTTAGCTGTACCACTGGATCCGAGTGCGGGGCTGCCCCCTGCTCTGCTGTGACTGTGCTGTTTTCTCCACAGCAGGCAGGCAGGGAGTGAAGCTGGGCAGGGCCGGGCACAGCGGCGGCAGCGGGAGCCCCACAGCGGCACAGGGACCCTCCTAGGACTGCATCCTCCCGACACGGTAACTGGGACAGTACGGTCAGTTAAACCACCTGTTCCTCTTAGGAAAAGATCACTCTTTCTAAGCTCTAATAAAGCCCCCTCGCAGCTCTGAAGGCGAGGGCGTGCACAGCCCAGCCTGTTCCCGCCTGGCTCTTGTGCTCTGCTGAGGTTTGTCAGCCCTTCTTAGGGAATGGGGAGGGTGAAGGACAGGGAGGATTTAACCAGAGGCTCTGCCTGTGCTGCAGTGGGCACTGGGCTGGGGGAGAGAAGCAGCATGGCTCGGCTGCAGGTTAGGACAGCTTCTGCTTCCTCAGGGTGTGGGACCACAGTGTTTTTATTGGCTCATTTTACAGTTTTTTAGAGGGAAATTGCCTGTAGTGCAACACCAGTTCAATGACAAATGTGAGGAAAATGCTATACAATTGGGGGTGTTTGACCGGGGAGGTTTTGTTTTAGTTACACACACACAGAAAAAAAATCAGAATTTATTACATACAATAAATTATTTTTGGCATTTGCCTCATCCCTGGCAGTGTCCAAGGCCAGGTTGGACAGGGCTTGGAGCAACCTGGTATAGTAGAAGGTGTCCCTGCCCATGGCAGGGGGCTGGAATGAGATGAGCTTTATTGCTCAAAACTATTCTAGGATTCTGTGATAAAATAAATATAAAATATATTCCTTTTATAGCAGTATATTCTATATAGATGACCTATCTAAGTAGACTTCAGAATATGTAGATAGTATATAATATATTGCATGTATTATATCAATGCATATTATATTATACAATGTATACTAATATGCCTGCTATATATTGTCAGTGTGACAATGCATATTAAATGCATTATCTACAGTATATAATACCACATATGCATTATACCTAATTACTGATATGTTACAAATGTTGATGTAATGAAACACTGTTGTCTGACAGGAGGTTTTGTCAGCTCTACAGCTGGGATTTGTGTGCTGTGGAGGACAGAGAGTAGGTGCACATAAGTGTGCACACCTGGCACAGCCCCTATACATACATATCATACATGGTCTAAAATACTGTTACTGTATGTATATGGTGCACTGAGCATTCCACAATGCACATTACATATGTGCCAAATATTACATGTTCATTATATGATGTTATGCAGAATTCATACATGGCTGATACGATTTACATAATTTTCTTATGTGCATTTTAAATAAAAGTATACTGCATATAGATGCACACAGTATTACAGTTTGTAAAGTAATGTTATGGTTTGTCATGATACGTACATATAGCTAAAATATATACCAGGGATGCAGGCATATGTAGATATACATGTATCACATAAAGGTAATATGTTGTATTTATGTAGCCTATAACCCATTTTTGGATAAAATTATTATCTTTATATTCAATATTTAATATTCATATTATCCGTATTAATAAGATAAAACCTTTAGTGCATATATGATATAATACACTGTATAATATATAATGCATATCACATTATATACCTGGTATTGTACATATAGATCACAGATTGCATATATTATCCTCAATGTAGTAATATATACACATTGTATCCATGTGAATTTATACCTATAATATATATTCTAGAGAATATAAACATATAGACATGCATAATATCAAATGTTAGATATATAATTTGAAATACTGTAGCATATAATATATAGAACATGAGATACCTAATGTATTTAGTATAGTTATAGAGAGCATATTAATAGGTATAGGAATAATACTTATACATGTTTGTAAAATATGTTTCTAAAGCTGAAGGAAGGTATAATTAGAGGAGGGGGATATTGGGAGGAAATTCTTGGCTGTGGGGGTGCTGAGGCCCTGGCACAGATTGCCCAGCGAAGCGGTGGCTGCCCCATCCCTGGCAGTGTTCCAGGGCAGGTTGGATGGGGCTTGGAGCAACCTGTGACAGTGGAATGAGATGGGCTTTAAGTTCCTTTCCAACACAATCCATTCTGGGACTCCATGGTAAGTATAACCTCGTCTATATATTATTTAATTTGGTAAATGATTCTTAATGCCGTTTTTGTGCCTGCTGCCGCAGCTGGAGGGATGGGGGTGCCTTGGGCCCCTGCTCCTGTCCCGCGCCAGGCTGGCTTCACCAGCGCTGCCCTGCAGCCCCTTGGCCAGGGCTGTCCTGCCTGGCGGGCCCCCTGCCCCCATGGGTGCGGGTACCAGGCTGTGCTGGGCACCGAGCTGTGCCGGAGCCTGCCCAGCGCCTGCCTGCTGCCGGGAGAGCGGGGACACACCCCGTGCCAGCCCTGGTGAGGGGCACTGCCGGCTCAGAGTGCTGCCAGCGCAGCCCCTGAGCACTGACCCCTGCCCCCAGAGCAGCTGGCCCCCGCTCTCCAAATCCACACGAGGGTGGTGCTGCTGGGCCTGGAGCAGGGATCCTCCCTGGAAAGGCAGGTGGGAGCTGGGTTCCCAACACTCATTAGTGTGTGCAGTTATTTCTGCAAAGGAAGCTTTATCTGGAGCCATCTGGATTAACTCCATTTCTGGATAGAGCACCTGAAGGCAATTTAGGATCGGACTTTGCTGTGGCTCTTCCACAAAGGAAGGGAGATTTCCAGGTGTCTTTTCAGACATCATCATGGCTGAGTGCAGCCCCCTGCATTTGCTTAAGGAATGTCTCTCGAGTAGAAAATGGCCATTAGAAACCTCTTGTTTTTAATGCTGATGTGGGCGGTTGGGCCGCCCTGGCATTGCAGGGAAGCAGGTTATGGACAGTGGCTTCTGGGGGCCCGTGGGGTCTGTGACTGTGCTTGGCGCCTTGGGCAGGGCCTGGCTGGCAGGAGGAGCCACCCTGCAAGGCTGGCAAAGGGCAGTGCTGCCATGTGGGGCCCGTGGGGTGCCACTGTGGGTGCCCCCGTGTCAGTCACAGCGCGGTGTGAGCTCCTCAAGAGCGCTCCAGCCTGGGGACGCCGCTGCCGGCTGCGCACCCGGCGGCTGTTCCTGCAGCTGCGGCCCCAGCAGAGAGGGACAGAACCGCGTCCAGCAGGGACTGTCCCTGCCCCCTGTGAGCCAGCCCTGCACACCCACGGCAGCCGCAGCAGCCGGGCCCAGGCAGCACCACCGGCATCACCGGAGTTCCAGCCCCAGCACCTCCCGCCCGCCACCGTACGCATCACACAGGTACTGACTTCTATTGCTCTGGAGAGAAATTTTATTGTGAGCAAAATTTTATTAATTTGGTGAGGGGTAACAGAGTGGCTTTATCATCCAGGTCAGGGTGCAAAACCACAGCGGAGTTCATAGAAATTAATTGTTTTTGACATCAGGAAAACATGATTTTCATCAATGTTTTAATTCTTCCCTGAATTAGATATACATATTGCTCTAAAGAGAAAGGGCTCCTTACTCAGTAGGATGCCTTTGAAATTGTTTCAGACCAACTATTGGATAAGTAGCTTGTGGACAGGCAAGGCTGCCTGGCCCTGAAAGTAAAATAAATTAAAATACATGTTTTATTTTCTAGGTTCCTTCACTGACAGAAAATCAATAGAAAGCCAAACCCAACTGTGAGGCAGAAAATCAAGCCAGCTGTCTAAGCCCTCAGTGACGGAGGCTCTTTCCTGCAGCTGCACCAGGTGAGATCCTGTCGGGCACAGGGCTACCTTGGCATCACTGGTCATGCCAGGAATGTGCCCCACAGGCTGAGGGTGGCCCCTGGCCAGGTGCTGGTACTCAGACGGACAGACAGCCATATAACACCAAGTGTAAGTGCAAAAACAAATGGGGGCCCAACGGGGCATTTCCCAAACAACAATCCCTTTGCTTAAAGCAACTCCCATTCCATTGGGAGGTGTGTGCGTGTGAGTGCCAGGAGCAACCAAGCAGCAGCAGGACAGGGCTCTGTGGCCGCCGGATCTCAGATTTCCATTTCTTTAAAATACCAGGGATTTAACTATAAAAATTTTCACCCCATTAACCTACAACACATGTAGACCAAAACACATCAGCTACTGCCAACACGAGCTCTGCTCACTACAGCAGGTGCCAGGAGGACACCCTGAGTCCTCAGAAGCCTTCAGCTGTGTTGTCCTCTGGCTAGAGACGAATCACAGCCTGCTGGGATGAGGGGTTACCCAGTTCTTTACACTGTGCTGGGAAGGGATCATGGCAAAAGTGTGGCTTGTGCTCTTCTAAGAGGGATTTGCTTATTTTTGTTTCTCTAGGGAGCAGTTCCAATGCACAGCCATCACACACACCACAGACAGGCCACGGCGCTCCTGCAGCAGGACAGCACCGACTGGAGAGATCCTCCCCCATCTACCTGTGCTCCAGCAGGGAACATTTGCTACCTGACTAGCCATGGGAAAACCTCTACTTAGAAAAATTTCCCTAATGCACCAGTAAGTGCTGCCTTGGAATGACTACAGCAATACTCTAAGCAATACTCTAATACATGAAATAACTCGTTTCAGTGCTGGTTCACGACCTCTGGCTGCGGCACCTGCACCCAGGGGCTTGGGGCCCTCACTCGGTGCCAGTGCAGTGGTGATGGTGACACAGGTGACACCCAATCCCCAGCCATATCTGCCCAGACTGGGGAAAGGACGTTTCACAGAGCTAACCCCTTGCCTAGCCCCTTCAAGGGGTGATCACCCAGAACTGCCTGTTCTGATCCGTGCTCAGGTGCCCTGGCTGCAGCTCTGTGCTCCAGGGTCTCAGCTGGACACCTTGTTGAGGGTGCCGGTGGAGTGGCGGAGCTTCCCCGAGACCCTGCTCCTGGAGGCACATGGCAGCGTGGGCGAGGGCAGCTCTGCCAGCTCGACGCCGATGGTGACAGTGAGGTCAGCACTTGCACTTGCAGTGAGGCAGCCTGGAAAACAGAGCAGGCAGGGAAAACCCAGGTCAGGACTAAAATGCCTCTGTACCTCGGAATAACCGCGTGGCAAAACGCTGCCCTTCCCCTTGCCTCTTCCCAGCTTCTCTTGGGATTCCCAGCGTGAGGACTGGCACACACCTCTCCCTGCAAGGTGCCTTAACCTCTGGAAAAATCCTAAAGAATCACAATTTCTTCCACTACATAACAGGTACCTTTGTTACTGGTGGCTTATGGCCACCACTGGGGAAAGGTCTCGGTGGGCTGTGGGTATGTGAGGTTATGCTTTGTTGTTTAGTGGAATTACCTGTTGGTTATTCCCCAGAAGCCAGGCCTGCACAGGCTGGCTGAGGGGGAACAGGTGAGCACATGGTCATTAAATGAGACACTAATGACCAAAACCAGGTGCAGCTGCTGTGAGGGACCCAACCTGCCCGGCTGCTGAGGGCTGGACCTGTCCCAGGGCATTTCCTGGGGGAACACTGTTTCATCAGCTCCCTCGGGAAACAGTATTTTTAAACCATGTTGCAATTCTCTCCCCAAGTGTAAACACAAGTTTTTTATTACAGGTAGGATGGAGGAAGAGCCTCGCAGCCAGGCAGGGAGAGCACAAGGATATTCTGAGCCCCCTCCGAAGGCAGGCACCTGCTCTGAACTCCTGAGGGATGGTTGTGTTTTACAAGAGACTTAGTTCCAGTGCAACAATTGACTCCATTTTCAGCTGTGCTCTTCAATCCTCCCTTCATCTTTCCTAGCCCAGGTAAATCTCAAGTGTGCACAAAATGCCCTAAAGTGCTGCCAGGGCCTTGGCTGAGGCTGCCCATGGCTGAGCTGTGCCTTGGGCACAGGTGAGTAGGGCGCTGTCCTTGCAGGAGAGGTGGCTATGGGTCAGTGTGGAAGCAGGATTAGCTCTCGGTGGCTTTCTGAGGACAAAGACTCATCCTGACTCTCTGCTGCACTTCCAAGGTGAGGTGTAAACTATCCTTACTTGAGCAGGTCTTCGTGTTGCAGTGCCTTAAAGCAAGAGTGGAACAGCAGCGGCACAGCCCCAAGTGTGAGTCAGCCTGCCTGCAGCGGGGCGTTTGCATCTCAAAGACAGCCCTTCTGTACCAGATTGGTTCTTTGAGACAACTCACTGAGGGGAAATAGCACATTTTAAAAAGGTGGAAAGTGTGACTTAGCCTGTAAAGGCATTTTCTGTGAAAAATGCAGAGCTGTCAATTTTGAATTAAAAACAAAACCTGTGGTGTTACTGGCTGGGAACAAAAGTGTGGGGGAGAGAAGGGCTGTGAGGGAGGTGTTGTACTTGACATTCCTGCAGTGAGGCAGAACACCAGATGGTCAAAATAATATTGTTTGCTCCATGAGGACCAGCTGAACCAACTTAGAAATAAAAAAAAAAAAATTACCGCGTACGGCACCCTTACCGCGTACGGTTAGCGTTACCGCGTACGGTTGCCATTACCGCGTACGGTTGCCATTACCGTACGCGGATATCAGGACGTTTTCATGTTCAATTAGCTTGTGTGTCAACACAATTATGATGATTTGCCTTGCACGTGTTGTAGGTAAATGTGATTCACTGAGGGACTTAGACCTGTGACTGAGTTTAGTTGTGAAAGTAGCTTAGGGGCTGGAGACTCAGTAGGTTTAGGTACTGCACTGAACTGCACACTTGATGTAGTGTCTTAAACAAAAATGGAAATCAAAAGGACAAGCAGGTTCAGTAATCAAATAATTGATTAAAACGTTTTACTTTTTGAGATATTAAGTATGCCATAACTCCTAAAAGGAAAAGCAGGGACTTTCTCCAGGAAAAAAACCCCAAACACTCAACTAAAAACCCCCACAAAAACTGAAACAAACCCTAGTGTAGTGAAATGGATGAAATTGTGCTGAGGATGAGGTATCATTGTACACAAATCACGGGAGGCAGACCCATGCGGAGTTTGTGGGAGGTGAGTGCAGAGCACGGGAGGCAGAACTGCACACAGAATGTGATGCACACACCAGGCACAGCAGGCAGAGCAGAGGAGGTGTGAGCGCACATGGAGCACAGGAGGTAGTTAGAGCTGAACACCGGGCAGAGGCAGCAAGGGAGGAGGAGGGGAAGGAGAGCTGTTAGTGATGAGGCACAGCAGCAGAGGGGAAGCATTGCTCTTACCTGCGGCTGTTACCGTACCGAGAGCAGTAACAGCTAATCTAAAAGGAGAGAACAAAACCAGGTCAGTGCAGGACCAGCACTCCGGGACTGCTGCGCTCGCACCAACCCAACACAGCACACCCGCCAAAGGCCGGGCGGGGAGCTCCCCTCAGCCCTCAGGGACCTGCAGAAATACGGACCCACACACTTCCTCCTTCCGTCTGAGGACTGAAAGAAACAAGGGAAAGAATATTGGCAAATATTGGAATAAATAATCACCGTCCTTCAGCTTTTGCCAAACCTGTTGCCATGGGATGGTGGCATGCAGCTGCTTCATGCCTCAGCTCCACCTCCAGCACCATTCCTGGTCACACTATTTCAAACTGAGTAAAATTTAAAATTTAAAGTTTCATGGAGACCTAAACTCCCTATGACACTACAGGCAGGTTAAGACCCCAGAAAGTGAGCAGCATAGCAATCCCAACAATTTCCCCTATGGGGAAGTCCTTGAGTGCACAAAACCTGTCCACGAGCAGTCACACACCTGCACTCAGACAAGACACACACACACTGGAGGGCCCCACACAGGTGAGGCTGCTGAGAGAACATTAAGCTTTTAAAACACATTTCTTGCAGGAGGGATTAAAAACAGAGTTAAGTATATAGAAAAAAGCATTTTAAATGCAGGGTTACCTTGCAGGAAGCTAGAGAGAGATGGTGTATTGCATCTTAAATCCAGTCCACAGAACAAACCTGGTTTCTTCCCCAGGGCAGGTGCTCTAGGAATGGCCTTATACCCACTGCTCATGAAGCAGCTGAACACCCCTGAAAGCAAGTGTGGGTAAGACCCTGACCTGTAAGGATCCCAAAGGTTGGTACTTGAGAAGATGCATAAAGTTTTCACATAGGCTGTGACTTGTTCCAGCGCGCTATGAACCTTTCAGCCAGGATAGACCAGCCAGGAAATCTTTGTTTTCCTTCCTAGTAAATGCAACGGTAACGCAATTCCAGAGAGAATCATTGTAGCAAATCTGCACAGCATTCCTGCAGTGTTCTGTCCCAAAGACAGGCTCAAAGTACACTGGAAGCAGCATTCTGAGCTTGTATGGAAGAGCCCATGGAAAACTGAAGCTGGGTTAATCAAAGCCACACACATCCTGCAGTGCCCTGGAAAGCTGTAAGTGACATAGTAAGAGAATCTGGGCACCAGAGGTTTACCAGGGGCAGAACTGACCCTAAAACAGCACCCACAGCTCCCAGCTCAGGTGGGAGTGCCTGGCACCACTGCAAGCCTCCACGATTTCAGGGACTTGGAAATAAGCCTGAAATGTACACATTGAAGTTTAATTACTCACAAGTTGGAGCAGCTGCTGATTAGTTCTGCAAGGCTCAGCCTCAGCCAGGGGGACCCTGCCAAGTGCTGGGGGTTATGTGGGTGTGACAGGCAGGGAAGCTTGAGCCCTCGCCCCCCATCCTGCTCCGCCTCTGCTCCAGGTCTCTGCCGGCACCTCAGTGCAGAGGGAAAATGGGAAGGGGCCACATTGCCTGGAGGCTTCTCTGAGCTGACAGCTCGAGCAGCTGGAGCTGTCACCTGGCAAAAGAGACAGGCCCGTCAAACTCCTATTTTTGCCCATCCCAGTGCTGATTGCTGGGATGAGCCCTCCCTCACCACTCTGTCGGTAGCTAGGGGAGCACCCTCTGAGCCAACCAATTACATGGAAAAGGCACGAGGCCAGGCTGAGACCTCTGATGTGGCTCTCACCCCCTTCACTGTTTGAGATCCTGAGGGAACACCAGGATGGAGGGGGAAGCAGTCCCAGCATGTGCCCAGCCTCGGGGGACAGGTTTGGACTGTCCACCCTCAGTGGTGGCACAAGGGGCGGCCCCAGCACACTGAGCAGGCAGCCAGCCACTTCCTTAGGGCTCTGCAGGGATCTGGAGCCAGACCTGGGCTCCTGGGCATACACCTGCATCAGCCTGTTCAGCTGCAGGAGCTGCTGCCTCCAACGCTGTGGTAACCACGAGCCTGCCCTGCTTAATGCCACACCATTCCTGACCCTCACAGGGACACTCAGGCAAGAAAAACTATGGACAGAGCACTGATAACCAAGAGCAGCTCCCAAATCCACTGGTGCCACTGCAGGAGCTCCCCAATGGCAGCCCAGCTGGGTCAGGCTCCAGTCTATGAGGATGAGGAACTACCTGGATTAAACAGGGGAAGCCAGACAGGTCCCCGTGCCTCATCCTGAATAGTCCACACAGGGAACGGGGACAAAGAGAAAGCCCTTGAGTCCTGCCTCCTGTGGTAACTCTCCTGGCTCCTCTGCTCCACTCCCCTCAGCTTTTTCTCTTTGTTCACTGCCTGGACAACCTCCACCACAACAGCACTGCAGTGTCCCATCTCACCTGCTGAGCACCAGCAGATCTCACACATGCTCCATGCAAGCAACAATCCCCTGTCCTACAAGTAACCAGGACAGTCAGGAATTTCCTAAATCACATACATTACAATCAAATTGTTCCGTTTCAGGCAACACTGTCACACGGATCAAACCCTACCCTTGGCACACACCGCATGTGCTGTGATACTGTGGCACAGCTACTTAGTTTCAGATGCGTATGTTTTTAATATTTCCAGGAAAATAGGCAAAACTATTGTATATATATAGAGAACCTGGACACAGATCTGACAGAACACCCTACAGAGCTTCGAGGAAAAAGATAAAAGGACAAAACCCCCAAAGTAGTAAAAAAAAACCCAGAAAAACCAAAGCAAAAGGAATCCTTGGCTCAGTTACTGTTACAAAAAGCATCAGTCCTGTTTAAAACAAGAGTTACTCTGGGTTTGGTTTTGTTTCTGTCAAAAATATATTTTAAAATCTACATGTCCAGTTCAAATAATCCTTTTGCTTTAAAGTGGGAAAGATAAAGCTCAGCACTCAACAAAAAGTGGTTTAAAATAAACCAGATCTTGTTTGCTGTACATTCAGATATTTTCTACAAGAACTTTACTCATGTAAAAGTCCAGAGACAAAAGAAAAGCATGTGTCACCTTTGCAACAAAAAGGCTGCAAAATCTCGGTTTTATGTAAATCAGCAGGCACAGCTCCCGAGGCTTTAAAACCAGGGAATGCTGAAAACCTCTATAGTTCCTTGACTCAAGTGTTGCTCCTGGGCAGTGCCATAATAATTCATTAAAGAATCCATTTATCAACAGATACCACGTGTCCAAGTTTTCCAGCAGTTTTTCTGATGCTCCACTGAAAAGGATGCTTTAAAAGCATTAAGCTGGAATGCAAGAATCAGAGATGCTTTCCCTGCCCATTCCACACTATCCACTAGCAACTAAAAAAGCCAAGATTTACACTATATCCTCCCTGATAACGTTGAGCTTTGTGCTTTATTTTCCAAGTCATTAGCATGCACAAGAATGACCTCATGGTGAACAGATGCACTTGGATATGGCAGTGATTAGATCAGTCCTCTCAGCAGTCAAGTGTGCCCGTTCCCATTAACCCCTGAGGCGCCGGCGGCAGCGCTCAGCTCCGGGGTTCCCTGGAAAGCAGGAACCTGCCCTGGCAAGCACAAACCCCTCGGACAGAGAATACCTGTGGTGGGAAAGCTATGACTAGAGAGTTATCCTGGAATATCCATCTCCTTTCACTTCCCAAGGTTAGCACCATGCTTCTGGCTGCTGATCTTACACAAAAACAGCCCCAAGCCCCAAAGAACCCCTATAAGCCACAGAGGCAGTTGAAGTCAGGGCACTGCTCTGCCCACTTGTGCTTCACCAATTTTTTTTGAAGGACACACAAGTATTTTGTTGAATAACTGTTTCTGGTTTTGGCTGAGGGAGCAAGAACAGCAGCTTAAAGCCTGTCCACTAAAAGGAGAGAAATCTGCAGAGGGAAAGGATGAGAATAATTCAATAGTGTTGGATTACGGAGGATTTCCTGGGCTGCCTCTCAAACCCTGCCTAATTAAAATACAGCATGTAATGCACCAGTTTAACAACAAAGGGCCGTATTCCCAGCTTTTGTTCCTAATCTGCACATCCCCTAAATGAGTTCGGGGATGGCTATTCTGCCTCCACGGCTGCACTTTCAACACTGAAGATATCGGGCCTATCTATAATCCATGCAGGGAGTTTAAGGCTCTGCTCCTGGAAACAGCAAAGGAGATCAGCTGGACCATTTTCCTGCAGAAAATGCAGCACCTGCAAGACTGGTAACAGGGAGACTAAGCCAAGGCAGGAAAACCACGTCCCACACAAGTCTGGGGGTGTGTTCCCAGGGGCAGCATCAGAAGACACAAACCCATCCCGTTCCAATAATTATATTGTAGTCAGCAATACCCCAGTAACTCAGTGTCACTGACAGCTGTGTTTGATTCCTCCTAACTCTGGTAGCTCCTGAGAACGCCCTGCACAATGATAAGCAGCACCCTCACTCCCTGACCCTCTCTGCTGCACACATGCATCCGCAGCACCGACAGGAACACGCTTGAGGGGCATTATAAGAATCAGATCAGATGAGAATTAATCTTAAATTTACCTGAGCAGTTTATGCTCAGCAGGGTCAGCAGTACCAGCTGGCTTGTACTGCCACCTGTGCCAGCTCCATGCATCCCACAGAATCATCACGGCCAGGAGAGATCAGCAAGTCCAGTGGCCAACCCAGCACCACTGTCATCACCCCCAAATCAGATCCTGACACCTCCTGAACACTTTAGATATGGGGATCCCAGTGCCTCCCTGGGCAGCCTGTGCCAGAGCCTGATCACTCCTTCAGGAAAAAAATGCTTCTGCTTATTTACTGCTCCCTGACTCATTTTTTCTGTTTCAGAATAGAAAAATGCCCTCCGTATTCCTAAGTGGCAGACAGGTGATTCCTGCAGGTGCAGCACAGGTGGCTCTGTGTCTGGAGTGGGCCTGGCTGGGGAACAGTGGAGCTGGCGGGGCTGCATCCAGCCTCCCTGCTGACTGCTGAGGGGCATCTGATGGAAAACAGATCCCCATGGCCACAGCTGACAGTGCCCCTGCTCATCACTGACTAAATATGCAGGAGAACCAGCAGGTAATGTGAGGAGACTCTCTGAAGCGGAGATTCTGACACCAGAAGTCACGACTGGCCTCCAGTTCATGAGTGAGAAATTAATTCTGAGGCTCAGGAGTCTGAAAATCAGGACCTGACTGGGGCAGGCTTTGCACTTAAAAGCAATTGAAATAATGAAATCATACCCAGGTACTCCTGATGTAACAGTGTTCTGAAATGCTCAGCTACTGGGAAACACTCTAACTGTGTTTGGCACACACAGCTTGTCCTTCAGCAAGTGGGGCTGCTGGGAGGGCTGCCCTATCAAGCCACATTCAACACAACACCGTCTGCTCAGAACAACATGAAAATGTAACAGAGCTATGCACAGAGCACAACGTTTAAAATAGATCACTATATCTACATTTCTATTTGCTGATACGTTGACAGATAAACGATTCAAGTGCTAACAACCAACCCTGGGCACGCGCCGCGCTCCTATTGAAACGGGTGATTTTTTTGTCTCAGACTTTTGGCAGTGTGTATAAAAGAATTTAATGCACAGCTGTTCTACTTTTTAATGTAGGAAACATTAATCAAAGCTTTAAGTTATAAGCTTTCCTAGCGTTGTTTAGTATTCCAGTTCAGCAGAGATCAATAGATCCCCATCCTATGTTCCCTGACGCCTCTCCAGGACGCAGAGGCGAGATTATGTAAATGGCCCCAGCTTCCTCCCCTCCTGCCAGCGCTTATCTCCAAAGCCTTCTGCCTGCTGCTCCTGGCCACCACTGCCCGGCCAGCACAGGCCTCTTATCTCCTCACAAAGCTCCGAGCACGCCAGGATCGGAGCCAGCAACGCTAGACAATGCTGCACGGCTGGTTTTATTCCTAAGTGATTTATTTGAGCAAATTTCATTTCTTCCTTCAGCGTTTCAGTTTAGATGGAAGATACCTGCTAACAAGTCGGGCTAAAGAGAAATAGAGCAGGTGTCCTGCAACGTTTATACAGGTTGGAAATAATCTATTCAACAATCCAGAAGAGAAGCAGGGAATGATTAGAAAGTGCCAGTGTCACCCTAGGAGTGTCAACGACGGATTAAGGAATCTTTGTTAGGGAGTCCAGCACACAGTGACCAGATACTCTCTGGATGCTGGAAAAAAACACATTTTGAAGGCACTAGAAATGTGCACTTTCAGAGCCAACAGCTCCCTTTCAGGAGAGGTTCACTGAAACTCAGTCAAACCAGCCAGGCAGCGATTGTGACTGCACACTAACCTAACCCTGCACAAGGCACACGAGGAATAAATTCCCGGAGTTGGGCACAATGCTGTCACCTCTCAGCAGCCTGATAACTGATAAGCGCTCACACCCCCCCAGCCCCATCACAAACCCCGCAGAGGCTCCGGGCCAGGTGCTGCAGGGCAGCCTGCGACACGCTCCGAAGGGACGCGCCCGCATCCTGCACGCCACCCTGATTCCCTAACAGCACCCGTTCCTGCGTTTCTTGTGCATTAATCCCTGACCCTGGTAGCTCAGCAGCATAATCCCCATTTAGCATTAGCAGCAGCTTCCCCTGTGAGGAACTATTTTTGATAAGTGAGCCCCGATTCAGGCCTCGCTTTTGAACAACATATTCCCAGCTCAGCAAGAACCCTGAGTCCTGAATGAGCCTGAGCCCATCACTGCAAGAAAGTTCATTAACCTCACTGGAGTTGGGGGTTAACAGGATAGCTGAAGAAAGGAGCAGTGTGAATAGCTCTGATGCAAAACAAATTAAAATGAATGTCATCATTCCTTTTGATATTCATTAGTTGATTCAGGGGAAGAATAGTCTTCTTAAATTTGCAAGCATTTATCTACAAAAAACAGGTGTACATCTGCTGCTCAAGTGCTTCTTGGGGCTACAGAGAAAAATAATGTGCAGAGACTCACCAGTTCCACCGAGGGA
This sequence comes from Rhipidura dahli, assembly GCA_013399225.1. Lineage (NCBI taxonomy): Eukaryota > Metazoa > Chordata > Aves > Passeriformes > Rhipiduridae > Rhipidura > Rhipidura dahli. The sequence continues at coordinate 171,552 of VXAC01000632.1, read as the reverse complement.
GTAGCTGGGAGAGGGAGAGAAGACCTGAGCGGCAAAATCCTCAAACGTCATCACTTCTTTGTGGTTCTGGATGATGGCTTCGAGGTACAGAGCTCTCTCCTCGTAGCTGCGGTGCCCCGTTAAGGAAAGGTGCGTGCAGAACTCGGGGCTGTCCCAGCACCAGCCCCCAGCCCCATATCCACACCAACTGCGCTCCTGGAACAGGCAGGGAACCGGACCAGAACTGCCCAGCGGTTCTGAACAGGAGCCAGCAAGGAAAGGATACATTCAGGGCTGGAAATTCAGGGTAACACCTTTGAGCTTCCTGACTGAGAAGCTGTGACTTGGGAGCTGCTGAGTGCAGGAGCGAAGCCCCAGAGCAAAACCCACCGTCACAGACAGGCTGTGGCACTACGGGAAGCTCCTGGCACACAACATTCCTGTTCCAATGAGCAGAAAAGTTACTAGATTGGAGGAAAAAACTACAGGACAGAGGGGTACAAA